>OY288279.1:2530258-3130258 GCA_958450335.1 Hibiscus tridactylites
CTACAAGCCTACAACGAACGTTCCACAAGTCACTCGCGCCTCCAATGAAGAGGGCGAGCAGGCAGGGAATTGCACACTATGTCCTGGCTAACTAAAAAGAAGAGGGTAAAGAGCTTACTCCCCATGCAAGAGGGCGTGCATGACTCAAGTGGGGGAGTTTGTCACGGTCCTATTCGCGTGATGCTCGAGACCGTGACAGATGCTTGCTGGCTGTGCTTAAAGCGGGATGCGGGATAGCATTAAGGGTGTAGTACGTGTCGTACAGCCGCTCAGTCTCTCGGGACGGGGCGTGCTGGTAGGCACCACACTGGTCGGGAGCTGTCCCCGCTTCCCTGATGAGCCCATGGGAGGGCGAAACCAGTAAGCATCGAGCGGATAAGGCTGAGCCCCGGGCTAGTAAGAGCCCTGGGTTACCGCACGGGGGCTATATCCCTGCGCCAAGACTCTGACCCTGTGACAATGACTAAACATCTATCTTTTAAAAATTATGAAATGACTCCCAAAATTTTGTTTTTTTGTTAAAAGACAGTTAAATTATAAAATCGATTTTTTCTTAAGAAGATGGAAGAAAACGTTTATGTTTGTTTTATTTTTAATGTTCGTTTCATTTTCAAAATTTGTGGTTGTGTCTCTTCACAATTTCAACTTCAAGCATTCTTGAATTCTCTCTTAAGAGTGTTAATGTTGTTAGAAAAACTTGAGTTCTAATGTTTTTATGTCAAGTTTGGTTAAATAAATATTTATATTTATAATTTTAAGACAAATATTGAGATTCAGACTCATACAAGATGAGACAATATGAACCTCTTTAACTACTCGACCAATTAGTAAGTTTCTTGGTTATATAAATATTAACACAAGGAAAAGCTTATTTATTGCATGAGCTTCCAAAATAGTTTTTCATAACCTAAATAACAATTAGTACAAATCTAAATTAAAAATTAGAAAGACGAGTAAAAACACAAAGTAAAAGGTAATACCTCTTCAAAAGATAAAATAGCTTTATAAACTTATACGTACAGAGGTACAGGTGAACTTCTAAACCACTATGACATTTCTGCCTACATCAAAGCAAATATGAAAAACCAATGAAAGTTGGAAATAAAAAAGAAAGAGACAATATGGGAGATTAACAACATCATATATTGTAAATGTAAAAAACAGAAAAATAAGAACAAATATGGCAAGCTTTCCTGTTTCTAATAGTAGTAATATTACATAAACCTGATGTTTGGCTGCCCAAAATACTAGAGTGTGCAGCTCCAACCTTAATGATGATATCCCAGTTTGTTTCATTCATGGAGTACTACAGCATATGCCGTGTCGACGAACACGAACTATTGTGTCTCAAAGCCAAGATTCATGGTAGAAGTGAAACTGAGGGGGGGAGGGGGGAACCCTCACCTTTACTGTGCTTCAGCTTGACTTTGCTCCTTCAACCGAGTTAATTCAGTGCTTTCACTTCCATAAACGAGCTTCGAAGACACAAATGTATTTTGTTATATTTTGGACATCGCAAGGATCCTCCGAGCATTCAATACCATCTGCTTATCAATTTCCCAAGTAGCTGAGCATCCACAATCTGCTTGGCTCATTCTTATATCTGAAAGATACCGAAAACATATTTCAGCTGAGGAAATGTAGAGATTGCAGGATAAACACATTCCAATAAGAACCATTGAATTTAAGTGTGTAAAGAATATATCAGTTTTCAGGATAAACAAAATTGATTACCTTAGAAACGAACACCTATGAATCGTTTAGGTAGAAAGTCGGAGGAGCTTGGATGTGAAATGAAAATGGAAAACATGATCATGTAGGTCCATCTGCATTTTCCATTCCCATCTGCTTCATCCATAATGACCACTTAACAGCCTCTAAGAACTTATCATTCTTTTTTAAAGCAGTGATCAGATTGTAGTAAGTTATCCTATCAGGTTCTATCTCATTTCCTCGCATTTCCTTGATCAAACCTACGGCATCTTCGACCATTCCAGCAATTCCATATGCCTTAATCAATGTGTTATAACTGCACAAATCAGGTCCTAGACCGCATTCTTTCAGTTCAGTCAGCACAGCAGCAACTTCATTAATCCATCTCCGTTCTCCATATATATTGATCATAATGTTGTAGGTATAGTGGTCTGAAGCACACTTCGATTCTTTCATCCTCTGCAAGATACTTCGAAATTTCTCCATTTCGCCTTCTTTCCCATATGCATCCAACATACAATTATAGGCTTCAAGTGAAACTGAAAAACCATTGAATTGCATTTCTCGGACTGTTGATGACATATTCTTGAAATCCTTGCTTTGCCCATACGCAGCTATAATAGTATTGTAAGAGATTACATCTACCAAGCCTCGAGTTTTTGCCATCCAGAATAGTTCCTTGACCTTCTTGAAAAGTTTGGCTTTGCCATAAACATCAAGCATGACATTGAAGGTTATGGTATTAGGAGTAAAACCATGCTGAAGCATCCGATTAAAAATCTTGGAAAGTTCATCAACGGGCAGAGCACGTGCACAGCAGTTAATGACACAGTTATACATTTCTTGATCCCAGGTAACTCCACTCTTCAAAATTCTATAGTAAAGATTCGATAATTTACCCCGCATATTGCATTTCTGATAAATTCGAAGCATGTCACGGAACAGATAAATGTCTGGGACAATGTCTTTCTGCTTCTCCATCATTTGTAGAACACCGCAAGCATCTTTTAAAGATCCAGCTTTAACATACATTCTTACAACAATGCTAAAGCCAATCATGTCCAAGGCAACCCCTGAAGATTTCAACTTCAAATAGAGTGTTTCTGCTTCAGTGAAGCGACCCATGGCACTGTAAATGTCAATCATTGTACACATGATATGCAAGTTCGGTTTGTTTTCAGAGTCGGGTATTTCAGAAAATATCTTAACAGCATTATCAAGATCACCCGACTCCTTGCAAGAGCAAATTAATAAATGGTACAGGTTATCTTCAAAAGCTGAATCCTTCCACTTTTTTCTTCCCAGCACTTCAATTGCATCAGTTACTAATCCACTTTTCACATAAGCCATAACCAGAATAGAACAAGAAGTCGGGTCATCTAAAACATGTCGATAGAAAGACCCAGTTAGAACAAGAGGCACTTTATCAATCCTCCCAGCCTTCTCATATGCTTGCAAAACAGTACCGAGGATTGAAGAATGTTGGCACCTCATCTTGAGCATATCATCAAGTGTTCTTATGGCACCTTCTTCATCCCCATGCTTTGCTTGCAAAGTTAGAAGCGTGTACAAGTTGGATGAGTTAGGCTTGAATCCGAGCTGTGTCAGCTCCTTGTAATACCATCCAGCCTGGTTATAATTGCCTGTTCGACCCCAGCCCTCAATCATTGAACGGTAAGTTGTTTCATCAGGTTCTAATCCAAGTTTCTGGAAGCTCATGAATACACGTTGAGCTGCATCCATATTTGATGTTTTTCCATACCCTGTGATCAGTGTATTGTATGCGACAATATTTGGACAAAAGCCTGCTTCTTGCATCAAAGCCAATACCCGCTCAGCCTCCTCTAACTTGCCACTTTGACTATAAGCATTAAGCATCACCAACCAATTCTCGAGATTCAATGTGACTTCATCTTTTCTCATGAAGCCAATAATCTCTTCTGCCTTGTCATACAAACTCAACCGCGTGTAAATCGTGATCATCGCAGAGTATGCTGATTGGCATACAATGCCAGAATTCCTCATTTGGGAAAATGCAAACTCTGCTTCCCTAACATTCCAACTCTTCTGGTAAAGTCCCATAAGCATCCCATAAGTGGCAACATTTGGCTGAACCCCATATTCGAGCATCATCCTAAACCACTTTGCACCCATTTCGACAATCCCCCTTTTAGAACAGGCGTATATAATCGTATTGAAAACCTGAACGTTAAGTTCACATCTCGAATCACCATTTGCTTGCCTAACCATCGTTTCAGCCGCGTCCCAATCTTCCCTCCTACCCAACACTCGAAGAACCAATCTATAAGCAGTCACATTTCCCTCTAGTTTCCCATTCCTCCTCATCCACTCGAAAAATCTCAAAGCATTACCATCATTAGACTTCTCAAGCCTTTTCAATATAGAATTACAATGCTCCAATTTCAAGTCAGGCGTAATAGCAGAGTAATCAACATCCAGCCCACTATTTCTACACACAAAAAAATCGCTCCTTTCGACTCCATTACTATTCCTTCTGAAACCAAACTTGAAACCCACATTTCTTTTAATCCCTTTCTTGCGATTTTGAACAAATTCTGGGTTTTCATTCCCTAATTCGTTTTTTGAAGAAAAAAGGGTATCCCTATCGACAGGGTTTGGTTCAGGAACATTGGAGGGTTCAGTTTCAAAGCGAGAAACTCTAATATGTTTTAGTCTAGTCAAAGAACTGAGAATGGAAGCAGCTCGGGTGACATGAAAACAATTAGTGAATGAAAAAGCGGAACATTGATCAGCTAAAGAAGATGAGTTGACATGGAAATTGAGTTTCTTTTGATCAATAGAATCCAAAGAAAGGGGCAATTTCAGAGAAGCCATAGCGGTTATCGAATTCTGATTCAGAAGAAAGGGAGCTTTCGTGCCATACCTTGATGATAAAGGAGGTTGAAGCAGTGGAGCAAAATAACCGTTTCTGGATTTTTCATTCTTTATTTCCTTTTGCAAATCTTATTCTATTTTTTTATACTTGATTCCATTGTTTAAAGGGTAAACTATAGAAATTGTCACTTTTGTTTAATATGCGTTTATTTCTGTTCACTAATTTTGAAAATTGTATATTTTGGTCGTTTTGATTTATTACATTTTTATCACTTAAATTGTATTTTTTTTGGTCGTTTATTTTTGTCACATATTAGTAAAAAGAATTAATTTTTAATTTAACCCTTGAACTCTAGATAGAATATTAGTTTTACCCTTTGACTTTAAATGAAATATTATTTTGATCACTAAACTTTAGATAAAATATCAATTTGACCCTTAAATTCAATCAAAATATTATGTCGTCGGCAATCAATCACCATCGTTATTGGTTATCGACGAAACCGACCACCATTGCCGACCACTACTGCCGACGACTGTTGGACTCAAAATTTTTAGGTCACTCATTTTTCTTTTGCCTCTTAAATAGGGATGGCAATATGGAGGCTTTTTGGCCGACCCGATACAATAAAAGTATAACTGACTCTGATCCGATCCTAAAATTTTAATAAAAAAAAGCCGATTAAACCCGACTCGTCCCGAAGAAAATTAATAAAAATATTATGTTCCATAGTATCGCGTTCATATATATGTTTACATTAGTAAATATACTTTTCCAATAGAATTTTCTTTGGATGTTCACGTTGTTCAAATCAATTCTGTTAGCAAAAGGGAAAAAATAAGCTTTGTTGCAGAAATGGAGATTCTTGAGGCCCAAACCACCTTCAGACTTTAATGTACATATCTGCTACCAACTCATGTTTGCCCCAACTGTACAAGTACTTTCCCCTCCTTAAGAATCGAGCACATAATTGTTACTATATTTTATTAATCAATGCTTTAAAAAGTATAAGTTGTTTGCACCAAAAGTTTGAACTACAAAACAAAACAGTCTAGATAATTTCAATTTTACTTTTTGTTAACACCTTTGTCGGATTTATCTATATGCTTCCATTTTAAAAGTAAAAGGATTTAGAAACAATTAGTTGGTTTAATAAAATAAAAAATAATATAGATCATTTAAGCATGTCAGATATCTAAATCTTGAGGTTGTGAGTACAATAAATTAGACTAGCAGAATCTCCCCGTAAACTCTGAAATACTCGATCCGGGTTAAAAAATGGATTATGAATTGAAACAAATTAGGTTGGAAGGGACTTCTTATAATGAACTCTATAATACTCGATCCAGATTAGAGCCAATAAATTCAATCGCTCAGAATGCTCAGTGGGTGTGCCTGTTCAAACAACCCAGAATCTTTTCTTTTCCTTTTCTTTTCATGGTAGAATAGAATACCTGAAGCATCTCCAGACTGTGCAAAAGCTTGGGAGATGCTATTTTATGGTGCGGTTTGCCACTCCTGCCTTTGCAGGAATAACTATATTTTCAATCCAAAAATCTCAAGTTATCGGTCTCACACCGGTCGGCCGCCTCCATCCTCGGTTGCAGGTTTTGTTAAATTCTTCACTTCCTTGGTGCTCTGCAGTTCCTTTCAACTCATTAGAAAGTACAAGCTTTACAGTGACAAATCCAAGTCTAGAGAATAAAAGAAATTCCAGTGGGCAGATGAAAGCTGCCTGCTTCCCCATCACAATCTTTTTCCAATTCTTTCCAACTCTTTATCCTAATCTCACATCATAATTTCCCCTTTTTTCTTTCCTAATCTCACATCATAATTTCCCCTTTTTTCTTTCCTAATCTCACATCATAATTTCCCCTTTTTTCTTTCCTAATCTCACCAATAATGATCAAAAAGATGCTTCTTCAGTGTTGTCATTTTGCCTTTTCCACATGTAACATCCTATAAAGCATAAGCCAATCATACAAAAAAGGGTCTAAATCAAATGGAAAAAATAGAATGAGAACTTACAAATTTACTTGCAAATTATAACAGAGCCAGCAATCTGCTTATGATATTACATCAAATAATATATTTGCTACAACACCTAAAGACTTATGTTGGGATTTTTATATGGGATTCTTCATCAAAAGAATTCTCAGAATCCTGGAAAATCCCACCACTATTCAAGCATCCCTCAACATACACATTTGATATATTAGACAAGCATCCCATTTCCAACTAAAGAGAGGGTGATTGGGGAATTTGCTTGATATTGTATCATTTGTTTTTTTTAAACAGTCTACAGACAAGAAAACTATCTTATCTAGTTGGTCTCTCTCCATCTTCTTCTGAAATGTTGAATAAGAACTTCGGGAGAGATGCGATTCGGGGAAGATGAAGCAGCAAATCGCTAAATGAGTCTTTTCTTGACATACCCGGGGCCTGCCTGCTACTAGAGACTTCCATTGTTTCCCCTTCAAAAGCCTTCGCATTGTCCTTGGCTGAAATATTGAACTCAAACCCATGAGTTCTGTTTAGCTGAACATCTTTCCCATCATCAGGTCCATTGTACGTTTCTCCATTAGCCTGCAAGCTTGTGCCGGTTGTACCGTCCTTTTGCAGAAGACAACAGAGAGAATTGACCCTTGACATAAGTGATTTCTCATCAGAGGCTGTTGTAAATTGGGTGTCACTGAGAAGGTATTGTGCAATATCGTCCAGCATTTCCTGGCAGTCTGGTCTATTTTCTGAGGATGGATTTTCAGTCATATGTTCTGAGAGACGGTGTCCAATATGGTTCATAAGATCACTCATGGACATAGACGGGTGAAGTCCAGGCACTTTTATCTGGTCCCAATTTCTCGGCCCCTTTGAATCCACTGCTTCAAAGACTCCGCTTCCCTCTATGCCACGAGAGTCGATCACTAATGAGAAATGACATTTAATTAGAGAGGAAGAATACTAAGAAAGCATCTTTCTACTCGGCTAGAATTATAAGTCTAAGCCCAGCAAAAGAAAAACGAACAATACCAATGCATATACTAAATCTGTCAAGGAACGAACAAATCAAAATGCACGCATATGAAGACATACAGAATTTTAAAAAAGGAAAAAAGGCTAGTGAATAAAAGAGAATACTAAAGGACAACAACATAGAAACTTTATCTACAGGCACATCAAAAACAAAACTTGAGCCCCTGCTCGTACCTGAACTGGGGGATGGAGCTTCCCTGGACATATTTTCCGAGGTTATGGCAGTAGAATCCCCTTTCTCAATCTCAAAGGACGACGAGTGAGCTGCAGCAGGCGATGCTATATTCTGGAATCCAGAGCTAGTTGATCCTTTTGGTTCACCAGGATCCTCAAAAACCGAACTCCGTGATTCAAAGTATGGTGAATCCAAAATTATCTCTGGCTGTCTGCTTAAACAGTTCAAGCGCATGTCACACTGGATCAGTTTTTCGAAATGTTTGTTTAACAATCCTTGAGGGCACTGCAGAAAATGTTGCCTGCAAAGTGGCAATAAAAAATTAATTAGCATATTAGCCACATAACCATATGCAAACAACCAAGATAGAACAGCAATATTCAGCTTGTATTTCCACAAAGAAGAATTAAAATACATATCACCATTACCTATGTATGCTAGCTTGACCATCAGTAAAATCTGAGGTTGTCTGCCATAAGGTGTGTTTTCTAGGCTGCGGATTAGTCTCCCTGAAGAAAAGGGGCTGTCTAGCCAGCTGCATCATCAAAGAAACAAGCAAAGTCATACAAAATTATTGCAGAAAAATAAAATAGAGATTGGAAAAGGAAAAGAATAATATGGAACAGAGGAAAGTTTACCACAACATTCAAAGTCCCAGGTCCATTTTCGGGACAATTTGCCTTAATAGCCATAATATCCGACCACTGTATTTCAATCTTACTCTTAAGCCCACCTTCCAACACCTCCCAAACAAGCTTGTGCTTTGCAAAATAACACTTGGCAACTAAATCCCCTTCATACCTCGACTTATACTGCAAATCACCAAGTAAACAATTCTTCAGCTACTTGACCCCCAAAATAAAAGGAATTTATAAAGTATATAATATAAAAAATAAAACTTAATGAAAAGTTACCTCCCAGTGGCCGATTCGAAGAATAGAAGCTGGAAAATTCGAAGCTTTAAGCTTATCGGTAGCTGCAGCAGCTTTACTCTCCTTTTTGACTCCAGAATTCGAGTTCTCAGCTTCGGCAGCTGAGCCACTGCTTTGGGATTGAGAGAGGCGCATTTGGATCAAATCCAAAAGTGAAGGACTCTTCCTTAGATTCAAACCGAGTGGGCTCGGCTCATCCAACGGATTGTATTGCGCTGGTGGGATCGGGAAAGCAGTGGCATCGGAGTTCCACTGAAAGAAAATACAAAAAATGAAAAAAGCCCAGAAATGAAATCTTTAAAATTCTAAAGCTCTAGCAAAAAGATCTTATTTCTTTCTAAATAGTTTAGATCTCTCTCAAAAATAAAGAAAATGTTCATTTCATTGGGGAAAAATCAAAAGAGAATACCTGTTGAAGATTTGGAGAAAGTTTGGATCGTTTATTAACAGGGCCATGTTCTTCCTCTAAATAATCCTCTACGATCTCCAATTTCACCGGCGCCTTCTCCCGGAAGGATTCGGGTTCCGGCGTCGGATTTCCCGATCTCATCAACTGCACCATCCAATCTAAGCGAAATCCCAATATTCCCAATCCCAACCGGAAAACTCGCGGACAAATCTAGCTTTAAAGTTTTTTCTCTAATCGAAAATTAAGGAAGGAGAGCGAATTTCGGAGATTCTGAAACCCTAGAAAAATTACTTCGGGGAAATCTAATCAACGGTGTTAAAAGGAGAGAGGGGGCAAAGAAGCGATCCTCTTTGGCGGCGAGCACGTGCGAATCCCGCGTCGTTTGAGCCGTCGCACGTGCGATGGGGTCACGGTATTACTCTAATGTCCTTGGTTGTGACAATTATTGGTGTTAGAGCTAAGGGTGTTTTGGGTAATCGGGAGGGATAGAGGAGTTCGCGCTGGCAGACACGTAAACACATAAATGGATAATACGTGGGGCCCAGAAAAGTTAGGATTTCTTGAAAAATTATTAGACGGACTCGCCACCACGTCATTTATGGTCTCAGTTAATAATTTTTATTTATCTAAATTTTTTTAATGTCAATCTTCGTCTTATTTCTACATGTCAATAAAAAGTTATAGTTATTTGAAAGTTAAAATTAGATAAATATAAATATTATTGACCAAAATTACGGATCACTTGGTGAGTCAGGTTTATATAATAATTTTCAGATTTCTTTTAAATGACGGCGGTGGTTTGGTGTTGTCATACACGTGGCGGAAGATCCGAGGCTAGCCTCTAGCATATTGCTTTCGAAGTTGACACGTATACTGTTCATTGGATGCCTAGTACAAAATGGTTAATAACTTAATAACACAACGTTGATTTGTTTCTCTTTAAGGGCCGTCTAAACATTATATTTAATTCTTATTATTCATATTTTTATATTATTATTTTAACTTGTGATAATGGTAAAATCGCTTAAATTTTTTTTAGTTGTATTTCGGTTTTTAGGGCTAGCTCTGACTAATCCGAATCAACTTACGTCGCATACCTAATTTTAGTGGGTGAATCTCTCAGCAGAGATTTTCTACATATACAATGCTTCGAACTCGAGACATACTTAAGTGATACCAAATTGCTTATTACTTGGACTAATACATGTTGGTAAAAAATCACTTAAATTTTGATTCATTGTGTAATATAATATATAGATTTCGATTCCATAAATTATACACATGATTTTTTATTTTAATTCGACTATATGGATTTAAAAAACACTCATATATTTTTATATTGGAATATATAATTATTTCTATTTACAATACGAATTTGTAAAAAACGATGTGTTGATAGCTATTATAGTAATTTTGGAAAGTTGAATTAAATAAATTCATATGTATACAACTGTAAAAAATACAGATATTACATTGTATATTTAACAAAAATTCATGTATTATATATCTTTTTTAATTGATATCATTAAAAAACGATGTATTGATATCATTAATTTTCTTCCAGGAGTGAGAGATTTATTAGACATAAGTTTTAATAATAGTATACTTTTTTTCATTAATTATATGAAGTCAATAATATATTTTATGAAATAATCCGAACAATAATTAAGCTTGAGCGGTAATTTATGTATACTTGAATGATGGGTTAGATAAATTTTTGTTGTTGTTGTATTTTAAGTTTTCAAGGCTTCTTCTTGACTAATTCGGATCGACTCGTGTCACACACCTAATTTTGGCCCCATTAGATAAAAAAAAATAGAAATCTTAAACAACAACTTGACTAAATTTAAAAGATTCAGGGCAAAAGTAATAAAAAAATCAAGGACAAAGTGACAAAAATGTGTAAGCTTTAGGGCTAAAATTAGTAGTATGTCTACTTTTTTACAAAGAAAATGATGTGGTATTAAGTTAATCTATTAAATTTGTAGATTAAAAAGGAAAAAGTTGTTGGAAATGTTAGGTCATTGTTGGAGCAAATTTGAAAACATTGAGCAATTAATTATCATTTTGAAATGTTAGATTGTTTATTTGAGCAAAAGTAAAAGATGTTAGAACATTATTCAACCATTTTGAAAACTTAGGTAGTCATGTAAACAATTTCTAAAAGGCTAGCCCCTTATTTAAGCATTTAGCTTAAATATTATAAAAAAATGAGAATAGTTTATCGTTGGGTTCAATACGATCAACTGAAAATTGTAAAGAAGGTTAGTTGGTTTTTAAAAATAATTGATGAAAGTATACGTAAATTAAAAGTTTGTACAATGATTTATTGTGGTTCGACTTCTAAACTAAGTTTACATCTATTATTTTAGTCACCACCACTAAGTATTTTTCTTAAATTCACTCGACTTGAATATGAATCTTTTAAGACAATGTTTAACCTTACAAATTCCCTTTAGATTTATACTCAAAATTCGAAGAAATTTCCCTTAGAATTTCTATCTAAATATTAAGTCTAAAACTCTCTCAAAGAAGAAAATTAAATTGAGGAAACAATTAATAATCCTTACAATATATTGGATGTTTGCAAATTAAAGCTCTCAAACACTATATACAATAGAAAATAAAGAATTGAAGAATGAAAATTCTTTTTTCTTGATATTTTTGCTTAGATATGTTATCTTTTTTTTTCAATTAGCCTAAGTTTATTTTTGTAGTGTAGAATTGAATTTTAACCGTTTATAATCGTTGGGGTGTTTTAGAGCCGTTAAAAGAACTTAAAATCAAGCATTCATTGCCCATCTGCATAAAAGTATTGGAACCTTGCTAATAGTTTCGAGTTCATTAAGTGAATTTTCATAAAACTATTTGTTACAAAATTAAAGGTATAGAAACTTTTAAGTTGGTTTCGATTTTGACTCCAAAATCTTTCTGCCTAAAAAGTCTCAAAACAACCAAATTGGGGTATTGAAACCTACTTTAAAAATATAAAAATTTGGCCGTCTCTTAGAGGTATACAAAAGTTGTGGGATAAGTCAAAACAACTAGAAAACCTTTTAAACATATTTTTTATAAGATTTGAGAACTTTTAAATTATTTTTGAAATATTTGATCAAGTCTAAAAATATTTTACAAAACTTTGTTATATCAAAAAATACTTAACAATATTCTATTTTTATATAACAAAACTTCTTGAAAAATATTTTAATATGATTATTAGTATTTAATTCATCGACGAATTAATTTGGATTGTACACTTGAAAAGTTTATTATGAGGCGACTACTTCAACTCAATTTGCTCCATTCGTAAAGTAGAAATTCTAATCTCTAACATTGCTTAAAATATCATATATTTCATTTATTACATCAACTGTTTGTTGATAACATATGTGGATTTTCAATTAATAAAAATAAGCATAACATATAGATAATATGCAAAACGTGGTGAACTGTTAATAATATTTCCCCCAAGATTAATTAAAAATTGAGATGAATTAAGAAACTTTGATCCTAAGAAAAGACAAAAGACATGTTGACAAATTGGAGTTGGGGGAATGAATGTAGACTTCCAAGTTGCCCGCCGCCTTCGTTTTCTCAACAGTTTATTTGATCTGACATTTAGCATATTTAACACGCCCTATTTGCCGCGCAAAACGATCCTGCCATTTGAGGCCATACACGTGTTAATTAGAATAGAAATCTTCTACGTTTTTGTTGTTTCTCTTTATGTCCTTTAAAAAAAATAGAGTTTTAGGTTAATATTTAAGGTTAAAATTATAATTTAGCGTTTAGAAAATTATAGGTATAGTATATTTTTTAGGGTGTAACATTTATGGCTTAAAATTTAGAATTTAAATTTAAAAATTAGAACTTACTTTTTTAGTATTGGAATATGAAAAAGAGAAAGAGGCTTTTTGTTAGTCAATTAGTGATGCTATGACTATCACACCCATAACTAGAGATGGGCATGGGTCGGGTCCGGTTTTTGGCCCACTCGAACTTGACCCGAAAATTTATACTTCAAATCTAGACCCGATTCCACCTCATACTTGAAAAAAATCTGATCGACCCGAAAACTATATACTCAAACCAGACCCGACCCAAGCTATTAAAAAATAATAAATTGTAAGGACTTAATTGTAAAAATAATAAATTGTAGGGACCTAATTGTAAAAAAAAAATCTAGGGACCTAATTGTAAAAAAAGTAATTTTAATGACCTCATTGTACAAAAATATATTTATAGAGTAAGCATTATTGTGAATATCCGTAAAAAAATTAAGAGAAAAATACACTATTAGTCTTGGGTCAAGTCAAATTTTTTCCACCCTAAACCCAACCCGACCTTATCTTTAAAAAAAAAAACCCCGACCTGACCCAAACCTGAATTTCTATGAAAAAATCCAACCCGATCGGTCGAGTCGGTCGGAACCCGGTCGGATCGGAACTACACACTATAATTTTTTTAAATTTTTACCGTATTGTATAGAATAATTACCCTTAAACATATACTTTATTTGATGATTGAAACCTTATGAATAAAAAAAAATAAAACACAATTATTCTTAGTTTATATAATATATACAAGTCCATATCCAACAAAAGAAGCTTGTAGTGGAATACAAGTTGATGCAAAATTGAGCATTTCTTGGGGAGATTACAAGAATAGTGAAGCTGAGATGGTTTTGATTAAAAGTCGAACAAAACAAGACTACTTTTGGATAGGTTAGTTTATCGAAGAAAAATTTTGTTTTCTTTTTTCGCTTCAACACTAAAAAATCGAATCCTAAGCTCTCGCCCTAAATTATACACCCTAAAAAAATAAATTACACACCCAATACTTTAGACCCTAATTAAACTGTAACCTTAAACCCTAATCTTAAACTCAAAACCTAATTTTATAATAATGGGGCATGAGTACTTATGATTTCTACTCTAGTTCATTTTTTAGCTTCCCATCTTTGCAAGTGCATAGCTGAGCTGAGCAATCAAATATAATTTTAAAGGTCACCAGTGCAACTTTCTGAAGGAAAATGTTGTTGGAAGTGATACAATTTAAGTCAAAAACAGGGAGAGCTAAGAATTCTCCCTTGTCATCAAAACATTGTTTACCTAACGGTAGAGCACTAATTCGAACAGGTAGCGGATTCCCGGCGAAAGTCCATGATCACAAGGGTGGCGACACTATGAGCAAGTGCCGCGAGGACGACAAACACATGAAAGATCTGATGGCTGTGCCCTGCAATATCAAATGCGCCGGGCTTCCACCGCTCCGGTATTCTGCTGGTGTAAAACGCGGCACCTGCAGCGTATAGGAACGCCATCACGACCTCGTATCCAAGGGAGACAAATATATGCGGATGGCCCCAGTGCAAAGAAACTGCATGTGCTGCTGGGATCACCCCTGAAAATCCCATTGCAAGAAACAAGGAAGCTCGAAAGTTTCGGTAACGAGCCGTTGAGAGAGTTGGTGATAACAAAGTGATGATGGCGAGGACTCCGAGAACCGATATGGACGCGAGATAGAAAAAGCACGAATACGGATGACAGAAGAAGGTGTAGTAGATGGGTGCAAAGAAGGAGCAGACGATCATTAGAGAGATGCCGGCGTAATCGAGGCGCCAGAAGAAGAGGCTAAACCGTCTCGAGTGGCAAGCAAAGAGGTGCGAAACCGAGCTGCACACCAAGCAGCCCATTGCACCTGACAAGAAAACAAACCAGGGCCATTTTGGAATGGCGTTATAGCCATCTCCATTCTTCAAATCAAAGAGAGGTGGCTGAGATATGTGCCTCAAGTGTGAGTCCTGCAAAGGAAACATCAAATTCAAAAACAATTATAAGAACCAAGGGCATTAAACAAAAGGAAATGAACAACCAAGGGGTTTTTCATAATTATTCAAAGATCTAAAAGTAAATTTAGAAACACTACAATGCACACACACCACAAGTAAATTCTCTTATGATTTGTACTTAGGTCATTCCTGAAGTGAACATTCACAACCAATAGACTAAAAATTGGAGTTTAGTATTCGTTAACATTTATACAATATAAGAAAAGATGAGTTTTTCTATGAACCATGTCTTAATTTCGTTATCCAATCATTTGTTTTTGATGCAGGTCTTATAAATTTAACTTGAAATTATAAAGATATTTAAAATTTTAAGTGAAAATAATAGTTATTTAAAATAAATAACACATTTATCTTTTATTTAAATTAAATCATGTGAGTGACAAAAGTATCATATAAATATATGAATAAAATATAAAAAAAATAATACTCCTACCAAAAGTAACATATTAAATATTATGAATTACTACTAATATATCCAGAAAAAAACAACTAGTCTAAGTTATTATTTTAAAAAGAAATGTAGAGAGTAAGTACATTTGGCCAGTTGGTCAAACTGCTCATCTTTGTTTAATCATATTTTTTTAGATCGTGGGTTTTAGATCCATTAAAAGCACTTATTCTTTTAATGTCTCTATTTCTCCTTCTATCTAAGTAGGACTAAAATTAGAATTAGAATGTGTAAAAACAAAATAAAATATAAATCAAAATTTGAATCTCATATATGAAAAAGGAGATGGTGTTCTATTGTCATTTTACTTTCAATTAATTTTTTAAAAGATAATTTTACAGAGTATTTTAATTTTGACCATTTATAATAAAAGAAAAAAGTACAATACTATATACTTTTGTGGGTGAGTTTAAAGAACGGCGACCATCCCGGTAAGTTATCACGTGACGTGAGACACTGAATTTCTCGAAGAGGCAAATTTCAGGTGTTTTTCGAAAATTCATGTACTATCACTAACACCCACGCAAGATAATAATTTCATGTACATACAAATACACTAAAACCCATATGTTTCATTTCCTCGACCAACGGAATCAATCCCTTTAATTTTTACAACATGATAGATTTATAATTTGTTAAAATTAATTAAAAGTTTACATTTTTTGAAAACAAACAACTTATCTTTTATTTAATATTATTCCAATGACATCAGTTTTTAATTATAGAATTTTCTTTAAAATATAAATTAATTAACATGTGTAATAATAACTTTGTTAGATTGTTATAATTTTAGGAATAGGAAAAAATAATTTTTCATGAGATAAAGAAATACCTTGTATTTCAGAAAGTTTATCGGATTGAAAACGATTGGCAACAAAGATACAGTGGCAAAGGACATCTTTAATATTATTAAAGATCAAAAAATGGGTTGTTGAATGAAACGATGTGGTTTTATTGGATCAATGTTGTGTTGGTAATGTTGATATTGAGGAATTATTTGGGGTTATATTCAACATTTTGTGTCAAAAAAATATTACACAAACCGTTTTTTAAAATATAAAATTTAATTTATAACCATAAAACCCCTATTCTGAACTCTAAGCTTAAATTGTAAATTATAAACCTTACAACTTAAATTTTAAATTAACTCTTAAATCTTTAATTTAAGGGGCCTAATTTTACACGGAATGTGCATCTAAAATTTTCCCACACTGTAAATAGAAGCTAATTGCATTAAGGGATTGAGCAAATTGGTTGGGTGATAGATGGAGGGTGTGACGTATAGGTCAAAATTTGGGATATTAGTGTGCCAAATTTTTAAATTTATATTTTTGGATTAAATTCTTTGATTCGGTTGTTTGATGGAATTTTTGCAGGATATAGGTGCTTTTGAAAGTCAATTATGGTGCCAAGTTTTTCAGGAAATATGTATTTAATTTTAGGTAGGGTGTAGCTTTTTTTTTACAAGTTCTTTATCGAACGAGAATGATTTTGGATAAGAAAATTGAATAGGTAGTTTGTGATTTGTCGTACTACAACATTAATTAATCAGCTTCAATAATCTAAGTTAATGAATACGTTTAGTTTTTAAAATTATGAAAAAACTAAATATTGATTAAAACTCAAACAAATTAAAAAGGAAATAAAATAAAATATTTTATATACTGACATGAGATGATACAAAAATATACAAAACCAAAATACTAAGAAAAATGATATTTTAACAAATAAAAATGTAGTAAAAAACATTAAATTATGATTAAAATTCAAATAAATAAAGTAGGATCTTATTAGATATACTGACATGAAATGATAGAAACAGATACAAAACCAAAATACTAAATATTACTAGTATCTATCAATTTTATCCAAAATTAATATGTTCAATTATTACTTATTAAACAAAGGATTAATATCTTATACAAGCAGTGAAAAAGGTATAGAGAGTTAGTTTAGGGTATAGAGTTTAGGAGTTTAGAATTTAAGGATAATTGTTTCAATTTAAGGTTTAAAGTTATAATTTAAGGTTTATAGGTTAGGATTTAGTTTTTAGGGTGATATGATGAGGATTTAGGTTTTAACCTATAAACCCTAAATTATAATCTTAAACTTTAAATTGAAATGATTATCCCTAAATTATACCCCTACACTTAAACCCTTATACCCTAAACTAATTTTCTATACCTTAAAACTAAGGCACTTGTAAAAAATTTTAATTTTTACCGTATGTGTATAAAATATTTATCTTTAAACAAAAACACACATTGTTCAACGATGGGTGAATCATATGTTGAAAAAATAAAGAGAATCACATGGTGTGACCCACTAGGCTTTCAGTTCAGGATTATATTATCTCTGTGTAAGTAACCCACCAAACGCAACTCAACAAAGCTTGCTGTCACGTCCATCCCACTTTCCCTTTCCCTCCATTCTTTTCTATTTCTTGTTCGAATTTTCATTTTAAGTATTTATTTATTTTTAATCCTTTTATAAACCACAAATTCCGAAATGGGAAAACATGAATTTAATGTTAAATAAGAAGAATTGATGAAGAACTAACCTGGAAAATGCTATGCTTATTATCAGAGGCGTTAACATCATTCACCATCATCGTCATCAACGGTCCCGATACCTGAGATCTGCAAAATTCCCACCCAAAAGTTCAGCTTCTCCGTTTTTATACCATTTGTATTTCACTCATTGATCGATTAATACGAATCAAATTTTGCATAAGCTCAATACGAGAACGATCATTCTAATTCAATTTTTCTTTTCAAAACATCGAGATCTAAACCTCTAATCTTAATTTACCTCATTCCATTAAACCAACTAACTCACGGTAGCTTCTTTGTTTTGATTTTATTCCATATTAAAATCCAGAAAACCTAGACAAAAATAAGAAAATGACAATCAGGTCCTTACCTGGAGAAACTCGTAATCACACCTCCAAAATCGTCCATGGAACTCAACACCGCTAATCCAACGAATATTAGAAACCCTCCCAAATGCCTACAAACAAATAGAAATAGAAAGAAAAATATGAAGAAATAAATATGAAACCATCGAAAATTTTGAAATCGGAATGGAGTCGCTTACGTCCAGATATTTAGCGTTTCGTTGTGCCAGAAGAAAACGCTGAATAAAATGTCCTTCAATGGCCATTCGCATCGGTAATAATCCAAAATGAACTCGTTATCTTGCAAATAGTCCGGTAACTCTTCGTATCTCAGCAATTTCCTCTTGAATCTCTGCTTCTTCATCTTGTCTTCTACACCCGAGCCAACTCGATCGAGTTTCTTGTGATCATTCTTCACCGTCGCAACTTTTCGATGACGGCGATTGGTTTTCATATTACTTGGAACCTACGTCCAAACTCCTCGCCTGAGAATCGCCTCCGGGAAATTTACCGGCGAAGGAATGTGAACCCTTTTTCCCTCTTTTTTCTGGGAGATATTTGTAGACTTTTTCTGCTATAATTCTGTAAACGTGTATATATAAAGAGTAAACTCATCTTTTATTTAATTTTTTTGCTTTAAAAATGTTTTTGTTTGCTTGCGTGGCATTAGGCTATTTGAGAAAAGTGATTTTTAAAAAACTTTTTTTTTATTAATAAGCATAGGCTGTAGGTGTAGTTTGACTGCATCTGATTACTGCCCTCGGTTATTTATTTAGCATATAAAAAAAGCAATTTCGTTGAAACAGTTTTAAATTGTTTTTTAATTTTAAAAAAGAATTTCGAATTTCGAAAATAGCTACTTTGCTTAGCTAGGAAATTTTGGCTACTCCTTGTACATGTTGACACGTGTTAGTTGTGGTCTTCGTTCACTCTATCAAAATATAAGATTAATTATGTGATAAGAAGATGATATAAGGTTAAGTAATTTTATATATAAATCTTAAAATTATAAACGGTTAAATTACTCAAATATTATTGTTGAATTTTTTTAATAATATGGGCATCATCACTTTATTTCTAATGGTATGGTGATTTACTATAGATAGTAGAAGTATGATTGCTCTTCCTCCGACTTTAAACAGTGTTTTGTCGAGAAATTAATAAACAAATGAAGTCAGATAGTTCTCACTCCGACTTTAAATAGACAATAGTGTTTTGTCGAGAAATTAATAAACAAATGAAGTCAAATAGTTCTCCATCCGACTTTAAACAATATTTTACACTGAAGACGGACTCCTCTTCCTTTCTCATGTTAAGCTATGGAGATTTAGGGTTGAAAAAGATTTTAGAATTTGAGAAAGGAGAACGGTTCTTGGAAAAGAAAAGAAAAACATAACGTGTTTTTATTCAAATAAAACTAAACGTTGCATTTTTACAAAAAAAATACTCCTAAACTAATCAATCACAAGATTAAATACTAATCAAAAAACAAAACAAGAATCCTAACTAACTACAGCTGTTAAAAGAATAACAGCCATATTATAAAGAATAGAATTTTGTTAAAATGTCAAATTATGAAAGAAAGAAAAAAGCTAAACAATAAAATAGAAGTGAGATGGGAGGGATTGAAGACAAAAATATGAGAATGTTATAATTTTATCTTTGCTTTGAAATTTGGTTAATTGCACGTGAGATTTTAAGAATTTTAATTTTATTTAAAAGTTATTAAAAAGTTAATGATGTTTAACTGTGTGTCGTTCGTTTTAGATTAATTCTTCAAAATATAATTATTCAAATGTGTTATTTATAATTTTTTTAGTTGCCCTCACGGTTTCTCATGATTTTGTCCTTATTAATTTGGAATGACTTGAGTTGTACATATAATTTTGGTAGATTAGTCTCCCAGTAAATTTTTTTATATTATATAAAGTCTCGAACTCAAAATATACATTAAATTTTATTGTGTTATTTTTGTATTAAATATGATATATGACAAAAATACTGTAATAAAGTTTTGATGTAAATGGGTGCAGATAACATTACTTCAGCTCTGGTTTAGACAATTTCGAGGGCAGTGGTTGGGTGGATGGCCTAGGAGCTAGGACTATTTATTTATGAAGCAAAGAACGGCGGATAGGGAAGTTAAGAATATATAGCAATGCCGGCGTTACACGGCTTTCATCGTGGTGGAGAAAGGTGGTTGATCAACCGCCCAACCAACAACAATTCCTCTTCATTCAATACTAATTAAAATTTAGGTAAACCGCAATAAAAGTCACTCAAATATGAGTAATATTATTATTTAGGTCACTCAGATATGGGTAAAATTACAATTGGTCTCCTAATTATTAAAAGTTACACTTGGGTAACTCAATTGTGGATAAAGTTATATTTGGTCACCCTTCATATTTAAAAAATATAATATTTTGTGTATTAGATTAATTAATGATTCCAAATGAAGTACTCTACTGTTGACAAGGGTATACAAGTGATTTGAAAGAAAAAATGACTAAATTGATATATATTTTAAATATGAATGGTGATCTAAGTGTAACTTTACCCATAATTGAGTGACTCAAATTTAACTTTTAATAATTAGGTGGTTTAAATGTAACTATACCCATAATTTATGGACCTCTATTGTAGTTTACCCTTAAAGTTTTTGGTTTTTATAGTTTTGTCCGTTTACCAATCTGGAATGTTGTTCAACTGTTATGTTATTGTTTCATGTTTTATAGAAGGCTTAAATGCAAAATAAGTACTTAAAGTATGTCTCTTTATTGTAATATGTGCTTAAAGTATTTTTGGCTGAAATAAGTACTTAAAATTTCATTTTTTTACTGTAATAGGTGCATAAACTTTTTATTTTTAGCTGAAATAGGTGCCTAAAGTTTTATTTTTTGCTTGTTTTAAAGTCAATTGAGGCATTTACTTAAGAATCTATTTTAACCAAAAATGAAACTTTAAGTACTTATTTCAGCCAAAAATAAAATTTTAGGTACATATTTCAACCAAAAAATACTTTAGGCACCTACTACAAAAAATAAACATAATTTAGGCATTTATTTTGTAGTTAAGAATTTATAAAATGATGATTTAAATGTATAAATATTTTAAAATAAAAAAAAAAACAAATCATAATTAATTTATTATATATTATTAAAATTTATAATCCGTGTAGTTGTATAGGTACAATTAGTTATAGAGAAGAATAATATCTAAAATGCTTTATTGCCATACTGTTTTTTATATATAAAATTATAAATATTTGGCTTAAATATACATTTCGTATTTTAACTATACACCTTATCTCATGTTGATATATATAATAATTTTTTGCTTTCAAGTTGGTACTTAAACTATGCACCCTCTCTCAAGTTGGTACCTAAAGAATTTTTTGCTTTCAAGGTGACACCTAAACTAGACACTTTCTCCCAAGTTGTTACTAAAACATATACATACATACTATTAATTTTGTTATAATTCGATCAAATTCAATAAATTTAACATTTTATGTTTAAAAATTTTGTCAATTTTGTGATACTGTCAAACCTAACGAATCCATCATATCAAAGCAACAATCGAATAAATGCATTCTATCGTAAAACAACAAGTTAATGTTAAACTGCTATTGTGCCAGTAAAGTAATATAACATACTTGGGAAAAGAACCAAGAGTAAATTGGTAGAATTTTTAAACATAGATGATTAAATTTTTTAAATTGTTTCGAATTAGGCCTAAATTAATAGAGTGAGTAAGCTTTGGTACCAACTTGGAAGAGGGTGCCTAGTTCAGGTACCAATTTATAAAAAAAAAAAATTAAATACAAAATTAGGAGAATGTACCCAATTCAAGTACCAACTTGGGAGCAAAATTTTTTTACATACTAATTTGAGCAAAAATTTAGGTAATATATATAAGCCTATTTAGGCTTACTAAAAGTCAGTAGCGATAACTAATATTAAAATTAATATCGTCGCCCGCCAAATAAAAGAATGATAATAGAAATCTTGCGGCGCTTAATCACATGTTTTCTTGTATATTTGTATGAATAACAATATCAATCGAGCAATATTAAATTAATATTTTTTAAAATTCAAATTAGTAATATATTAAGGATTATAATCTTATATTAAAATGACATTTTTAAAATTTTACACCACTCTTCTATAAAAATTAAAACCTAAATCAGAAACCCTGCCACCCTTAAATCTTAAACTCTAAACTCTAAATTCTAAACATAAATCTTAGATTCTACACCCTACACACTAAACTTCTAAACTCTAAGCCCTAACCTAAAACCTTAAAATTAAAATATATATATATATATATAAACTAAAATTTAATCAAACTTGTATATCAAAATATTTTTTAAAAAAATAAACACACTTCAATCAAATACATATTCATAGTAACTGCTTCAAGAATTACCTTGAAAATAAAGTAAAACTACTTCAGGAATACCCGACAACAATAGAAAAAAAAAAAATCCAAGTCAAGACTGCCCAATGCCTTGCAATATGCAAAAGAATTGGCCTTTCCACAGAAAACAAAATGGGGTGTATTTAAGAGAATGGAAAAGCCCAACTGGGATTCGCTTTTCTAGATTAGAGTTTGATACAAACGAACTTCCTAATATTTGGTTTCAGATCAATTAAGTCATTTTGTTTCATTTTAAAATAAAAATAAAGAAAATAAGTTTGGTTAAAAATTGAGTTTATTGAACCACGCGTCCTTAAACTATGACACTCATTCTAAATTGGTGCATAAACTTTTAAATTTTCTAATTTCATCCTCAAACTACGAGCTTCAATCTAAATTGGTCCCCCAAACTTTTGAGCATTCAAGTTTCATTCTTAAACTATGACTCTCATTCTAAATTGGTCCTCAAACTTTTTGAACTTTTTAATTTTATCCCCAAATTATCATTATATACTAATCATATCTTATGTTAATAAAATCGTTATAAAAAGTGTTAACTGTCATGAAACACTGATGTGTATTATGTAATAATATGACATTGTATAAATGTTAATTTGATGATGAGATTGAAATTAACTCAAAAAAATTAAAATGTTTGTACCAACAACTTGTTGGTCTGGTGGGATGAGGCACTAGATCCCTTAAGTAAGGTCAATGGTTCGAATCCTGACATTATGAATGGAGCAATTGGGTTGGGAGGGTCGACCCCATAATAGACCTCTACAGTACCCAATCCCGATTAGTCAACCAATAGGTTGGAAACATGTGGTTATACAAAAAAATTAAAATGCGGGTACTCTTTTCTCCCTAATTAGGCTTAGAGGGGTTTTTTAATGAGGCCCTATTACCTATAAAAAAAATTAAAATGTTTTGTAAAGATTCCAAGTACAGAGGGAAATTAGTATTTCTGAAAAGTCCCAATTGTGGAATAATTGAGAATTATGACCCTTATGCAGTTATCATTTATGATTTTTACTACTTGTATATTGTTTTTGGGCCAAAAGGGACCAAATTAAAAAGAGAGTAAAAGTTTGGAGGTGGAAAAATAATTTTGTAAAAGTCTAAATATGAATAGTTGGATTATGTTTTCATTATAACTAATTGTTAATGAGATCATTGGTTTTGGACTAGAAAAGATAAACATGGAAAAGGTGATAAGGAATTTAAATAAGATATTCTTATTAAAAGGTGAAAAGAAAAGGGAAACATTAGGATCATACAAGTGTACAATTCACTAATTGCATGAATATGACATTTCTTCATCCCTCTCCTTATGATATTCGTATGAAAAGAAGAAAATAAATATATTAGAGTTGTATTCATGTTTCTTTTATTTTTTAATAAGAATTTGAAGAAGAAAAATCTATTGTAGAAAAAAAAATCACAAGAGTTTTATAATCATAATTCTTTTTCTATCATCTTGAAAGTAAAGGAAAAGTGGATATTTGTTGAAGTAAAGTTGTCTATTAGAGCAAGGCTACAAGTTTGATGGATTAACATGTTTTATGTTCATTTTTGATAACTTTAGAGATTTTAGTAATTATAGAGGGTAGGGTGAGAATTTGATCAAGTCGAGTTAAAATATTTTTTGTTGATAAGTCTTATTTTATAACTCAAATTATATTTTAATTTTTCGATTGAGTTTATGAATTTTGAGTCGAGTTTTTCGAGGTTCTGTTCAAATTTAATTATAAAATAATTATAATGTTATGATACTGATTGGTTTCAATTTAAACGTCTTTTTATAACTATATATGATATACATATATTTCTCCATATATTTCGTATGTGATATACATATATCATGCATAGTTGAGGAGTTTGACTCAAACTTGAAAACAATCATTAATTCCTAAAAATTTATAGTTATTCGAGTTATTTTAGTCACGTTTTATAAATCAATTTTTATTTAAAAAATTTTAAGTCAAGTTTTTTGGATCGAGTCAAAAAAATTAATTCTTTTAAATCGATTCCAATCTTACTCACCCAAAATAAATGAAAATCCCTTTTATGAGCAACGAACACTTATTAAGGTGCGTTTTGTTGTTGTTGTTGTTGCTGTCTACAACGTCCGTTTATCGGCCACAACAACCTCAAACGACTATTGGTTTGAATCTCAACCGGCGTTTGTCCTTCTATTTTAGCGTCCAAACAAACGTTTGATGGCAGTTAAATTTTCTAATTTTTAGCCAACGGAGGTTTACCCCTTAACAGATTTTCTTAAATGTAGGCCTACAAGAGATAAGTTCATTTGTGGTTTAGAACCAAGGTTGTTCTTGTTCAACCAAGATTTAGAACCTTGAGACTTTGAAAATACAACATCGTTAAAATATTTAATAGAATAATTTCATCTCTTTTATAGTCCTATAAGAATTGATAATTTTTTAATTGTCTTTAAAATTTTTAAAATTTTGTTCTAATTAATTCGTACCAACTTATGTAAATAAAAATTTTATACTTATGCAAGAGCAATTATTCATATTTTGAAGTTGAAAAATAAATAAAGTGTTGGCTAATAGAGATGAGATAAAATCTTCAAGTGGTTTTCAAGAATCAGTGGTAGCACCAGGCCCTAGTAGAAATGTGATAAACAATGCGGTTGTGACAAGTGGACGGACAATGTTAGACAGCAGTGGGGTGTTTTGTTAGGTAGGTCGGGTTAAGGCCACACCGATTTGGCAAATGTTACGCATGCACGTGAGGTTGGTTTTTAATATTTTCTTTACCTAACCCTCCTTCCACCATTAATAAATAATACTCCCTCTTAGGGCTGTAAACGAACCGAATGAACACGAACGAAGGTGTGTTCATGTTCGTTCGTTTAACTTTAACCGAACAAATGAACGAACACGAACATAAACGAACACAAAATTTCTTGTTCGTGTTCGTTCATTAAGGAATGTAGCTTGTTCGTGTTCGTTCATGTTCGTTCGTTTAAATGGTAAACGAACATAAACGAACACAAACGAACACAAACGAACATAAACGAACATGAACGAACATGAACGAACATGAACGAACATATATAATTTGTTAAATATTTAATATTTTTGGTTAGTTCGATTAATTCAGTTGATTAACCGATATTTAAACCGAATTAATCGATTTAAAATTAAAAAAAAAACACTTAATTATTAGTCGAAACCTAAAATTATCTAATAGATTAACCGATTTTGTTTTGGTTCGGTCGGTAAGTTCAGTTTAACCGAATAATGAACACCCCTAGACATATGTGGATAAATTTAAATGGACATAAACGAACATAAACGAACGAACATAAATGAACATAAACGAACGAACATAAATGAACGAGCATAAACGAACGGATTACCGAACGTTCACGAACATAAATGAACGAACAAACCTTTTGTTCGTGTTCGTTCATTTAATTAAACGAACAAAAAATCTTGTTCATGTTCGTTCGTTTAATAAATAAACGAACATAAACGAACTTCCCGCCGAACGGTTCACGAACGGTTCGTTGAACGTTCGGTTCGTTTACAACCCTGCTCCCTCTGTCCCACTAAAATTGTCACATGTTGACTTTTTTTGGGTCAAACTTTTTCAACTTTGACCTCTTATAATTTAAAATTTATTATTGATAAAAATATGAAAAAATATATTTTAAAAACTTTGAATCAACTAATTTTTAAATATATTTTTTTATAATTTTTAATTAATTAAAATATTTAAATAAATTATAGTCAAAGTTAAAAAAAATTGACCAGAAAAATGTCAACATGTGACAATTTTAGTGGGACGGAGGGAGTAATAATCAAGCATTTTCGGTTTTAGAAAAACGTTCACCATTAATTTCAAGATTTGTTTTTAATTTAATATATCACTTTTTTCCAAATTCAAAATGAAAAATTATTAACAAACAAGGTTGAATATATTGGTAAGACACATTACACTTTCAAGGAGAAGATGTGAGTTCGAACCTTGAAGACGATATTGTTAAAAGGAGCAGCCACACACCCCGAACATAGACCGTAAGACGGAAATGCATATAATAAAAAAATGAAAAATTATTAAACTGAACAATTTAAATAACTTTAAAGAGGTATTGATAGCATTTATGATTAAAATTATTTAAACCTTTTTTACTGACATAGTTGAGTGCAATGACAATGCACGTTATTCTTTTAATATATTTATTTGAAAATATTTTTAAAAAACTTTAATTTTTAAAAAGCACTTTTCAAAATTCATTGAAAATACTTTTAACTTCAAAAACTACTTGTCTTATATTATTACTTTTTCTTCTAAAAGTGTTTTTAAGAAAAAAAATCACCTTTTAAAACATCTCAGAACAAAGCCTCTATTAGATTTTTAGAATGAAACATATTACTACCAAATTACTTTGCTTGTCAAATAATGGAAGGATAAGAAAATTATGTAAGATAAGAGTTAAGCAAAAACCTACTTCTAATACTATTATTATTATTATTATTATTATTATTATTATTATTATTATTATTATTATTATTATTATTATTACACAACCCAAGAAAGTCACTGTCTTGTCCTAATTTTGTGGCGATTGGTTTATGGGATGGGACGACTGGCGACCTGCGGAATCCTGCAAAACCAATGGGCCCCACAGTCCACTTACTCGTTTTTCTATCTGTAAATGTAATGGACAAAAATAAATATTCCAAAGTTTTGATATATTTTGGATATCTTTTACAAAATTGGCCATATATATTTTTAAAAAATTTAAATCTAATTTTAATTAAAGGGAAGAAAAAAAATTCTAAGGGAAATAATGAGAGTGCTCTTATCGGGTTTAGAACGTATAAATATGCTTGCTCTGCAATGAATACACATTCTAATAGTCACAAATAAAATAAATTATTATGAAATATAAGTGGAAAGAATTTTTTTATTAGAATTAGTGGAAAGAATGTAATTTGAAATAATTTTGGAATAAATATACAGACTATCTATATATGATTCACTGCCGGACGAGAATCAAATATAGGTGTTTTTAACAATTATGATAAAACTTTGATATTTTTATGAAACATATATTTAAATGTAGGCTAAATCAAATTTCAAATTCAATATTTGTACTATGAATGAAACGTTGGGGTCATATTTAAATAAAAAAAAATAAGAGGCCAAATGACAAAACATGCAAACGTTGAGGGCATATTTGGATAAAAAAAGAATATGGGCTAAATGACAAAACATGCAAACGTTGAATTATCTTTTGTTATTTTGCCTAATTTAAAACAGTGCGTTTCGTTTGGTTTGTCATATTTGTGCCAAAAGTTGTTTCATTTCCGTTGTTTGCTGTCATGACTCACTCACGAGTCACGAGTCAATTTGTTTAATTAATAATTTAATTACCTTTAACGACAACAAAAACAACAAAAACTGCTTAATTAATTAAATCTGAATCATGACACAATCGCAAAATATTTTTTTTGAATAAACACTAAATTTCATTAAGATAATAAGAAGAAGTATAAAATAAGCATACTCTTAAAAAAAATAAACGTAAAAGAGCAAAGAGTATACAAACATGAATAACAAAATTAAATCTTCTCATAAGATTTTCGTCGGTGTTCTTTAAATCTATCGCCATAGCGAAATCTTGGAGTGCTCACTGGTAGAGCGCAAATCGTTGAATCACTCCAATCAACAAAAATAGAGAACAACGTCTTGGTTAACTCCATAAACAACCAATCCATGCAAGATCGTGCGGTGAGATTCAATTGTAGCATTCACCAGGTTGAAGACGTCTTCAATATCAACATGTCATAGAGACCGACAAAGAACATGCCAAGCGGCAGACGAAAAGCATGCCAAACAGCTGACAAAGGTAAAAAAAGAAAGCAAACAAAGAAACAAAAGAAGGAAACAAAGAAACAAAAGAGAACAAACAAACAATAAAATAAAATCACCGCTGGTAGACTGCCAAAGCCGCCACCATTGGCTTGAAAAAACTCAAAAAACTACTTACAAATTCCCAAAAAAAAAATAACTGCTGCAGATAAAATAGTTAAATAATTGCATATGACATGGTAGTTCTTAAATAAAATAATAGCTATATGATTTTACATGCTTCAAAATTAAATTATTTAAATGATCATATATTCTTATGAATTATATACATTTTATTTTTATACTTTGATTTACATATTTTTTATTTTAGTTTTGGTATACTTTTCTTTAAAAAATCTTTATGATAATTAAAAATGACACATTTATATGTCTAACGAATTGAAGTATTCCTTTAAACAATGTTAAAGATTTAAATCATGATATTTTGAATGAAGTAAATTGAGTTAGAATGGTTGTCTCTATATTAACTATCACAATACCCGATTCGAAATAGTCAATTAATGAGTCAAATATATTTATATAAAAAAAATTAAAAAAAAGCACACACCTTTAAAATATATCAATAATACATAAATTAAAATTATTGATTGCGATGAGATGTTTCAATTTTAAAATAATAAAAAATACTAGATTTTAGCACACACGATGTGAGTGAGAAAAATATTTTACAAAATTCTATCAATAATGATTATTGGTGGAGAGATGTGGGATTTATATATAAAATCTTATTAAACAAGAGTTAAAACTTAGAAGTGTGGTTTTTAGAGGTCAGTTTAAAGATTATATAAAAGTATACAAAGACAAAAATATCAATACAATAATATTATAATTATAATTATAGGTAGAGATAATTTTGTAATTTCAACTGAACTAATATCCAGTTAACTCACCAAACTCAATTAAAATTTAATCATTATAACAAATACATATAGATTTATATATCTTTAATCATATATTTTTATTTTAAGATGTAAGTGTTGTCATTTCATTAACTGAATTTATATAGGGGTGAGATATATTTTTTTTGTTTCTAATGTATATATTGAAGCGACTCCAGTGATTAATCTTTTGTGTTTTGTTGACTTATATAAAAATAAACGCTTACTATAAATTTTAAAATTGTTTCATGCTTAAGACGAGAATGTAATTCTCAACTAGGAGAAACTCTTACAGTAGATGGTGAGATAATTTAAATTAGTATAGGATACTAGAATTTACTGTCAACAAATAACACTATTAAAACTATATTAAAAGTTTTAAAGAAATAATTCTAAAAATTGAATAGTTGTTTTTTAATGGAGTAAATATTATCAATTGGTCAAATACTTAATCGTGTTATACTATTTTTTTGTAATACAATTTCTTAACTCACGACACAAAATTTAAAAATAATTATTATATTGTATATGCAAGAACGACCTGGTAGTTAAGCACGCTCACCTATTTCAGTTTCTTCTCTTTAGGTTTCAAGTTCAAGACTTCTCGAGAGTGTTATCTTCATTTAAATTTTTCTCCTCCCCTCTAGGTAAGAGTAGAATAAAATTATAATAAAAAAACAATTATTATATTGACAAATACAATACATATGAAACACTATTAAAAAATAAATAATAATTGTTATTTGGGCTAAAAGAACGTGAACAATTAGTAATTAGACACATTATAATTTAAAAATAACATAAATATATTTATAAATAAAAAAAGTATATAAATAAAAATAAAAGTATAGATGTTAACTGTTAAAAGTACAGCGCAAGATTACGTGTAAATCGAAGCAAGACGGCGTTCTCGGTCTCCTCCTCCACCTCCTCCGACACTCTCTTTTTTCTCCATCTTCCGATTCCCTGTTTCTTGGGAAAGTCTCCGCCCCTGAAACTTTGGGTCGCTTCTCGTTCTCACCACCAAAACTCCAAACAAAATAAATTATCTATTTACCATATATATATATATTTATATTTATAGATTGAATTCTCTGCTAAAATCTTCTTTCCTTATTGTTTTTCCTCTTGGGGATTTCATATTTCTATAGATCCTACAATCTAGCAGAGGCTATCCAGGTGAGTGGTTTTGTTCTGTTTTCTAATTTGAGCTGCCAATTATACATAATCTGTTTCTGCTCATGATTTTGTTTTCTGAACTTGAAAATTGAAGCATTAGGATCAAACGCGGTTTAGATTTCAATGTAAACGAAAGAAGCTTGACTGCTTATGCACATCCTTTTTAATTTTATTTTTCAGAATTATTCATTGATTAGATATTTTTCCTGTTTAATCACGCGGATTTTCACGATATATTCTTATTCTTTCCTTTTTAAAAAAAGATTGTTGATAATGAAAGGTTTACGCTGGGTATGATTAGTGTTTTTTTTAAATAAATAGTTTAATTCCAGAATTAATTCTGTTTCAGGTATTTCCAGACCTTTAACCATTTTTTATTTTTTTCTTCTTCAGGAAACTGTATAGCTGAGGGGCTTGAAGCTCTTATTTACTTGGAGAATATATTTGTTACCGGAATTGTCTTTTTGATTGAAAATGAGAGCGATTGTTCGATCGATTCGCAACATAAGATCAGCTTGTCCACAGAGGATAAACGATTATTCGAGTGCTTTTGTAAGGAGACGAAGCCATTTGATTCAAATCAATTCTAATTCTGTTTATAGGCTGCCTGATCATGCCGAAATCCGTAGATTTTTATTTCCTGCAATATTTACATCAAGACCTTTCTCTACCGGTGCTACAAGTAAAGTTGATGCCGCAGGTTCTATTCCGTTTCTGTTTGGTTATGTAAATCATCTTAGGAAATAGACCTGATGTGAAGTTGTCATTTAAGGGTTATTGTTATTAATATTATTATGCAGAAGTGAAAAGAGGAGGGCCTCTCGTGGAGTATGAGCGAAGAATTTCAGCCGGTGAGCTCTTTGATGGTGATGCCTGCCAGGTATGGATTTCTCATTAGGCTTAAATTTATTTTGTTGGAGAAGATACATTTCGGAATAAATCAAATTATAAGGGGATGCCATTCGACATGTTTGTGTGAGCCAATCATTCATCAGTTAGGAGAAATGCACTACATTGAATCCAGCTTCGCATTCAGGAAACTTCGTGCACCTGCGAAAGGCTTAATAAGAATTTCATGTGATTGGTTTGTTATAATGCAAAACATGCATTCTGCTGCTATTTCCGGTGGCATTGTGAAATTTTTCTAACACAGAATTTTGCAGGTAGGCACTTTAAGAGAACTTCAAAGGCTTTATGATGAGATTGTTGAGTCAGCAGCTGCCTGTCGGTTGGATCGCTATGAAGTTCCCGAGAGAAATGTTAGGTAAATATTCTGTTTTGTTGCTCCCACGGTAGACCCTTGTTTTCAGATTTTGTTTATTTATGAATAGACTGTATTCATGCTTTTCATATTAAATAAAATTTAGTTTTATCTCAATCTTCATGTTTTATTTTATTCATCAAAACTTGATCAACATTTAGTTATTCTTCAGGAATCGGTGGTTTTGGTCTCGTTTAATGCCACAGTCTCCACAGTCTTCATACTCCCCTGTCAAGGGATTATATCTTTTCGGAGGAGTAGGCACTGGGAAAACTATGTTGATGGACCTCTTCTTCGATCAATTGTAAGTTTCATTAGCATATTTAATTTTGTAATTTATTATATGTATATCATGCTGTTAGTTAGAATAATGGATAATCTCTTTGTTGGATTTAAAATATGGGTATATGTCCACATAATATATGGCATCTGATTTCTCACTCTTTATTGCCCACCATGCCAACTGCTCATGCTTGCTGATTTCTATCCTATATTCTATTTCCACTGTGTCAGGCCCTGCAATTGGAGGAAGAAAAGGATCCATTTTCACGACTTTATGTTAGATGTCCACAGTCGCTTGCAGGTGAGAACACGTATGATTACATTTCTCATTGTTGAAGTCAGTGATGAAGTAAGAAAGCATCTCACATTACAGACAGGACGTAAAATGAATATAGTAATTGAGCTGTTTCAATACTACTCGGTTTTGATCGGTATTCTTATCTTTCATAATATGAATGAGAATCCATATGATACTTCAACCTTGGAGTTATTGAGTGTCAGTGGATTAACCTGGATGAGCATTTTTATCAGGTCGCAACCTGTTTATGTATATTTATGCATTTATGTGCTGATGTGTATGTATCATGCAATTTATTAGACATTAGATTCTCTTATTTTCAAGATTTCACTAGTAGTTAAATTTTTTTGAAAAAATCTTATTCTAATCTTGCTATGCTTATGTGATTTTATAACAATGATCAACTCTTGCAGAGGCACAAGGGTGTGGCAGATCCACTTGAAGTTGTGGCAGGAGAGATAGCTGATGATGCGATTTTACTGTGTCTAGATGAATTTATGGTACAACATTTTGTATTACCTTTAATTTTCCTTAAAAAAAAGGGATAACAAATTACTGAAATATCATTTATTGTTTTGATTAACATTCGAATCAATTTCTTTATATCTCTGAAGCCAAATTTTATTTTCAACATTTGTGGTCTTTTGCAGGTGACTGATGTTGCTGATGCATTAATATTGAACCGTCTTTTCAGGCATTTATTCAGTAATGGCATTGTAAGTAAATGTATTATAAGTGTAGTTATTTTGTGTTGGAACACATTTTCTGTTGAAAATTAACATTAAACTTCTTTGCTTGGATTCTGATGGGAGGAAAGTGTAGATACTTGTTGCAACTTCAAATCGTGCTCCGGACAATCTCTATGAAGGTGGACTGCAGAGGGTTCTTTTTCTACCCTTCATTGCCACTTTGAAGGTTTGGATGGAGACATATTCTTATTGTAATTAATTTGGGTTTTGGGTCATTTGGTGGTGGTAAGTTCAGTGACCTATTCAGAAGTTATTATAACCTTGGAGCTTATGTTTCTGTAGGAAAGATGTGTTGTTCATGAAATTGGTTCTGCCGTAGATTACCGGAAACTCACCTCGGTACGATCAAATCATTGTGTAGATACACTGAAATTTCATTTATGCAATTCTGGCCTGATTATCATTTTCTAATTCCAATGCTCAGGCAGAAGAAGGCTTCTACTTCATCGGCAATGACTTGTCCACCCTCCTAAAACAGAACTTTCAGCAACTGATTGGTGAACATGTTGCTAGTCCACAAGTGGTTGAAGTAGTTATGGGTAGGACGTTGCAGGTATGTGCTCGAGTACTAAGTCTATTGTTATGTAGGGTAACATATCTTGATTGATTTGATAAGGCTTTCGTATATTTCCTCGTGACCAGGTTCCCCTTGGTGCTAATGGATGTGCTTATTTCTCGTTTGAGGGACTTTGTGACAGACCTCTTGGAGCTGCAGACTACTTTGGATTGTTCAGTAAGTGATACTCAAGCAATGTCGATGTCTAAACTGCTTTTCTCATTCCGAGTCTCAACTAATTGGGACAAGGATCTCTTGAATGAGTTAGGTGGTACTTTGGAAATATAACTTATAGTTATTTCTACGGTATACAAGCATTCATTGCAATAACTGGGCATGAAAAAGTGTAATTTATTACTCTATCTGTGTTTCTCATACTATCTTCTTGCAGAGAATTTCCATACCCTAGCTCTTGAAGGTATTCCGAAATTTGGGCTCCACAACAGGACGGCAGCATATCGATTTGTCACTTTAGTTGATGTATGCTCCATTTCTTCTTATAGCTTTGACTGTTTTCAGAGCAGTATTTTGAGTTCGGGAATGGTTCTGTATATGGCGAATGAATTGCTATAGCAGTCATATTCGGATGAATGAAATATATCGTAGATCCGTTGTCCTTAATCTTTATTATTCAATGCTATAAAGAAATTTTCTTTTCTGGGTGATGAGAAACTATATCTGTTTCCTTACATTTTTATTTTCTATGTTGCAGGTAATGTATGAAAACAAGGCCAGACTGTTGTGTACAGCTGAGGGCAGCCCACTAGAACTCTTTGAAAATATCGTGACCGTTGCAGATGCCAAATATATGGCCCCTCGAACCTCCTCCCGGTCAAGGAGAAATGATGATTCGAACCTTTGTGTGGATAACGAGCTGGGATTTGCGAAGGATCGCACCATTAGTAGGTACAAATGCTAACCTTCATATCACTTTCTTTGTACCAGTTTCATTAGTATTCATAATAAAACACCAGTTAATGCTCTTTCTTTTGGTTTGCATGTCAGTCTTACCTGTCTGTCTGTATAGTACTCAGTGTCTGTTAGTCAAATTCTTTATTATCGGAAGGATTCGAGAGTGAGTATCAGATATAAGTACGTATCCGATATAGATATGGTCGACTTTGTTATATATTTAGAAGATTATATCCGCATACCTATATCAACACATAATTAACCATATACTCAGGATGTCATTGATTTCTTTTCCGAAACACTAACTCCGAACAACTAAACGATGCACAGATTGACAGAAATGAACAGCAAAGAATACCTCGAGCAACACGCCGAGGAGAGGCAGCTTTCTCAACAATATGCCAAGGCCGATGCCGCTCAAGTATAAAGCATGAAACCATACATCGGAGACTAATAATAATGTTCAAAACCCAGTAGCAAAGCCATACTACATTCAACAAATGGTTCAGCTGACCCTTGGTGGGTTTGGTCAAAAATCTGACCAGAATACTTCTTTGCATACCATTTTGTATCATGTTTGAATAAGAAAAAGATATGTAATTTGTGAAGTTCCATGCTATTATACATGTTCATGGATTGGGTTTCGGTTGGATCCATGTATGGTAAGATCATCTTTCATGTATAATTGTGTAAGTTAGGGTTAAAATATAACTTTGAATTTTTGCCTATATTTACCCAATGGTTTTGGAAAAATAATGTTATTTTATTCATTGTTTTTAAGTATATTTATTAGGTGTTCGAACTCCTAACACACTGGTTGTTGGTAATATCAACTATTGGCATGATATATTATATGTATTACACAAAGTACATATATAAATAAGAAAAATATTTTGATACAAAAACTTTTCAATTTCAGGTTTTAGGGATTTAGTGTGTGGGCGTAGAATTTAAGGTTTTTGGTTAGAATTTAGAGTTTAAGGCTTGAAGTTTAAGTTTTAGGGTGTTAGGATTTGAGATTTATGTTATAGAAGGGTTGTGTAAATTTTTTTTATACAACTTGTGTATGAAAATATAAGCCTATAAATAAATGAAAATACTTTAATATACAAACTTGTGTAAACTAAAGTTTATACAAAATTTTTAATTTTAGGGTTTATGGATTTAAGTTAGTATGTTGTAGGGTATGGAATTTATGATTAGAATTTAGGGTTAAAAATTTAAGTTTTTGATTTAATAGTTTAAATATAAAAAGTTTTGTAAATAGTATTTACACAGCATATTAAAAAGTAATAGTGTTTGACATTATATGGATATATAACAAATATGAATATAACCCAATAAAAATCATATATATTGACACTTTTTTTAACATTTGGTCATGGTTGAACCAGAAACCGAAGCCCGATCAATTCAACTATCGATCGGGCAAAAAGGGGGAAAACGTAGTTCGGACAGTAGATTTATACTCATCAAGACATGCGAGAGGAACATTTAAACCAACCACTTAATGCAACTCTGGCATTAAGTAAAAACACAATATATATAAAGGTTGCCATCATCTGTTTTTTCACTGCATTCGCCAACAAAGAAAATATAGTGAGTCTATACGATTATCAACGCTGAAATGATATCGAATACGAGCCAGTATTTGGATCTTTGACAGCTTTGAAGTTGTCGACACTCATCCCAAATCGACCCAGAACAGAGTTCCCCAATTCTTTCAGCTTTCCTGCTCAGGGAATGCATATTTACATATGGTTAGTTATGTATAAGTAAAGCATGCAATGCAAGAAGATGAGAGACGGAAACAAATACCCGGTTCCTCATTAACAATTGCCAGTTCAACATGCATTTACTAATATGAAAAATACAGCAACATCGAATAAATTATCAAGAACATGTTTTAAAGAACATATCAAGTTCCCTTCAACAAGAAACAATGCTCAGAAAAGTTATCGGTGACTAGAATCAAATGCCGAACTGCTCGGCTTTTGCATTAGGTTTCAAAGCCTACAATGAAATGCAAAATCCGACTACTATTTCATGTCTGGTATTGATCATATAAAGATTGCAGATGGCTGTAGTCAGTCATTTAACACTTACAATTCGCATCCACCTATTCAATTAGAGACGGAAAATACCCGGTTCCTCATTAACAATTGCATTTAGCAGTAAAAGGTGAAATAATGTACATTCATTAACATGATAACTCGATGAATGAATCCAAATAAAACCATAAAGTTCATAATTTTAACAAAACCTTGAACAATGTAAAGATAAGAGGGATTTAGTATAACACTTAGTTTCCTTCTCTTTTCTCTTCATAATATGTTTCTAGGATATTATAATCTAGAGCAGTAAAGCACCGATAAAAGAGTCTAGGCAAAATGAAGATTATGATCTCATAAGGTACATATCAAGAAAATTGATTTACCTTCTACAATAATGCAATTCATGGGATCCGATATTTTCGTTCAAAACCAAAAACACAAATAAAGAGAGATCAAAGGCAAACAAAATGACGATTTCAAGCTTACCGATCATCTCCTCTTTCATCTTTTCTCTTTTTTCGGCAGCCAGTGGCTCCAAGCGATAAATCGTCTTCCTAGCCTGGTGGTTTGAAGGATCCAATTCCAGTATCTTCTTCATATCTGTAAATTAACAATAATTTCAGCGATATATGTTTCAAAACCTTTTTGGATTATATATAAATGAAATAAAACTCACCAGAAATAGCCTCTTCAAAGTGTTCAAGCTTTTCATGTGCTTCTCCTCGTCTAACAAGAGCTTTTATATATGAAGGATTAAGTTCCAACGCTTTCGTACATTCCTTTATAGTTTCATCATATCTCCCCTAAAATTGTGCATTTTTTTAATATTGAAAACATTGCAACATCAAATAACTGCTATTCAAAACTAATAGAAAGAATTTAAAAAGATGATTTACCAGCTTTAAATAACAAACAGCTCGATTCGAATGACAAATAGAACGGATTTCGACGGCAGTAGGCATATCAGCCGTAACTTGCAAAGCAATATCGTACTGAAGCAATGCTTCCTCGTATTGCCCGTTCCCAAACAACTTATTTCCTTCCATTTTCGCATCATTCGCTTGTGCCAAAGCTTTCTGGAATCAATTTTTTTTAAACTTATCTATTTTATTTCATTTTAATGATTGATTTAGAAAGAGCGATAAAAAAGACCGGGAAGAAGAGAGAACCTCCTTCAATTCGTCGTCGTTTAAGGCATCCTGAAAAGAATCGGGACCTTTCTGCTCGGAAGGTTGTTGATCGAGGGGGAGATCGTCTTCTTCGTTGTCGCTGATGCCACGTTCGCTAGCTGTCTCGAATCCATCGGAGGCGGCATCTCCGTTGTTCACATTAGGTGATGATTCGGCGGCGGAGGCGGTAGAATCCGCCGGCGTCTCAGTTGACGATGTAGGCGGAGTCGCATTCTTAGCTTGCTGTTGTTCATCAGATGGGTGGGGTTCAATCAGCACCATTTTTGGGGGTTTAGAATCAACGAATCTAAAACAGCCTTACTCTTTCAAGTAACCAAACTGATGATTTTATATTATAAAAGCTCCTCAACGACATCGTTTAGTGGTCGTGGGCCTCACAAAGAAAATTGATTGGGCTGTTCTTGGACTGGGCTTTGTAACTAAAATTTTAGAGAATCAATGATAATGGGCTTGACTTTAGATATTTAGTCGGCCCTACATTTTTTGGATTCATTTAATCACTGAATTTAGACTTAAGTGGCTAATAGACTTTTTGGTCCCTAAATTTGGTCTTAACTCTTAAGTTTTTATCTGATACTTAAATTTAGAAACAATAACATACATAAATGTAAACATTATTTAAATTTTATCGATATGTCAGACTTAAGCCGGAAAACTCACTTACGTCAATTCGAGTCCGTATGATCATTCAACTTTGTTCATTTTTTATTTTGGTCACTAAACTTTAAGAATATTCTATTTCATCACTCAGCTTTTAAAGAATAACATGTTGCAAGATCGTGAAAGTATCTCTTTAACAAATTTTATTTTTCATGGTTTTTGCATGTTACTCCGGTGGTTTCTCTGTTAAGAAGGAAAGTGACTTGGTTCATTGGCCTTTGTGACATTTCTTATGTTGTCTTTGTCATCTTAACTCTTCAAAATATATGTACCAAGATTTATTCTTACGTGGACAATTTGAAGGAAAGTGATAAAGGATAAAGAGAATTTTTAAAAAAATTTAACCATAAAGAGATTTATCTACTAAAATTAAGTGTACGACGTAGGTCGATACAGATTAATCAGAATAAAGTCCTGAAAATCGAGAGAAAAAAAAACTGGTATGTATGGAGTGTTACCGTTATGTTAGAGGCCGTGGAATTCACGCACGACCCGTGAACGAAATGTGAAGGACTATATGCGGCTAATGTTCTCCTTGTCTTTGGCTGCCAACAATGATGTCGACTCACAATAATACATCAATTATTATTACTACGGAAAATATAGTTTTCATGTATTTTTTGTTCTTACGTAACAAATGATGGGATTCACCTTGTAATTATAACAATATTATGGACGAAATGGTTCAAAAAGTTTATATGTGACACGTTTTATATTACAGTATTTTATTTTATTTTTGGGTAAACTACAATGTAGGTCACTTAGTTATGTGTAAGATCACATTTGGGTCATTCAAATTAAAAGTTATATTTGAGTCACTCAATTATGAGTAATATTACATTTGGGTCACTCAACTATGGATAAAACTACGTTTGGGTCACCATTCATATTTAAAAAATACATCAATTTAGTCATTTGGTTACATTGTTGTTACACCTCTGCTTTGAGCTATCGGTTTGATTCTCTCATAATGTAGGTGTTTATAATTGCCCCAAATAGATCAACTTAAGCTATGATTAAATTTAGTTGCCAACATATCATACTCTATTCATTCTTTTATGCTGGGCATATATTTTAAAATGGATGGAGTTTAGGTGTTGTTGACGCAGCATAAAACTTGTAGATTTATATTCAATACACAGTCGATAGATATAAAATGTTTTTATAAGCGTTTTGATTTTAGGGTTTAAAAGTTAAGAGTTTAAGTTTAGGGGTTTAGAATTTAGAGGTTGTGGTTAGAATTTAAGCTTTGAAGTTTAGTGTAATATAGTTAGGGATTTAAGTTTTAACCTAAAAACCCTAAATTCTAATCATAACCTATAAATTCTAAGTCAATAAACCTAAATTCCTAACTTTTAAACCCTAAAATTTAATTATAAATCTTAAAACTAAAGCGCTCGTGAAAACTTTTTGTTTTCACATATGTTTATTTAAGCTTGTTTATTTATTATGCATGACTTTTTAAGCCTTGATATTATCAACAAACAAACAAATAAATAAAGAAGATGTAATTGGTTTGAGGAATGGGGGATGTAACCATTCATGCACTGTTGCATTCATGCAATCAAGCTGTATCTCAATTCTCAAATACATTCATGAATAATTGAGCTTTGACTTTAGTGCTTATGTCATCCATTCCAATGCTAAAACCCCAATTTGTCGTACCAAATTTAACCTCATCTACTTTGAAAATTACTATTAAAAAATAGTCTTATAATAATAGTCATGATCTATGTTGGTTCGATTTAGAGGCGAATCCTCATTGAAGCCAGTAAGCTCATAGGCTTCAAAATTTAAAAATTTCATATTTAATTTTTTTAAAAATTTAAATGATTTTGATTAAACCTCTTCTTAAATTTTTTAAAAGTCTTGATAAGTCTTAATTTTTGAAAATTTTAATTAAACCCTTATATATTTATGAACATTTTAAATTAAACCTTTCAAAATATTTAAAAATTTTAATTGAAGCTTCAAAATTATTTAAAATTTTTAAATAGACCCCTCAAATTGAGTTGTCAAGATCGGTGTATATATATATCTAGTTATAGTTCACATATCTATATAAATTATAATTATCCTTGAATATATACTTGTAGTTGTAGATGTGGTGATTCTAATTGTTTTTTTTTTGTAATTGTACAATATCCACTTCCAAATGAAAAAAAAAGTTAAGATTTATATACTCTTAAAAATATATTTATAACTATGTGATTGAAGTATATTAGCATCATATTATCATATGAAAAAATATTGAAAAAATAACGATAAACCTGAAAAGTATACTAAAACATTCCGATACCGAAATTGTACCGGTACCAAAGAAAAAACGGTACTGTCTTCCGGTACCGTTCCGACTACATTGACTTTGGACTCCTCTCCAGAAAGATGGTTTATTTGCAGTTAAAATTTCCCTCACATTAAAACCATGATATGATCAATATATGAAACCAAGAATGCAGACAGGAAAATCAGCACATCTTTCTCAGTATCAACATATATATATATATATATATGTATGTATATAATCCTATAACGTTAAGAAACTACAATCCACAAGGATATAAGGAGACCCAGGGTGTTGCCATTATGCAGTTCCTTCAACCAGTTTACTCAATTTCTTGGTTCGCAACCTCTCGGCATAGGCCTCGCTCCCGTGGCTTTCATACCTGCATTCAACAGGCATCATAAACTCACCATTTTCTTTCTTCTGTTTATCGACAATAACGGATCATTTACATGTTCTTACTTGGGTTGTGAAGACAACAAAGGGCTCAGGCTTTCGGCAAGTTTAACAGCTTCTTCCTCGGTATTCACTATTTGATTGAAGCAAAAGTAGCGGCCTGTTGTAGACGAATCTTCGAAAGCTCGGATATGGACGTCGGCTAAGAAGCTCACGTCAACGACAGCTAGAACTCCATTTTCAAACATTTCAGCAGCTCCTGTTTCAAAATGAAATAAAACATGGTCTTAGAGACTAATTGCAGACTAGCAGAGTACGGTATTGTTTCGGATGGATATGCATATTTTTTATACCTTTGAGATAGGACATGGTTGGACAAGGATTTTGCTGAGCAACACCGGGGCCAAGAACTAGTCCGGCATTGACGGAAACCATGTTAAGCATTCGATCCATGGCGAGAGCCCAAGCAGCCTGCTCGGAGAGTGTTTTGGCAAGGCCATACCACAACTGCACATAAAGAACACATTAAAAGGGCTGATTACAGAGCATGCATGATGTTCACATAGTCGATAATTCGGATTAGTAAGATCAATAGCCGGTGAATTAAAGAGCCTAGCCAGTCAGTTCACATGCAATCTATTCTACAGACTACAGAGAGTATCTATAATTAGGATTGGCAAGATTGATAGCCGGTGAGGCTCCATCAGGGATTCAAATAGCAGTCCACTAGCACTGTCCGAAACCACTATAGTGCAAAATAGCGGTCACAATGACTGCAACAGCATCCGTTATGTCCGCAACCACTAGACAAATTCTATGATTAAACACAGAAAAGTAAATGAAAACCTTCATTTTGCGGCAGAAATCTTGGTCACTCCAAGACCTCTCATCAACATCTTTCTGTGAACAGATGTTTTCTCTCCAAATAGCAGCAGTTAAGGAAGAAGTGAACACAATTTTCTGCATGCCATCTGTTTGTGCACAGGCCTCAACCACATTGATTGCTCCCCTCACTTCCAAATCCACAATTAAATCCTGCCCCCCACCCCCCAAATCAACAATGGAAATTGTTAATAAAATCCCAAAAAAACATGGGAATTTAGAACAGATTTGGGCTTGACTTACATCATAACCATCTGGACTGTCTAAACAACAGAACAAAGCAGAGCAACCCTTCAAAGCAACAAGAATAGTATGGTAATCAAGTATATCAACACTAAAAACTGATAATCTCTCCTCCCCAGTTTCCATTTCCTTGATTTTCTTCTGTATCTCAGTCTCTGGTCCTGTCAAAACCCAAATACAAGAAAAGCTAAAAGAAAGAAGAAGAAGAAGAAGAAGAAGAAGAGGAAAGGGAGGGAATAGATTAAGAGTTACCCTTTATCTGAAGAGCTGCATGAACTGTGTAGCCTTTGCTCAACAGTCGTTTGAGAATCCAGAAACCCACATAGGTTGATGCATCAAGAACACAAACTGATGGCTTTTCCTGATCCATTTTCGTTGTTGTTGTTGTCAAACTAGTTTATTTCCCCTTTGTTTTTTTTCAATCTGATTTCTTCTGGTAATCAGCTTCCTTATATAGAAGTTAAAAGGACAATTTGAAGGTGAGTTGGGTTCCTAAAGGAGGACGAGTTGGTGAACTGTTTTGCTACACGTTCCCATCTACTCTCCCCCTAAGTACTCTCTTTCTTTTGGTTAAAATTATGGCATCTACCAACACTCCAATTTATTTTATTTTTATATAAATCAACTAATTCTATGGTATATAATATGAATAATTAATGTTTATCGAGTTAATTTTTACTCATATTTACTATACATTAAATTAAAAATCAATTTTTACTGAGTAAATTTACTCGGTAAAAAAACAAATAAAATTAATGAAATGAGTGATTTTTATTGATGGGGACGATTGATGATTTGGTGAGGAAAACACCTAATAATATTTCTCGCCCAGATATTATCAAAATTTGATCGCGATGGTTAGATTTAATACCACGGGCATTTGAACTCAAGAAATGGTTTTATCGAAATAATAATGTTATTTCTCTTAAATGATCCGAGTTTGAGTGATCATATTCGTAAAGTGAGTATATATAATTTAGGATTAACAAAAAAATTATTTAATATACTATCTATATAAATTTTAGTTTATATATGTAGTTTAATTTCAAGGTTTATGTATTTTTGTTTTACAGTTTATGATTTAAGTATTTAGTTTTAGGGTTAAAATTTAGGCGTTAAGATCATAATTTAAAGTTTAAAATTTGAGATTTAGAGTTTTAGGGTTAGCAACTTACATTTTAAATTTTCTAGATTCCGATGGTAATTTTTAATTTTTAAGGGAAAATTATTGTAATGGTCACTTACGTTTAGTTAGTGTATACTTTTGGTAACCGATTTTAAAAATTAAACATTTTGGTCATTTACGCTTTCGTTGGGTAAACTTCTAATCACTTGAACATTAGTTTCCGTTATCCTGATGACGCACACATTAATAAAAAAAATTATATCTAATTTTACCCCTAAATTTTTTAAAAGTTCATTTTCACCCCTTAAATGTCCCAAGATTACTAAATTGACCATTTACCAATTACCAAAGGAAGAAAAGTTAATGTTCAAATCAGAGGGAGAAGCAAATGATTTAAGACAAAGGTTTAAAATCTTTATTAAAATTTTGAATAGATTTATCACTTTGTATAAAAAATTATGTTAAATGGCCAAAAAAAAACAATGCCCCAAGATTGGTAATTAGCCATTTATCAGTTACCAGCTTAAATTTGGAACAAAAGTTTGTTTAAAGTGGCTGCACGAAGGTGGAGAAACCAGGTGTGGGTTTACCAGAGGCTAGGTCGGACGAATGGTGGATGACCGAAGGTTGGTGGTTGGAAAGGGATTAAGTTTTTTTTCTTTAGGGGTGAAAAAAATGAGATCTTAAAAATTGATGGGTGAAATTAAAAATAAACATTTATATATAACGTTCACGTCGTCAGGGTAACAAAAACAATAAGTTTACACAACGAAATCATAAGTGACCAAAACGTTTAATTTTTAAAATTAGTGACTAAAAGTGTAAACTGACTAAACATAAGTGACCAATACAATAATTTACCTTTTTAAAAATCACATAAGAAGACAAAATTTTCACATTCTATTTTTTTTTTCATTTTACAAAAAAATATTGAATAAATATACAAATTCGCATATTAATTCTTTCCTTCCTAATCACATCTCTTCTTAATTTCCTTTTTTTTTTTTTTCATTTTCTATTCGTTCGCTGGGTTTTATTCTATGTGGACGGGACAGTTATAAAATCATGAGACTTTAAAGACACAAATTTGATTCTTGATTGTCCATAGTCCAAACTTTTATTCTTGTCCAAAGTGCAGAATATATATATATATATATATGGATACACGTGTAAATTTTAATTTATACAATTTTTTTTAATTTTAGTGTTTAAAATTGAAGAGTTTAAGGTTTAAAATTTAAGGTTATTGTTTAGAATATAATGTATAAGATTTAAAGTTTAGAATTTAATTTTTATAGTTTAAATATGCAGATTTATGTAAAATTAATTTTAATAATTGAACTTTACCATATATATATATATAAAGTTAAAAAATAAATAAGATGGGTGTTGATAGAAATAGAAAATGAACCCTAATGTGGAAGAAGAAACCACATGGTGTTTGTTGATTGGTTGGATGTATTTTTTAACTTCTATCAAAGGGTAAAAGCTATAACATAGATACTCTTTAAGAGATGAATTGGGCCAAAGAAAATATTAAGGAGTGAAGTGGAAAAGTGGTATACTTCGAGGACAAATTATGTATTAAACATTTTATAAATTAAAATTACACCACATTTTTTAGACTATATTATTTGGAATTTGGATTTATAATTATTTATTTATTAAATTTATCAATACTTTATCTTATCATTAAAACTCTTGGCTATTAATAAATGCATTTTTTTCATTTAGATATTTAAAAAGGGTTTTATTTTCTTGTTCTTGCTAATAATATGGACATCGTGTGAGAGAAAAAACTAAAAGGCTGTGAGGTAGACGAATAAGGATAGATTCGAGGTGTCGGAGGGGACGGTCACTCCCTATATTTTAAAATTCGTATATAATTTAAAATAAATAATTTTTTTTCATATGTCATCTATTTAAAAAAAATCTATTTTTGTCTACTCTAAAATTTTATAAATTCATCTCTCCTAACATTAAATCCTGCATTGGTCTTTAAGACGAATATACTACTATGAACATGACATCAATAATATGGACATATTAAGAATTTATTTATTAGTAACATAAATAATAGACTAGAAGAATTACGATTAAACCACTCAATAATGCACCAAGAGTGTGTTCAGTTGTGTTCAATGCATAAAGCGAAAAACAAAAAGCTTATTTTTATTTATTTATTTAAATTTTGCCAACAGGATTGCAAAAACGTTTGGGAAATGAGGCAAATGTGAGCTTCTAGAGGCCGAACACAAAGGCCTACTCCAAAATTGGTCCCACGCCTATTGCATCCACTCAAGTACGATGAACAAAATTCGTTTCGATTAAAAGAAAGTTAAAATTATTAATTACCAGTTGGTTTAGCGGGATGCTATATTAGATTTTTTAAATACAGTTATGAATTTAAATTATGGTATTATAAATGAAACAAATTAAGTTAGGAGGGTCGCCCCATAATGGGTTTCTACATTACCCGATCCAGATTAATCAACTAAATTGTTGGATACCAATAGTTAAACAGAAAAAGTCAATTTTTTTACTCGATTTGATGTAAAAAATTTCAACTTGATTCGTAATTTTATAAATTTGATTCGACTAGAAAAATTTCAAATAAAGTTTGAGTTACGAAATGAGATTTGAATAACTCAAATTTTTTAGTAATTAGTGGATCAATTTTCAAGTTCGAGTCGAGATCATCAACTTTGCTTGATATATATATCGAATATGAAAATTATATGTACATCGTATATGATTATGCAAAGTCATTTAAATTGGAACTAATTAGTACAATAACATTATAAATATTTAAAATTAAATTTGAATAGAAACTCGAATTACTCGACTCTAATCAAATTCATAAACTCGACCCAATTTGACCCGAAAATTTTTAAAATAAAACTTGAGTTATGAAATAAGACTCGCCAACTCAACTAACTCGATTTTTTTACTCGACTTGATCAAATACTCACTCATACTCTCAAGAGCAAACATTATTTATTTAAAATAATTAAAGATATCTTATAATCAATATTTTTTTTAAAAAATATTATGTAGGTGTATATATAATTTTAAAATTGATATTATAAATATTTATTATGGAGACGAATTTATCAATCTAGTTTTCTCATCTCATGATATATGTTTTTTTTTTTACAATTGCAACTTAATTTTATTAAAAAATCATAGAATATATTATAAATAGAATGCATTTAGAAAGAAGAAAAATGAGAAATAGTTCACCTAAATCTCATACCACCTAAAGAGGCAAAGAAAGGTAAATACTTACATAAATATTAGTAGTGTGAGTTCTGGACATGCACAAATGAAGCAACTGCACAGGCCCCCAAAGAGGAGGGGCCGATAATAAGGACTAAACATAAATTAAATACTTCTAAATTTTTATATTTGATAACTAACAACTCACAGACAACTTACATCGTCCTTCAAATTAATTGTAAAGTACGAATATTAATATCTCATTAAGATTCAGTGAAATAGATTATAAAAAATAACAAATTGGTCTGTTGTCATTAAAATTTTAACAAAAAATGATATAATAATTAATAAAATTGACACAATAATAAATTTATTCCTCAACTTTTATAATTTCTTTTGATTTGATCTTAATTATAAAAATCAACTCTTAACATTTCCATATTACACTACTTGAGTCTCCATTTTCCTAATTGTTTTGATTTGATTTGATCTTAATTATAAAATATTACATCTTTTAAATATGATGAATAAATTAGGTTGGGTGGGTCGCCCCATAATAGACTTCTACATTACCTGATCTAGATTAGTCAACTAATTTATTGGATACCAATGGTTAAACAATTTTTTTACTCGATTTGATGTAAAAAATCTCAACTTGATACGTAATTTTATAAATTCGATTCGACTAGAAAAGTTTTAAATAAAGTTTGAGTTACGAAATGAGATTTGAATAACTCAAAATTTTTAGTAATTAGCGGATCTATTTCAAGTTCGAATCGAGTCTATCAACTTTACTTGATATATATACCGAATATGAAAATTATACCTATATCGTATATGGTTATGCAAAGAGATTTAAATTGGAACTAATTAGTACCATAGCATTATAAATATTTATAATTAAATTTGAATAGAAATTCCAACAACTCGACTCTAATCAAATTCATAAACTCGACCCAATTCGACCCGTTTTTAAAAAAATAAAACTAGAGTTATGAAATAGGACTCACCAACTCAACTAACTCGATTTTTTTTACTCGACTTGATCAAATACTCACTGATACTATCAAGAGCAAACATTATTTATTTAAAATAATTAAATATATCTTATAATCAATATATTTTTAAAAAATATTATGTAGGTGTATATACAATTTAAAATTGATATTATAAATATTTATTATGGAGACGAATTTATCAATCTAGTTTTCTCCTCTCATTATATATGTTTTTCTTGACAATGGCAACTTAATTTTATTAAAAAAATATAAAATATATTATAAATACAATGCATCTAGAAAGAAAAAAAATAAATTGAGGACTCGTCCACCTAAATCTCATACAATTCAAAGATGCAAAGAAAAATAAATACTTACATAAATATTAGCAGTGGGGTTCTGGACATGCACAAATGAAGCAACTGCACAGGCCCCCAAAGAGAGGGGCCGATAATAAGGACTAAACATAAATTAAATACTTTTAAATTTTTATATTTGATAACTAACAACTCATAGACAACTTACATTGTCCTTCAAATTAATTGTAAAGTACAAACATTAATATCTCATTATGATTCATTAAAATAGATTATAAAAAATAACAAATTGGTATGTTGTCATTAAAATTTTAACGAGAAATAATAAAATAGTTAATAAAATTGACACAATAATAAATTTAATCCTCAACTTTTATAGTTTGTTTTGATTTGATCTTAATTATAAAAATCAACTCTTAACATTTCCATATTACACTACTTCCGTCTCCATTTTCCCAATTGTTCCATTTTCACTGCCTTTCCCTACGTCGCTTTTAGACCGATTAAAGATGATCCAACGGGATTAGTTTAAGTGATAAGCAGCTTGGTATCGATTAAGTAAGTCTCAAGTTTAAAGCGTTGTGTATGTAGAAAATTTTCGCTGGGACGCTCACCCACTAAAATTAGGTGTGTAGCGCGGGTTAATTTAGATTAATCAAGACAAAGCCTTGGAAATCTTAAGGGCAATAAAAAAACGAGACTTTATCTGAAAAAACAATAGTTCGAATAAAATCAGATCATGGCAAAACATGATAATTGAAAATCCTAAATGGGGAGGAGTATAGACAGGTAGCTAGAGCATCCAAGGTAGAAGAGCGAAGTCGAGCATCATGACCATCATCGGGTCCACCAATCGAAAGAGCCTTGATGGTCGGTTAAACTAACAAGTATTTCAAGGGTCCGAGCTGACGTGGACGGTGAAAGACAAATAACAAAAATCTTTTGAAACCAAACTCACTTTTTAAGAAAACCACATGAATGGTTTGAAACCATCGAGCAGAGTAGAGGAGGGGGAGCGATACCAAGCAGCATAAACAAGAATTACTGTTGAGAGGAGTGATGGAGATAAACTTCAACCCCATAGACGTAGGGATGAACATTAATTCGGGTTCGGGTTGAGCTTTTCTTAAGGGCAAGGTCGAGTCGGGTCAGATTTGAGTTTAGGATTAAAAAATTGATCCGATCTGACCCGAGACTAATAGTGTAATATACGTTAAAATTAAATTTTTTATTTACAATCTGGTCTCTAAAATTAATTTTTTACAATTAAGTTCCTAAAATTTATTTTTAATAAGTCGAGTCAGATTTTTTAAAGGATGTGGTTGGGTCCGGTTCGAGTTTATGATAATTATTTTTAAGTTGGGTTCGAGTAGGCCAAAAACTTGACCCATACCTACCCCTACATACACGAACGTCAATTCTAGACAACTAACAAAAGAGGGAAAAAACTAGCAAGGAAGAAGAAAAGCCATTAGAGAAACCTTCTTCGAAACCATCATCTCATCGTTAAGGTGGTCCCTCTTCCCGTTCGCAGACTCTTGGAGAGAACTCAACTCAGAGCCGTTTTTGAAATTTTTGTGGCCTAAGGGCAAATTAAAAAATTGTGCCCTAATAACATCTATTAAAAAAATAAAATTCGAAGAGTATAAAAAAAAATTAATTTGTTTATAAATTATATTTTTTATTACACTCAATAATTATCAAATAAAAAACATCAAGAAGTTCTATTAAACACCGAACAACTTACATAAAACAACTTTTACGAGCATTTCTAGATGCAAAATCAATAATAATAGTGTCTACATCAATACAATCTAAAATATTTTTCTCAATACATAAAATGGCTAGACCATTTAATATTTCTTGTGACATTGGCGATCTCAAATAGGTTTTCAACAATTTTAACTTCGAAAAACTTCTTTCGGTCGATGAAACAGTCACCTGCATAGTTAAGAGGGTTTGATAACTTCAAAATAAATTGTGAGAAAATAACATAAGAAAAATAAAAAGTGATGAGGAATTGAGATGTGAAGAACAAAAACAATGTAAATACTATTTATAAGTGTACATGAAAATTTTATTCTCAATTTAAAATTGAAAAAAAAACATTATTATAATCTTAATTATAACCCTATAATACACTAATACTTAGACCAATTAGATATTAACAGCTTTATGCTTAATTATGATTTTTGGCCACCATATTATCTAGGTGAATCAGTTCATCAGGAACGTACATGAAGGTGAGGTTGACCAAATAAATGGGTAATCCCAAAATTAAAGGATTAAGCCACCAAGACGTTATTGACCGCAGGAGCATTAATTGATTGATGTATAGTTGCAGTAGAGCATAACAGAACTTGTGGTAGCAACCAAACGAAAACCACAAGGAACCATTTAATTAATATTGCATTAAAAGTAGCATTGCAATAACCATTTCCGCCTTAACACCTGCCCTTTTCTTTGCTTTGCTTTGTGTTTTTTGTTTTCCAGTTTTTGACTTAGTCACTAAATTCCCAAGAAAAAGAAAGAAAACGATGGATTGCGTGGGGATTTTGCTCTCCAAGCACCTGTGTTCTCAACTGTTTTAACTCTGTATTTAAGGTGAGATAACACCTTTCAAATAATTTTTTTAAATTTAACCATCAACCCGAATTTCACCCGAATCTAAATTATCCCTCTTAAAAAGATTTCAATGAACATGTCTTTATTCAGTCTGAATTCATTAAGAATCAAGGAGGCTCACAATCTGAACGTTCGGATTCGGCTCAGATTGAATCGGCATAAAATTTCAGATTAAATAAATTAGTTCAGATAATCAGATATAGATCAGAGTCGTATGATCTAATTCTACACGTGTTCTCCTTTTACAAAGTAATTTAATAGCAAAAAATGAGTTAATTGCATCATATGTTCCCAAACTATGACCTTTATTCTATATTGGTCCTCAAACTTTTAAACATTTTAATTTCATCCTCAAACTATGCTTCTCATTTTAAATTGGTCCCTAAACTTTTGATCATTCTAATTTCATTCTCAAACTATAACTATCATTCTAAATTGGTCCAATTTTTTTTGAACATTCCAACCCCATTCCCCCAAATCCTCAAATTATTAATATATACTAATCATATCTCATGTTGATAAAATTATTATAAAAAAATATTAACTATCATGTAAACATTGATGTATATTATTATTATGTGATAATATGATGTGTCATAAATAATAATTTGATAATAAAATTAAAATGTTCAAATGTTTGGGGATCAATTTAGAATGTGGGTTATAGTTTGAGGATAAATTGAAACATTTAAAAGTTTAGAGATTAATTTAGAATGAGAATAATAGTTTGAGGATGAAATTAGAATGTTTAAAATTTTAGGTACCAACACAAAATGAGAATCATTGTTTGTGGACATACGATGCAATTAACTCGCCAAAAACATATGTCTTCGGCAGCAAGTGCCCAGCGTGCAAAATATATCCGGTACTCAGGTATCTATAAATTTAAGATTTTGCGATTCATGCCCGACCCGAAAAATAACAGGTAATTTATTTTATAAAACTAACTGATTTTTTTAATCTAGTGAATCAACTGAATCATTCAGATCGAATATTTTTAAACACGCTTATTTCACCGCTGCAAAATATATTTAATAATCACTTGTCGCTTTAAATTTGATTTTGTAGCATGTCAACTTACAAGAATTTATAGTAATAAAATAGATATAGCTTGAAATTTTAATTTTTTTATTGCCCTTTAAAAATAAATGTCAATATCACCACCTTATGGCATTGCAAATTCATCTACTACATGGTTGTATTGGAGGCCTAAGTCTTAATCAGATTCTGGTGTAAGTGCCAAATCTGCTTCTGGTGACATTGCAAATTCATTTCCTTTCATCTCGTAGTATTCGTAGTCAGGACTTAAATCGTACTCAAATTCTGATAGAAGTATAGAATCCGCCACTGGTTGTATTGCAGATTCATCTACTTTGATCTCGTAGTACTCGTAGTCAGAGCCTAAGTTGTAATCAAATTCTAATGGAAGTATAGAATCCGCCACTGGTGACACTGCAAATTCATCTCCTTTGAGCTCGTAATACTCGTAGTCAGGGCCTAAGTCGTAACTAAATTCTGGTAAAAATATAGAATCCGCCACTGGTGGCACTGCAAATTCATCTCCGTGATGCTTGTAGTCGAAGTCTATATTGTGGTTCGGTCCACCTAAATCCGCCACTGGTGTCTCTGCCGATCTCTCTCCGTGATGCTTGTAGTCGAAGTCTATGGCGTGATTAGGTCCACCTAAATCTGCCACTGGTATCAATGTAGATATCTCTTCGTCGTGCTTTACGATATTCTCTTCGTGATGCTTGTAGTCGGCGTCTATTCCGTGATCAGGTCGAGATGGAAGTGCAAAATCCTCTGTTGCCGGGGATATATTTAGTTGACGTGCAGATGCAACAATAATGGTGGTGGTTAAGAGAAGCAACATGGAGAAATAAAACATGTTCAACTTTGCCATGAATAAGATTGTATGTTCTCCTGCCCCTGGATAATTTTGAGGCTGAATTAGGATTTCCTTTTATACGGAGCAATCATACCTTATTTTTGTAACGTTTTTTTCTTCCTGTTGATATATAAACTTATAGCAATAAATAAACTTAATTGTACATTTTAATAGGTTTGATTTGAGAAACGCATGCACCTACATCCTAAACAATAGTTTTATTTGAAACTTGTGTAAAAATTTATAACTTAATTAATTGTTAGTGTTGTTTCATTATGATCAAACTTTCTTATTTACCTTTTAAAGAGAATTAAAACTCCGTTACGTTTCAAAAACATATGCTATTTTTGTTTTTAGAAAATACTCAAAAAATATGTTTGATTAAAACTTTTGAAACTATGCTCATCCCCTTGTGTCCTGGTGGTAAAGGTAAATGTTCATCATCTCTTGAGATTCGGGTTCGAGCACCAGTAATGTATGTTGTGTGTGTCGTCTTTGAAAAAATTAAAAAAGTTGAACAGATACTACCTTTACATCACACCAGTATATTAAAAAAATTTAAAGCCATTCTAGAAATGAAGATGAAAATATGTGAAATTTAAGAGACAATAAAAAGTTGTTTTTACTAAAAATATTTAAATTGAAAAAAAAGAGAACAAGAGTTTTTTTTATTACTTAATGGATTGAATACAAATCCATGCAAACACAAAATATTTTTCAACAATTTTTATAAATATTAATCCATGATACTACCCTAGTTGGAATCCATATAAACGTTAAAGAATTATTTTATTTATCATATCTCTATCATGATAAATTATGGTTAAGCTTCATGCACTATATTGTGTTAGCTTTATTTTTAATCCGGCATCATGTTAAAATATATCTTTAACGTTTGATTGAATAATTATTTTGATCCCGTTCTTTTTTCTGAAGCAATTTAGCCCTCAAAGCTTCATTTTGGGTCAAAATGACCCATTTTCAGATGAAATCTGTTAGTCAACTAACGATAAATGACTTGAAAAGACATGACAAACCTACATGGTAGTGCATGTCGTGATAGCAGTGTCATATAGGCAAATACGTTGACTTTACAGAATGACACATCAGTTAAAAAATAATTTTATAAAATTGTATATATAAAATATTTTTTCTTCTGACGAGTCATTCTGTCTAGTCATTTCAAGTTGTTTATCGTCATTTGACTAACAACTTTCATCCGCATAGGGGTCATTTTGACCCAAAATAAAACGTTGAGGGCTAAATTGCTTCAAAAAAGAATAGAGAATCAAACATTAGGGGCGTATTTTGGCATTATGCCTTTTAATTTTGATATACCTAAAATTTTGAAGGTCCAATTTTTAGAATTTTGAAAAATATTTGATATCTTTTAAATTTGCCAAAAATAAATTTTAATAATATAAAAATGTTTTCTAATAAATTTGACTTGAAACATATATAATATCATTTAAAAGTAGAACCCAACAAATGTACTAGTGAAAAAGCGGAAAATATTCAATTTAGGAGATACGGATTTAAATCAGTTTGTCTACAAGGTATAAGCGCATTGTCAAAAGATTAAAATTATGTATGAACATATAGCGTGATAATTTTGCTCTCAAGCACCTTTGTTCTCGAAGCCTCTACTGTTTTTAACTCTATATTTAACATGAGATAACACCTTTTAAATATATATATTTTTTTAAAAATTTAACAATTGACGTCGAATTTCATTCGAATCTAAATTATTGATCTTAAAAAGATTTTCATAAACCTGTCTTTATTTAGTCTAAATTCATTAGGAATCAACATAGCTCACAATCTAGATGTTCGGATTGGGCTCAAATCAATCAACATCATATTTCAAATTAAATAAATCAGTGCAGATAATCGAGTTCAAATCAAAATTGTCTGATCTAATCTTGGATAAATAAAATACAACAATTATCCAAAAAAAATTGTCTGATCTAATTGTACTTGTAGTCTCCTTTTACAAAATGGGCGATGATACACAAACATGTGGATAAAATTAATAAGATGTGGATAATTTAATGAAAAGAATGTTAACCAAATAATTTATTGATTGTAATATATGGTTGAATTTTACTATAAATTTGATTCTGTAGCATATATTGAATGAGTAATACAAACGTGACGTAACTGTTTCATAGTCTTTTTACTGCTACTAAATATATTTAATAGTCATTTTCGCTACAAATTTGATTTTGTAGCATGTCAACTTACAAGAATTTATTAGTAAAAAAGATATAGCTTGAGAATTTAGTTTTTATTCCCCTTTAAAATAAAATGTTAATATCCACCATTTATGGCATTGTGAATTTATCTCCTACATAATTGTAGTCGAAGTCTAAATCGTAATCAGATTCAGGTGAAAGTACAAAATCAACTTCTGGCGGCATTGCAAATTCATCTCTTTCAGTCTCATAGTACTCGAAGTCAGGGCTTAAGCTGTAATCAAAATTTAATGGAAGTGTAAAATCTGTTACTGGTGGCGCTGTAAATTTATCTCCGTGATGCTTGTAGTCGAAGTCAATATCGTGGCTAGGTCCACCTAAATCAAGCACTGGTGTCATTGTAAATTCATCTCCGTGATGTTTGTAATCAAAATCTATGGCGTGGCTAGGTGCACCTAAATCCGCCACTGGTGTCATTGTAAATTCATCTCCGTGATGTTTGTAATCGAAGTCTATGGCGTGGCTAGGTGCACCTAAATCCGCCACTGGTGTCATTGTAAAGTCATCTCCGTGATGTTTGTAATCAAAATCTATGGCGTGGTTAGGTGCACCTAAATCCGCCACTGGTGTCATTGTAAATTCATCTCCGTGATGTTTGTAATCGAAGTCTATGGCGTGGCTAGGTGCACCTAAATCCGCCACTGGTGTCATTGTAAAGTCATCTCCGTGATGTTTGTAATCAAAATCTATGGCGTGGCTAGGTGCACCTAAATCCGCCACTGGTGTCATTGTAAATTCATCTCCGTGATGTTTGTAATCAAAATCTATGGCGTGGCTAGGTGCACCTAAATCCGCCACTGGTGTCTCTGCAGATCTCTCTCCGTGATGCTTGTAATCGAAGTCTATAGCGTGATTAGGTGCACCTAAATCCGCCACTGGCATCATTGTAAATCTTTCTTCGTCATGCATGTAGTCGGTGTCTATATCGGAATCTATCACAGGTGGCCTTGCGATATTCTCTTCGTGATGCTTGTAGTCGGCGTCTATTCCGTGATCAGGTCGAGATGGAAGTACAAAATCCTCTATTGCTGGGGATATATTTAGTTGACGTGCAGATGCGACAACAATGGTGGTGGTTAAGAGAAGCAACATGGAGAAATAGAACATGTTCAACTTTGCCATGAAGAAGACCGTATGTTCTCCTGTCCTGATAATTTTGAGGTTGAATTATGGTTTCCTTTTATACGGGACAGTCACACCTCATTTTCGAAACGCATTTTTTTTTTGTTGATATATAAACTTTTAGCAATAAATGAATTTAATTGTACATTTTAATAGGTTTGATTTGAGAAACGCGTGCACCTACAGCCTATACAACTGTTTTATTTGAAACTTGGATGAAAATTTACTACTTGATTTATTTTTACTGTTGTTTCATTATGATCAAACTTTTTATTACCTTCTAAAGAAAATTAAAGCTCCGTTTCATTTAACAAAACATACGTTATTTTTTTTTTTGTTTTTTAAGTAGAAAACACTGAAGAAAATATGCTTGATCAATAATAAGACACATTGATTGACTATATAAGTTAATAACCCATTAAGGAGAAATTATTAGATAGACTCGACTCACCTCGTCACTCATGATCACAATCAATAAGATTCATTCATTCATTTTTTTAAAGTGAATCTTCACCTCTTTCCTACATGTTAATAAAAAATAGGTAATTATTTAGAAGTTAGAATGAGATTGATGAATCTTATTGGTTGGACCACAAATGACGTGGTGAGTCAGATCCATTTAATAATTTTTTTTCATAGGTTATTGACTTATTATTTACAAAAGAATCGTTCCAAAGTATCATATGAAAATTTTTATATCGTTCGTAGAGATCCTCATATTGTTGTGCCTCACTGGACATCCATAAGGCTAAGATTAACCATAGAAAATACATGTTTACAATTTAATAAAAAGATTAATCAAATAATTCATTAATGATTAATTACATGTATATATATATGGTAAATTTTTACTATGAATTTGATTATGTAGCATATTTTGTTTTTAACAAATCTTAATTCCAATCCTAATATTATTAAGAGGGGAATAGGATGAGAGATGAAAATCTTCTATCCTTTTCGGTGTCTCTACTTATGCCCCCACACTTAAAATTAAGTTTAGGGTTTAGGGTTTTAAGTTAGGAGTTATGGTTAGGCTTTAGAGAATTTAGGGCAAGATGTATTTTTAGGGTATAGAATGTAGAGTTTATGATTTAGAATTTAGGGTTAAGTCTTGAAATTTAATTTTGTTGTGTTTTTTAGTGTTGGGGCATAAGTAGGGACACCGAAAAGGGGCATATGATTTTTATCCATAGAATGAGAGACTCTAAGAGGAAGGAAGGTGTACTTTTAGGATGAAAATCATCTGCCCCCAAAGTATGCCCCCATTTGTGCCCCCACTTTAAAATAGTGGGTTTAGAGTTTAGGGTTTGGGGTTTAAGGTTGAGGCTTAGGGTTAGGGTGTAGGGAATTAGGGGTAGGGTGTATTTTTTAAGGTTTAGGGTTTGGGGTTTAGGATATGAAAATTAGGGTTATGGGGCAAGATTTAATTTTTAAGTATTTTTAGGCATGGATCATAGAAGGAGGCATGGTTAGGGGGCAGAAGATTTTTACCCGTACTTTTAATGGGTCTAGAACCTATAATCTAAAGAAATATGAAGAAACAAAGATAAACAGTTTGGTCAACCGGTCAAATATATTTCTTTATTTTGTACCATATTTTGAATGAAAATAATATAAACGCTACGTATATGTTTCATATTCATTTTACTGCTACTAAATATATTTAATAGTCATTTTCTTTGTAAATTTGATTTTGTAGCATGTCAACTTACAAGAATTTAGTAGTGAAAAGATATAGCTTGAGAATATAGTTTTTATTTCCCTTTAGAATAAAATGTAAATATCCGCCACTTATGGCTTTGCGAATTCATTCCTTACATAGTTGTAGTCAAGGCCTAAGTCATCATATTCTGGTGGAAATACAAAATTCACTTCTAGTGGCATTGCAGATCACTTTCCATGATGCTTGTAATCAAAATCTATGGCGTGATTAGGTGTACCTAAATTCGCCACTGGTGTCACTGTAAATTCATCTCCGTGATGTTTGTAGTCGAAGTCTATGGCGTGGTTCGGTGCACCTAAATCTGTCACTGGTGCCACGGTAGATCTCTCTCCGTGATGCTTGTAGTCGAAGTCTATGGCGCGATTAGGTCCACCTAAATCCGCCACCGGTATCATAGTAGATCTCTCTTCGTCATGCTTGTAGTTGGTGTCTTTATCAGAATTGGCCACAGGTGGCTTTGCGAAATTCTCTCCGTCATGCTTGTAGTCGGCGTCTATTCCGTGATCAGGTCGAGATGGAAGTGCAAAATCCTCTGTTGCCGGGGATATATTTAGTTGACGTGCAGATGCAACAACAATGGTGGTGGTTAAGAGAAGCAACATGGAGAAATAAAACATGTTCAACTTTGCCATGAAGATCACGCCTGTTCTCCTGTCCTGATAATTTTTAGGCTAAATTAGGGTTCCTTTTATAAGGGGAGTTATACCTCATTTTTGAAACTCTTTTTTTGGTTGATATATAAACTTTTAGTAATAAATGAACTTAATTGTACAATTTATGAAGTTTGATTTTTGAAACGCATGCACCTACATCATATACAACAGTTTTATTTGAAACTTGTGTGAGAATTTACCACTTAATTAATTGTTAGTGTTGTTTCATTATGATCAAATTTTCTTATTTACCCTCTAAAGAAAACTAAACGGTTTTGATTTACAAAACATATGATTTACAAAACATATGTTATTTTATTTTCTTAGAAAATAGAAAGAATATGTGTTTGACTAGAAATAGAAATAAAAATATATTTTTTTGAACAATTCCTTATTAGTGGAGGAGAATTTTGCTCTTGATAATTATTGAACTCATAATTTATGAGACAAGGGATGATGTTAACCGGAGCTTTTAACCACATGTTCTAGAAATGATTTTTTTTTCAAAATCTTTTATAAATAGTCCTAGTTTGAATCCATATAAAAGTAAAAAAAAATCATTTATATATCTCTATTATGAGAAAGTAGGTAGCCAAATGTGTTTATACCATTGAAAATAAAACTTATTTCTATTTTATAAATTATGTTTCCGCTTTTAAGAAAATAAAAAAAATAAAATGGAAATGCGGAAGGTCTTTCAGTACTTCTAAATGCCGCAAACTGCCAAGGTCAAGTCATAGCTGCTAAGATTGGGCGTCGAAGACTCGAGGTTAGTCACTTATTATTTGCCGATGATAGTATCTTGTTTTGCGATGCTTCCATGGTAGGTGCTTCAAATCTTAATTCAATTCTGCATACCTATGGAAATGTCTCGGGACAAGGGTAAATTTCGATAAGTCACTTGCTTTTTTCAGTCGTAATGTGTCGGATACTACAAAAGCTGCGATAGCTAATTTGCTAGGAGTCCGAATATCGACTAATCCGGAAAAATATCTAGGACTACCAACATTAGTTGGGAGAAACAAAAAAGAAGCTTTTAGCTATTTTTTTGATCGTCTTAATAAGAAAGTAGAGAGTTGGGGCGTTCGATTCCTATCTATGGGAGGAAAAGAAGTCCTTATTAAGGCAGTCCTACAAGCAATTCCGGTTTACGCGATGCATTGTTTCTTATTGCCTGCTACCTTGTGTCGATCTCTTGAACAAATTATGGCCAAATTTTGGTGGAGGAATAATGGAACTCGTCGAGGCATACATTGGTGTACATGGAGTCTCCTTACTAAGCATAAACTGGAAGGGGGCCTTGGTTTTCGGGATCTTTGTCAATTTAACGTGGCCATTTTAGCTAAGCAATGTTGGCGTTTACTCATCCAACCACACTGTTTTTTAGCTCAAGTTATGCAGGCCAAATATTATCCAAATGGTGATTTTTTGACAGCTGAATTGGGATCCCGGCCATCTTATGTTTGGCGAAGCATTTGGAGTGCTCGATCGGTAATTGAAAAAGGTTATGGTTGGCGAACTGGGTCTGGAAGGCGAGTTAACATATGGAATGATCCATGGCTTCTTGGTTCAGGAGATGGTAGAATCAAGTCACAGAATATTAACATCCAATTTACAAAAGTTTCTGACCTTATAGATGCAGATTCATGTACATGGAAGTATGATATTCTTAATAGACTGTTCGACGCAGAAGATAGGGATCGTATTTCATGTATTCCTTTATCACGTTCAGAGTTACAGGACAATATAATTTGGCGATTTGATCAAACTGGAGACTACTCAGTGAAGAGTGGATATAAGCTATTGAGAGATGGCAATTTAGGCACTCAATCTAATCTTGTTGGTAGGTTCTACAATCAGATGTGGGCTACAAATCTGCCACCTAAAGTTAAAATTATAATGTGGAGAATCGCCAACAACTACATCCCAACTTTTGCAAATTTACAGGGCAGGAGACTCAACGTGCATAATGTTTGCCCTCTTTGTCAATCTTCGAGCGAAACAGTAGAGCACTTGATGCGGGATTGTTCTTTCGTGACTAATCTGCATAATGCCTTGGAACTTCCTACAATGGTCGACTGGCTTGAATGGGTTGCTGATTTCTTCTGTAGTCTCAACGAGAGCTACAAAATGTGCTTAATGATTTCTTATTGGACTATCTGGTTTACCAGAAACTAGGGATGTAAAAACAGGTCAACAGTTGGGTTTCAGGTCGGGCTCTGTCAGGTCGGGTCAAATCGGTTACAGGTCATTTCGGGTCATTTTTTATTTTGACTCGATTCGGTTCGGGTTCGGGTTCATTTCGGGTCGGGTTCATTTCAGGTCGGGTTCATTTCGGGTCGGGTTCATTTCAGGTCGGGTTCATTTCAGGTCGGTTCATTTCAAGTCGGGTCAAAACGGTTAATTGACAGGCTGATTTCAGGTCGGTTTCGTTTCTGGTCGGGTTCATTTCAGGTCGGGTTCGTTTCAGGTCGGGTTCATTTCAGGTCGGTTTCGTTTCAGGTCGGGTTCGTTTCAGGTCGGTTTCGTTTCAGGTCGGGTTCGTTTCAGGTCGGTTTCGTTTCAGGTCGGGTTCTTTTCAGGTCGGTTTTGTTTCATGTCGGGTTCATTTCAGGTCGGTTTCGTTTCAGGTCGGGTTCATTTCAGGTCGGGTTCCTTCGGGTTTATGGTTTATTGTGTTATGTGTATTATATATATTGACGGATTATGATTTTTATTTTTACGGTTTAGGGTTTACTGATCTTAAATTAATACAAACATGCCTACATTAATTATATATATATATTGATGGATTATGGTTTTTAGGGTTTAGGGTTTAGGGTTTAGTGTTTAGGGTTTACTGATCTTAAATTAATACAAACATGCCTACATTAATTATATATATATTGATGGATTATGGTTTTTAGGGTTTAGGGGTTATGGTTTAGGGTTTAGGGTTTAATGATCTTAAATTAAAACAAACATGCCTACATTAATTATATATATATTGATGGATTATGGTTTTAGGGTTTAGGGTTTAGGGTTTAGTAATCTTAAATTAATGCAAACATGCCTACATTAATTATATATATATTGATGGATTATGGTTTTTAGGGTTTAGGGTTTAGGGTTTAGGGTTTAATGATCTTAAATTAATACAAACATGCCTACATTAATTATATATATATTGATGGATTATGGTTTTTAGGGTTTATGGTTTAGGGTTTAAGGGTTTAGGGTTTAGTGATCTTAAATTAATACAAACATGCCTACATTAATTATATATATATTGATGGATTATGGTTTTTAGGATTTAGGGTTTAGGGTTTATTGATCTTAAATTAATACAAATATACCTACATATATTATATATATATTGATGGATTATGGTTTTTAGGGTTTAGGGTTTAGAATTTAGGGTTTAGGTTTAGGGTTTAGGGTTTAATGATATTAAATTAATACAAACATGCCTACATTAATTATATATGTATATTGATGGATTATGGTTTTTAGGGTTAAGGGTTTAGTGTTTAGGGTTTAGTGATCTTAAATTAATACAAACATGCCTACATTAATTATATATATATATTGATGGATTTAGGGTTTTTAGGGTTTAGGGTTAGAGTTTAGGATTTATTGATCTTAAATTAATACAAACATACCTACATGTATTATATATATATTGATGGATTATGGTTTTTAGGGTTTAGGGTTTAGGGTTTATTGTTCATAAAATGATACGTACATACGTACATGTAATATATATATTGATGGATTAATGGTTTTTGTTTTTAGCGTTTAGGTTTTAGCGTTTAGGTTTTAGGGTTTGGTGGTTAGGGTTTAGGGTTTATTATTATTATTATTATATACTTAAATACAATTATTATTATTATTATTATTATTATATATTTACTATGCTTATTATTATTATTATTAGTTATTATTATTATTATTATTATTATTATTATTATTATTATTATTATTATTATTATTATTATTATTACTATGATTAGTAATATTATTATTATTATTATTATTATTATTATTATTATTATATACTTAAATACAATTATTATTATTATTATTATTATTATTATATATTTACTATGCTTATTATTATTATTAGTTTTATGATGATGATTATTATTATTATTATTATTATTATTATTATTATTATTATTTGTAATTAAATGTATAGGGTTTAGGTTTTAGGATTAGGGACTATGGTTCATTGATTAAATATTAGGGTTTAGGGTTTAAACCCCTAATGTCTAATTCTAAACCCTAAGCATTAAACCATAAAGCATAAGTAATTAACCCTAACCACTAAACCCTCGATCTAGGATTACGGACTATGAGCTATAGATTAAATATTAGGGTTTTATGGTTTAGAGGGTAGTGGTTATTGTTTAGGGTTTAGGGTTAGGGACTATGGTTCATTGATTAAATATTAGGGTTTAATGTTTAAACCCATAATGTCTAATTCTAAACCCTAAGCATTAAACCCTAAAGCATGAGTAATTAACCCTAACCACTAAACCCTCGATCTAGGATTACGGACTATGAGCTATAGATTAAATATTAGGGTTTTATGGTTTAGAGGGTAGTGGTTATTGTTTAGGGTTTAGGGTTAGGGACTATGGTTCATTGATTAAATATTAGGGTTTAAGGTTTAAACCCCTAATGTCTAATTCTAAACCCTAAGCATTAAACCCTAAAACATGAGTAATTAACCCTAACCACTAAACCCTCGATCTAGGATTACCCTAAACCTAAAGGCTTCATAAAAACTAAACCCTAATACCCTAAACCCTAAACATTTAACCTAAACCCTAAACCACAAATTAAGTTCCTAATGATTATTCCCGCCCAAATTTGGTAAACAATAGCCCAACAAACACAACTAAAGCTGAAAACCCATTTTTCCCGCTCAAATATGACAGGTGGCGCTCATTCATTGGTCCGTAAGCTTTGCCACAAATTATGTTCTTCTTCTCCCCATTAGCTGGATCCAGTTGGCACACTGATGTCAGCTCTACATCATCTCAGTCAACTACTATAAATAGGAGAGAGAGTATTGTCAGATTTTAATGACCATATTAATAATATACCATAAATATTAATAATAAAATAAGTAAGTAATAAATAACAAGATAGAGAGAAAAAAGGTATTTGGGGAATTTTACCGGCCATGTGAATTGCCCTGGCACCGAACCGACATTGTTGTAGAGTCAGAATGTATAAAAAAATAATTATTTAGCATTAATTTATTCCTATAATAAAAAACTTAAGTCATCTTATTTTAATTAAGAATATAGATTTAATTTAATAATTTTTACTCATTTAACTTAATTTTATTAAGTATAAAATTTTAAATTAATAATGGTTATTCATTCCACTTAAGTTAATTAAGTATAATAGTTTATCTTTGAAGTTATTTTAAAATAATAGTCAAGTTAATTAGAAATACAATTTATTAATATTTAAAATTATTATTAATTCAATTTATCTTTTAATTGAAGTTAAGTTAATTAATTTATTAATACTTGAAATTATTATTAATTTTAAAATTTTTCAATACTTGACATTATTTTATATTCATTAAATATAACTTCTTTAAATGTCAGATAATTATCATTATTAGCAAATCAAATAATAGTATTAGTTCAGGTTAATATCAGTTCAGGTCAATATCAGTTCAGGTCAATAACAGTTCAGGTCAATAACAGTTCAGGTCAATATCAGTTCAGGTCAAGAACAGTTCAGGTCAAGAACAGTTCAGGTCAATAACAGGTCGGGTTCAAAACAGGTCGGGTTCAAAACAGGTCGGGTTCATTTCAGGTCGGGTTCATTTCAGGTCGGGTCCAAACAGGTCGGGTTAAATCGGTTATCTGGCAGGTTAGTCTCGGGTTCGGGTTCGTTTCGGTCGGGTGCAGGTCGGGTTCGATTACTACAGTAACAGGTCAAATTCGGGTTCGGGTTCACTTCGGTCGGGTGCAGTTCGGGTTCGGTTTCTACAGTTACAGGTCAAATTCCGGTTCGGGTTCGTTTCGGTCGGGTGCAGGTCGGGTTCGGTCTTTGAATTCTCGGGTTAAACCAGGTTCTGACTCGATCGGGTTTCAGGCAGGTTACCAGGTCGGGTCAGTTTTTCACACCCCTACCAGAAACAAGGTAGTTCATGAAAATGTTGTGCCATCTGTTACAGATAGTGTAGCTTTTGTTCGGATGTTTCTCGTGGAGTGTGGTTCAACTTCAAACAATGAGAGAGTCAGCTCCACTATCCAACCAATTCATTGGGAGGCTCCTCCAGAAAATGTTTATAAATTTAATTTTGATGCAGCATATGATCCACAAGGCAGATGTGCGATGACAGGGGTGATAGGGAGAGACAGTGCTGGTAACATAATGGCGTCTTGTGTTGTTCCACATATCAAATGTGATGGATGTTGTTGTGGCTGAGTCCCTAGCATGTTTACAGGCAGTTCAATATGCAAACGAATTGGGGTTTAGGAATGTGATCATTGAAGGTGATTCTCTAGTTGTGATCAAGAGGATTAATGGTGAGGCGATAGATAGATCAGTTATCGCACCTATTGTTCACGATATACGTATAGCTGCTAGGAATTTTGAGAGCATTTCGTTCACTTTTGCAAGAAGGGATGCTAATAATGCTGCACATGTTATTGCAAGAGATTATCGCACCCATCAAGCTCCATATTACTGGATTGAAGAAGCTCCTACAGGCGCCACTTTGGCTGCAAATTTGGACAGATTAAAGCTTGTTTCTGCATAGTATAAGTTTGCTGCTGTTTTTATCTCGGTTATCTTTCTTATATGCATTTAATGATGCACTCCGAGCACCATCAGTTTGAGATGGCTGGTTTTGTGTTTTTATGTTTCACTGCTGTAAGCTATTAGGATAGTTTTCGGATGTTTGTTTTGAACTATCTGTATATCTTTTATTAATTTAACCAGCCAGTTTCAAAAAAAAAAAAATTAAATGGAAATAGAAAATGTAAACAGAAAATATTTTCAAAAATCAAATGGAGGGAGGCTTAACCATTAATTCTATATCTGTCTCTCTAGGTATATATAATGTATTCCCATATGAAGTGAACATAGACAATAAGTTTTAAAAATATATATTGTAATTAACTTATAATGATATTTTAGGCGGTTTGAGTCTTTCATTTTTAGTGTTACAGGCAACTTTAAACTTTATATTATCACATTTATTTGGTTAACTTTTTCATTAAAATAACTATATATTTTTCGATGTTCGGTGAACACAACATATACTTAACTGACGTAAATGCTTTAAGCAATCATTTTTTCTCTACCAAATATATTAAATATTAATTTTTTTTTGAAAATCTTATTCTAATTCTACTTAGAGGGAAGGGAGAAATTTAGGTGAAGGTAATACTCCTGAGGGGTCTTGAACCTGAGAGCTAAGGAGAAGGGAGTGAAGCAGGTGAGCGTGCTCTGACCACCAAGCCATCATCGCATGCTATTTTTCTTTTAGTTTTGAATGAATAATAAATAATATTTCCTTCCATGAGAGGAAGTTTGATAGAAAATAATTGTTCAAGTCGTGAAAGGATTAAACATCACATATATAATAATATATATTGGCAGGTATGTTGGCACGTGAATATATATCTCTTTTTATTGCACGAACCAATTTACCTCAGTGGTTAAGAGAACTGTTATTGTTCTTAGAGGTCACGGGTTCGAGCACCAACAACTGCAGTAGAGTGATTGAGCATACATTGTCAAATGGTTAAGAGTATATTCAAAACAAATATTACTTGTAATCACCCTAGCTTTCAAAAAAATTAAATTTTTTATTGCACTTAAAAATTAAATGCGAATATCCACCAATTATGACATTGCAAATTCATCTCCTACGTAAGTATAGTCAAGGCCTATGTCGTAATCCGATTTTGGTGGAAGTACAAAATCCACCTCCGGTGGTATTGCAAATTCGTCACCTTCGTGCTCATAGTCCTCGTAGTAAGGGTCTAAGTCGAAATCAGATTTTGGTGGAATTGTAGAATCCGCCACCGGTGACACTACGAATCCATCTCCGTCATGTTTGTAGTCGAAGTCTATAGCGTGATTAGGTCCACCTAAATCTGCCACTGGTATCATTGTATATCTCTCTTCGTCATGCTTGTAGTTAGTGTCTATATCAGAACCCGTCACAGGTCGCCGTGCAAAATTCTCTCCGTCATGCTTGTAGTCAACGCCTATTCCGTGATCGGGTCGAGATGGAAGTGCAAAATCTTCTGTTTCTGGGGATATATTTGGTTCAAGTGAAGATACAACAACAATAGTGGTGGTTAAAAGAAGTAACATGGAGAAATAGAACATGTTCAACTTTGCCATGAGAAGACAGTATGTTCTGTCCTGGTAGTTTCAAGACTGAATTAGGGTTTCTTTTTATACGGGGCAGCCTTACCTCATTTTTGAAACGTTTTTTTTTTGTTGATATATAAACTTATAGCAATAAATGAGATTAATTGTACATTTTAATAGGACTGATTTGAGAAACGCATTCACCTACATCATGTACAACAGTTTTATTTGACATTTGTGTGAAAATTTTCCACTAAATTAATTATAAGTGTTGTTTCATTATGATCAAACTTTCTTATTTACCCTCTAAAGAAAATTAAAACTCTGTTTCACAAAACATATGTTATTTCGTTCTTTTAGAAAATAAAAGACACAATAGAATTATATTTGATTAAAATTTTTAAAATGATTTCTAGAAATGTAAATGAAAATATGTGAAATTTAGGAAACATTAAAAAGTCGTTTCCACTGTTTTTACAAAAAAAATGTAAATTGAAAAAAATGAAAACAAGAACTTTTTTAACTTAATTGATTGACTCTAGTTCAAATCAATGTAAAAACAAAATATTTTTCAACAATTTTTATAAATATTAACCCATGATCCTGGTTCGAATCCATATAAACGTACAAAAATATTTTATTTATAATATCTCTATTACGGGAAAATAGGTAACCGATTTTGTTTTTGTATTTTAAGTTTAACCAATGAAAATAAAATTTATTTCTTTTTATTAATTATCTTTCCGGTTTCAAGAAAATAAAAAATTGTAAAATGTATTTTAAAATAAGAATAGAAAATGTAAACATAAGATATTTCCGGTTTCATAGAAAAAAATTTGAATAATTTAGTGAAAAATATAACCAAGTAATTCATTTATGATTAATCACATGTGATTGTAATACATGGTTGATTTTTTTCTCTTATAAATCTAATTTTGTAGCATGGTTTGAATGGACATAACATATACTAAAGTGACACAATTGTTTTAAGAAATAATTTTTGCTACCAAATATATTTAATAGTGATTTTATTTGTTTTTAGTTTTGAATCAAAAATAAATAATCTTTTCTTCCATGATAAAAACATATATACATGCTTACTCTGGAAAAAAAATCGATAAATGCAGTAGAGGAAGTTTGATAGAAAAAAAATGTTCCACTCGTGAAATAAATTAAGATAATATATATAATATAATATTATATATTGGCAGGTATGTTGGTACGTGAATATATAATAAAACATGTAGCTTAGAAGAATTTATTAGTAAAAAAGATATAGGTTTAGAATTTATTTTTTTATTACCCTTAAAAATTAAATGTCAATATCAACAAATTATTGCATTGCAAATTCATCCCCTGCATAAATGTAGTCAAGGCCTAAGTTGTAATCCGATTCTGGTGGAAGTGCGAAATCCACCTCTGGTGGCATTGCAAATTCATCACCTTCGTGCTCGTAGTCCTCGTAAGGGTCTAAGTCGAAATCAGATTCCGGTGAAAGTGTAGAATCCGTCATTGGTGGCACTACGAGTTCATCTCCGTCATGTTTGTAGTCGAAGTCTATGGCGTGATTAGGTCCACCTAAATTTGCCACTGGTGTCATTGTACATCTCTCTTCGTCGTGCTTGTAGTTCGTGTCTATATCAGAATCTGTCACAGGTGGCCGTGCAAAATTCTCTCCGTGATGCTTGTAGTCGGCGTCTATTCCGTGATCGGGTCGAGATGGAAGTGCAAAATCCTCTGTTGCTGGGGATATATTTGGTTCAAGTGCAGATACAACAACAATGGTGGTGGTTAAGAGAAGCAACATGGAGAAATAGAACATGTTCAACTTTGCCATGAAGAAGACCGTATGTTCTCCTGTCCTTGTAATTTTGAGGCTGAATTAGGGTTTCTTTTAATACGGGGCAATCATACCTCATTTTTGAAACGTTTTTTTTGTTGATAAATAAATTTACAGCAATAAATGATCTTAATTGTACATTTTAACAGTTTTATTTGAAACTTGTACCATTAATTAATTGCAAGTGTTGTTTCATTATGCTCAAACTTTCCGTTTTGCACTCTAAAAGAATTAAGGTTACGTCAGGAACATGCCCAAAAAATAAGGCTCTCTAATCGTATTAAATCACAGGCATGTTATCAACAAAACTATAGCGATTAGATTATGGATTTAACAGCCACTCATAAACAACTTAAACATGGAAGAATAATCATATAAAATTCATATAACAGCTATAGACGAAAAACTCGTCAAACACTGGTGACTCGACGCATTACATGGCTAAATAAATCTTATCTTCATCGAATGTGCAAACAGCAAGCAACTTTATTTATTTCTTTATTTAGGTAATAGCTGGGCATGCATGGGCAGCAAGACTTTAGTTGTCACCACCACCGCTGCCATGACCCTCACCATAGCCATGTCCCCCACCATGGCCTGAACCACCTTGGCGTCCACCTGACCCTGAACCGGAACCAGACCCTGAGCCACCAGCTCCGATACCCAGGCCGATACCTGCTCCAATCCCCACTCCTATACCACCACCAAGATCGATACCCAAGTCCTTTCTTACAACCCTGCTCTCCGACACAATAGTCGACATGGCAAGGAGAAAGGCGACCAAAGCTAGGGACTTAAGTACACCCATTTAATTTTCTGTCACTCTGGATATAAAGTTCTCTTGAGAAGATGTTACTCTCCGATCTCTTCTTTTCTGCGTTTATATAGTGGTTGATGGTAAGGTTTGGACAATTATAAAATGAAAAAAAGGAGACAAAAACAGAAACATAAACGTGTGCACTGTGTTGAGTGTAGTCGAGAAATTTGTCTAAAGAATTTGATGTAGGAAGTATGAACATCCACTGTAGAATGCAGTTCATGTTTCTGGTACCTTGTTCAATTATGGGGTTGGTGATGTGTTACTTTTTTGTTTCCCTTTTAGGACCGAGGTAGCTTCACCATGTGGTTTTGTTTAGGTCAATGAGGTGAAGTGAAGATGGCAAAATAAAAAGGTAGAGCGTGTAGGTCTTAATATAGTGGAAGAAGATATATAAGAGCACGCGCATCCAACGTCATGATGGCAACCGTGAGAGATATCATATCAAGGATTCCACGCCGGATAACAACCTCACTGATGGAAATATTATACTCTTTTTCGTGTCTTTATTTATGTCTCACGCTCAAAATTAATTTTAAAGTTTACGATTTTATGTTAGAATTTATGATTAGGGATTAGAGAATTTAAAGTAGAGTGTATTTTTAGGGTATATGAGATAAGATTTAGGATTTAAAATTTAAGGTTAGGGTTTGGATTTTAATTTTGTAGTGTTTTTTAGTGTTGATGCATAAGTAGAGGCACCGAAGAAAGGCAGGGTTTTTTTTTATCACACATAACCAATATGATACGTTTAGTTATATGTTTAACAATGGACCTTCTTCTAAAAAATAACAATTCAGTTACTTAAGTATAAGTTTAGGAATAAGCACGCTACTCGATTAAAATTCTGTAACAAACAAGTCACGTTGTCATTAAAATTGAAACAAATGCTTGATATAATAAAAAATAGTCATGAAACGTATGCATTCTATTAATTTAGTCATAATTCGAAATAATTCAATAAACTTAATCCTTCATATTTGGAATTTTCATTAGTGAATTGACTGTGTCTACTAGCAGGCCCTAAAGTCATAATGTGTCTATTCTATTAGTCTGTAAACTATCCAATAACGAAGTGATTGTAACTGTCGAGCTATCACATTTGTTAATTATCGGACTGATGGATAATAGCATAAAGTGTGGTAAGTGGTCGAAGGGTGTGCTAGGATGGTACAGTGTCGAAATTTTCAAATATAAAGGGTTAAGTTTCTTGAATTATGACCAAATTAATAGAATGTATAAGTTTGGAGACTAAAATTGTTATTATATCGTGTCATTGTTTCAATTTTAATGACATAATAACTTGTTTGTCATAATATTTTAATTGATTGATATGTTTGTTCCTAAACCTATATTAAGAGATTAAATTATTACTTTCAAGAGAAGAGTGACATATTTATTTCTAAACTTATAATTAAGTGACTCAATTAATTTTTAGAAAAAAGTGACATAATTGTTATTAGACCTATAACTAAGTGATCTTCAATGTATTTTACTCTAAATAATGAGTTAAGTCTCTAAGAGTGTACATAATTCTTTTAAGTACTTCGTACGTCCCTCAAAAATTTATATTTTATTGACTTTTCACGTAGTTTTAAAAAAATTATATATAAAATGTGTTGTAAAAAATTAAAATAACAATTTTAATCTTGAAAAGTTAAAATTTATTCTATTAAAAAATAAAAAATAGAAAATGAGACATGCCTACTAAATGTTGTTAAGATTTTCATGGGATAATATAATATAAGTGGGACAATTTTAAAACACAAAAGAAAAAGTTTTATGGACTGAAGGTATGTATTCATTCATAGGTTGGAAATTTTTTGCCCTTTTCGGTGTCCCTATTTATGCTACACGCTCAAAATTAACTTTAAGTTTTAAGGTTTTAGGCTATCAGTTGTGGTTAGGGTTTAGGGAATTTAGGGCGTGGTGTATTTTTTAGGGTATAGGGTTTAAGATTTAGAATTTTGGGTTAGGACTTGAAATTTAATTTTGTAGTGTTTTTTAGTGTTGGAGCATAATGAGGGGCACCGAAAAGGGGCAGAGAATTTTTATACTCAATCATAAAGTTAATTATTTTTTTTCTAATAGATAAAATTCGTCTGCCCCTTTTCGATGCCATACATATGCCTCAACACTAAAAAATACTACAAAATTAAATTTTAAGCTCTAACCCTAAATTTTAAATCCTAAACCCTACACCCTAAAAATACACCATACTCTAAATATTTTAAACTCTAACTATAACCCATGACTAAAACCCTAAACTCTAAATTATAAAATTAATTTTAAGCATGAGTTTATATGTAAGGGCACCGAAAAGAGTAGATGATTTCTATTTGGTTCTAATAAGAAGGGATTTCCTTTGTTGAAGCTATTTATTCTTTCTATATATCAGCTTGCCTTAAGATCTTCGTTTCTGCTCTTATTGTTTTATCACCTCAGTAATAGCAAATAATGCTATTTTATTGATATAAATATATGAATTAACATCGATAATTTTGAGTCTTTAAACTGCAAAAACATATTAACAACATAACATAGTAATCAGTTCCATGTTTAATCATTTGATTCCCCGCATATAATTTTCTAGTTGCCCCCGCCAGCAGATGAACCAGCTTCAGAGCCAGCACCAGAGCCGTCTCGAGACCCAGCATAGGAACCAGCAGATGAACCAGCTCGAGAGCCTGCACCACCGGACCCACCAGAAGAACTGGATGAAGAGGATGAACTTGATGAAGAGCTTGAACTTGAACCCCCGGAACCAGCCCCAGCCCCGGCTCCTGATCCAGAACCGCCGCCACCTCCCAAGCCAACGCCTATCCCAGCTCCAACCCCAAGTCCTATGCCTCCAAGGTCCAGTCCAAGGTCTTTTCTGGCAACCCGGCTTTCAGACACAACCGCTGACATGGTAACAAGTAGAGCAATCATAAGAGCTGTAAGTATAAACCTGAAAGAAGACATCTTCAACAATGTACGACAAGGAACAAACAAGACACAAACTGATCGAAGAAGCTTTGCAGATTATGAGACTTTACAGAGACAAGTTAAGCTATTTATAGATGTTGAGAGTGTGGAAGCGCTGCCGCTGCATATGATTAAAGTAGGATTTTATTTGTTCAAGGAATTGGAAGTGGAAATCATGATGTCCAAGATTGTGGCTAAGAAAGCTGCCAGATTCCATAGGATCTGAAGTTGTGCACGACAACTGTCTAAACGTTGCCGACCCATTACCCATAGTGGATCCAGCATCCATCAGTGCGGTCTGAACATATCAACATGCATTCTTCTTTTGGATTCAATAGCTCAATAATCAACTTCTTCTTGTTTTATTCTTTATGGTAGTCAATTGTTACTAGGTTATGCTAATTAATATATACAATCTGTTTAACAAAAATATTTTATCTTTTTTATGCTTTTATATATGTCACACACTAAAAAAAGTTGAATCTTAAGTTCTAATCTAAATTGTAAACCTTGAAAACTTGGCATAAAGTCACAAAATACCGCTAAAATTGATTGGATAACCATTTTGGCTCATATTCTTTTTTTTGAACCAATTGAACCCTCACCATTTTATTTTGGGTCAAAATGACCTCTCTATGGATGAAAACAGTTAATTAACTAAGGGTAAATGACTTGAAATAACGTGACAAGCCTGCATGGCAATGCACGCCGACATGACAATGTCATAGACAAAAGTATTGACTTAGAAACATTTTTGACATCATACCTAAAAACTAAGCATACACTCTAAATGCTAATCATTATTTTAAACCCTAAATTTATTTTTTAGGGTTAAAGTATACACAAACACATAAAAAGGACTAATGATTTAGGTTCCAAATTGTTGGAGTAAAAAGAACTCATCAAAAAGCTGGTATTCAAGGCTATTATTAAGATGGCCAACTTCTCCCCACCGTTAGATATCTACTTGAATTCTAATCCGTGTTATTTCCTAAAGATTATTTGTTTAAGAATATTTAATAACTAAATAATCTTTGTTACTAAATATTTAGTTATTTGTTTAAGAATATTTAAATATTTAATAACTAAATATCTACTTGAAGTACTATATATACTTGAACCAACTAAGACATTGTGATTTTTTGGGTAAAAATCATCTATCAAGTTGTGCTAATCATGCCCCCTTCTATACCTCATACTAAAAATTACTTAAAATTAATTTTTAAACACTAATTCTAATTTTCACATCCTAAATTCTAAACCTCACACCCTAAAAATACACTATACCCATAATTTCTTAAATCATAATCACAACGCCCTAATTTCATACCCTAAACTCTAAACCTTAAACCCACTATTTTAAAGTGGGGCATAAAAGGAGGCATAATAAGAGGCAGACGATTTCTATCCGAAATTTTTACCCTTTGCTCGAAGAGTAAAAATCTTCTCCCCTAACTATGCCTCCTTATATGCCCCTACTAAAAATTAAAATTTAAGCCCTAAGCCTAATTTCTATATACTAAACCCTAAACCCTAAACAATACATCCTACCTCTAATTCCCTACACCCTAAGCCTCAACCTTAAACCCCAAACAAACTCGCTATTTTAAAATGGAGGCACCAATGAAAACATAGTTAGGGGTAAATGATTTCTATCCTTGCTCGAAGACAAATTATATTTATCCACATCCAGTGCTCTTACCTAGGGGTGATAATGAGCTTGACTAGCTCGCGAGCTACTCGGGCTCGGCTCGGTCAAAGCTCGGCTCGAAACCTTAACGAGCCGAGCTGAGCCAACCAAGGCTCGGCTCGAAAAGCTCGTGAACAAGCTCGGAATCTACATGTGCACTAAAATAAATTATGTGTTTGTATTTTCTTTCATTAGTTGATTGTTGTTTCATTTTGTATTTTCTTTAATTATGTGTTTGTATTATAAGAATATTTATTGATTATTTGGATTAATCTAATTTTTGACAATTTTTTCCTCTTTCCGGTCATTGAATTTCGTTTTAGTGTTAGTTATGAAAGGAATTTTTAACGAATATCTTATATAAAAAACTATTTTTTTTTTATTTCGAGCCGAGCCTGATGAGCTTCGAGCCGAGCCCAATTACACTGTTTCCGAGCCAAGTCGAGCCTGACCAGGCTCGGACTCTGCTCGGCTCGTTATCACCCCTACAGTCTTACCATCATTGGGATTACTCCAAGACATCTTTAAGATCCTTTTTCTTGTATGTGTTCATTTATGGACAAAAGATTTCATACGTTAAGTGCTTAACGATAAAGACTTAGTACAAAATGACCAATCATTTGAATATTTATACTCGCAAAAATATCTATAAATCCAAATAATATTCAGAATTTTTAAAACTTTTTAAAGATTTTTTCTCTGGAAAAACATGTATGTGCCTCATGGTACAAATAAATAGAAAAAATATTACAGTTAGCGAACAACGTTCACGACTTAATTGATGCAATTTCATAAAGTAGTTAAATTTATTGTGTATACATAAATGGTAAAAGTTCAAGGAAAACAGATTCTTCAACTTTTCCCTAATATCTCTCCAACTATATCCGTGCGATAAGTGGCTTAACGATAAAGACTTGGTAAAAACATGAGGGTATATATCCCCTACAAACTGTCACTGTATTACAAAACCATACCACTTTACTTGTCTTGTCTGTTTTGATGCTAATATATTGTTTCTTGACATGCAATAAAAAGTATTAGTCTGAAACATTTTATCAAATTTTTGTTATAGTGTTCTTGGTTCATACTATGGCAGATGATAAAGCTGAAGGAAATCCACCAGATGAAGCCGAAGTGCCGATAATCGAAGAGAGATCGGCCGATGTGGTTACCAGGAACGAACCTGCTACACCGGCTGAAGTACTCCCCAAGAAAGCTATTACTCCGGGGAAATTCTTTCAAGTGAAACGAATTTCGGGTTTATTATCGGTTGTTTCGTTCGTTTTCTCGCTTCCGGTCCTTTCGTCCGTCATCTGGCTGTTATACATGAAGAGCTACGATTGCGAATCGCTGTTCAAGTTGCCTAAGTTGCAGATTGGGATCAGCATTGGCTTGATCTGTGTTTTCTTCGTATGCAATGCCGCTCTGTTCTTGAGAGCTCGGTTACAAATGGTGGGGATCGTATTGGTTATGATACCGTTGACAGTTATGTTCACGGTCGGCCTCGCGTTCCTCGGGGTGAACAGCATGGAAAACAGAAGGATTCCCGCGACACCGTTGTGGTTCGAGATGAAAATTCACGACGACAACCTTTGGAGCAACATCAAAGGATGAATTTACGATGCCGGAATTTGCCGTGATTTAGCCATGACATCGACGAAGCTCAAATCCTATGATTTCAGTATGAAGAAATTGTCATCAGTAGAGGTACATATCATCATGTTACTTGACATATCTCTTGATAAATTCTAACCCTGTCTATACTTGATTTGTGCCATTTTAGTCCGGATGTTGCAGACCGCCCGCAGAGTGCCCTTTGCAGTACGTGAACGCTACCTATTGGGAAAAGAGAGATAGAACGGAAGCCGAATCGGACTTATATAATCCCGATTGCGATGTATGGAAGAACGATAAGAGCGGCTTATGCTACGATTGCTTAGCCTGTCGAGAAGGTTATATGAAAGCTTTGCAGAGCAAATGGTTGAAACTTGGGGTGTTTCTGGTTTGCATGGCTTTGCTACTCATCAGTTCTCATTTGTCGCTATTTCTGGTAACAATGTGGGAGCTCCATATATCTTAGGATTTCATTTTTTTTATTACATTTGTCTCTCTTTCATGGTTAGGATTTCATTTGGTCGGAATTTGTCTTACACTCCTAATAATGTTATGTTGTAGCCATCGTTTTCTTGTACAAAGCTCTCCTTTCTTACCATTTTTTCCTATGTAGCAAAACAATTAATCAAACACTTGGATCAACTCTCATATGATTGTTCCAACTCAACTAAGGTGAGCTTTGTAATTGTCATACTTGTGCTCATACACGGCTCAATAAAATTAATCTTTTCTTATAGTATTAAAACTGATAGACGAAAGAGGAAGAGAAATTAAATGGTTTCAGAACATAAAACGAAACACCTGATCATCAAAAATTTAACGAACAATTTTTTTTTACAAAACAAATGTGTTTGTACAATTAAACTTTTATTTAACACTTGAACAAAGTTAACGATAAGAGTTCACAAGTGTTTTACCGCAAATGAATACAACAATTTTACTATGGCCTCAACCGATAAACTTGACGGACTTTGTAGTGCAGCCAGATCAGTTAGGGTTTTATTTTTCCGTGATTTTGGTGACAAGACCCAATCTCATTATGAGATTGAGAGTCTGCCTCCGGATGAAACTCTCTCAGAAGAATATGAATTTTATTTATGCCCTTCCTAATCCGAAGTCTTCTTGTGGCGGGTCTTTTGATTACCTTGATTGGCGTTTTCTCAGTTTTGTGGGCCTAGGCGCCCCGGTTCTGAATAGGCTCTTTGCCTATGAAAACTTGTACTCCCTTTGTATTGCTCAGCTTTGCATGGATACCGTGTCTTGCCGCTTGTTGGCCTCGCACTTTATATTTGATGTTGTCTCCTTGTTTCCTGTACACCGAGTGCATGAGGTCGAGCCCCATTTAACTTAATTGAATTTCGTTCACCCTTTGATAAAAAAAACAATAAACAAAGACCGCACTGATGGATGGTGGATCCACTATGGTAATGGGTCGGCAACTTTTAGACAGATGTAATAAAACCAGTTTAGGAGCTAAAGATCCCATGGAATTTGGCAGCTTTCTTAGCCACAAGGTTGCTTGGAGAAACCATATCATGATTTCCACTTCTACTTCCTTCAACAAATAAATTCATCAATTCGTATTCACACCCTTAATTGGCACCAATATTTTAATGCTCAACCTCTATAAATAGCTTCAACATTTTCTCTCCCGTAGTCACAACCCTTCTAAATAGCTTCACTTTGTGTCTTGTTCCTTGTTGAAGATGTCTTCTTTCAGGTTTACACTTGCAGCTCTTATGATTGCTCTACTTGTCACCATGTCAGCGGTTGTGTCTGAAGGCCGAGTTGCGAGAAAAGACCTTGGACTGGACCTTGGAGGCATAGGACTTGGGGTTGGAGCAGGGATTGGTCTTGGCTTGGGAGGTGGTGGTGGTTCAGGATCAGGAGCCGGGGCTGGGGCTGGGTCTGGTTCCGGGGGTTCAAGTTCAAGCTCTTCATCAAGTTCAGCCTCTTCGTCCAGTTCTTCTGGTGGGTCCGGTGGTGCAGGTTCTCGTGCTGGTTCCTATGCGGGGTCTCGAGACGGCTCTGGTGCAGGTTCTGAAGCTGGTTCGTCTGCTGGGTCTCGAGCTGGGTCGGGACGAGGCCGTGTGAGAGGCAATGGCAACTAGCTGAAATAATGAATGCGGGGAATCAAATAATAAAGTATGAAACTCATCGGCACCTTGTAGTTGTATGCATGAATAAATGTGGTGATGATTAAGGACTAGTTTTCTGTTGATGTTATTACTTATTAGCCACTTTATGTGTAAGTCAAGTGGCAAACTATAAATATCCAGAGTCAATGTCATTAATTTCTTATATAATATATTTTTTTCGTCTTGTTAAATTTGTCACTTTTGTATTTTAAAATTGTTTCTTTGAAAAACTTAACTTTTATGAGTCATAATTCTTTTTTACCCATTCTTAGTTTCTTCACAAAAATAAAATTTAACTTTTCGAGAATAAAATTACCATTTTAATTACTTTACTTTATATATTTCATAAAAAATTTATTATCTCTAAATTCTACCCCTACACCTAAACTTCTAAACTTTATACCCTAAACTAACTCTATATACCCTAAAATTAAGGTGCTTGTGAAAACTTTTAGTCTACATCACCTATGTATATTAATCCTTAATTTAACTGCCTCTCTCATACCGGCGAGTTTGTGAAAAATTTTAAGATTTTTATTGTAATCATTATCATTTCATATTTTTACATTTTAATCCAAACTGTAAACAAACAAAAAAAACAAATTTGAAACTGGTCCGACATCGTTGGCAGTTGTCAGCGACTCTCCCTAAATAAGCCCAATTGATATACTTGAAAAGAAAAACAAAATACTTATTTTATTTTGATTTAATTATCAAACTATGTTAATATAAAATTAAATTTTACGAATTGGTAGTACATTGCACCCATAAGGAAAAAATGCGAGTTTAAATTTTGAAAATGACATTATTAAGAGAGACAATTTTATACTCGAAACATAAACAGTAAAACAAACATTTATATCATATTTTTATTATTTTCAATAACATAATCGAGTGCTATATATGGACGGATCAGATCAAAACTGAGACAATGAAACGGCAGACATAGGGCTTACGTAAGATGAAGCGGATAACCTAAGGATTTCCTCATTTTGTTCTACCTTTTCCTGGTAAAGCTCGTCTATCCTCTTTCTGAACTGCCTATTTTGTGTTTCCTTTTCTTGTTATTGTACTGCTTTTGATTCTTATTCTACCTTTTCCTGCTTAGTCACTTCTATTCTTTTTCTGGACTCCCCATTATGTGTTTCCTTTCTCGTTGTTGTATTACTTTTTGATGAAAATCTCAATATGGGTATGTTTAAACCCACCCATCTCTAGATTTTGGTCATAAATAGGTGTAATTTTAGATCCCCTGAGTTTGATAAAGCTCTGGGTTTTTTCAAATTCCATGGCTTTTTCAAATTTCAATGTGAAAATAGATGATGGGTTTTTTCAATTCCATGATTAGGGGGAGCTAGGATTCTCTGTGTTGGATTTGATTGAAAAACTTGATCTTCAACCTTGAATCTGATGCGATGTGCTATGATACAATTATTGTTTGATTCTTTAAATAGAAGGGTGTGATTATCTTTCAAGACATGTTTCAGAATTTGAGCCAAAGGTTTCTTAAATGCTCTAAGTGCCCTCTTTGACAGGATGGGAAGATCCAAGAATCGATATCGCTATTCGATTCGAAGACCCGAAGAGGCTCAAAGCCTGATGTTGCCCTAATCCTAATTTATGCCTTCTGCAAGTTTGGCCAGTGAATTGCAAAACCCGTGTATTAAACAATAGTGGGGGGACAATCTTTGGTTTTAGATCTCACTGAATCGTTAGTTCCAACATGGTAATGGCTTCTTCCGTAATCGTATCCTTATGTAAAGCCTTAATCAAAGGGTCCTTCAATCATCATTCTATCGAACAAACTTGTGAAACAATTGTAGGTGACAATGTCTGTTTTTAGCTCTTATTATTAGCTCCAATATGGTAATGGCCTATTTGGTCCTTTTTTCCTTGCATAAACCATTGGTAGAAGAATTGAAACTTACCACATTAGAATGGACATGCTGAAGCGACAAGCTTGCATTATAAAGTGATGTCCATCCTAATGTTGTAACTTGCATTTCTTTAACCAATGCTTCATACGAGGGAAAGAGAAGCAGATAAGCCATTACCATGTATGAACTAATGCTTTAGAGAAATGTAGAACTTGAAATTGTCACCTATAGTTGTTTAGTAGTGGATTGGTGCAATTCAGTTAAACGTGCAGAAGCGACAAGCTTGTTTAGTAGGATGTTGAATGAAATTGTACAACCTGTTTGTGGAAACATTAAGCCTTTTCATCAATGCTTTATGTAAGGAAAAGAAGACTAAAGAAGCCATTACCTTGTTGAACTAATGGTGCAGAGAGATTTAAAACCTGAGATGGTCACCTATAGTTGTTTAATACATAGATTCTGCAATTCAGGCCGATGTGAAGATTTTGAGGCTTGCTGAAGAAATGCTCCAAAAGGGATTGACACTCGATGCGGAAACGGGTAAGGTGGTTAATTAAAATCTCACCATTTTGTTTTGTTATTTGTTCTTTCAGTTTTTTTTTATGGATACTGCAGAATTAGAGATTAACTGATTATTTATTGAACTAATATCCAATATGCAGACTATGAGGTGTATTCATGAGATTTATTGTCAGTGTATGGAGTTGCACATCATCATCATCAAACAATTTTCAGTTCCAAAAAGGAAAAAAAAATCAACTCAAGTTGCACATCATCATCAAACAACAATTTTCTTTGTGGCACTGATTTTCGAATAGAAATCTTTTGCTCTTTTCGGTGGTCCTATTTATGCTCTACATTAAAAATTTAAGTTTAGGGTTTATGGTTGAAGTTTAATGTTAGTGTTTAGGATTAGAGTTTAGGAAATTTGAGATAGGTGTACTTTTTAGGGTTTGAGATTTAAGCTTTAAAATTTAAAATCTAAAGCCGTGACTTAAAATTTAATTTTTTTTAGTATTGGGGCTTAGAAATTTCTATTGAGAAGATTTTTGTCCATGATTTCCCAACGTTGGTTTTCGGTCATATTGGACCTTTTCTATTTCTTCTAGTTTAGGTTTGTTGATCACGTCGTATTTGTGTTTTTCTTCTTCTGGCTTTACATAAATGATATATATATATTAAAACAGATAATGTTTATGTTAGAAGATACGTGTTCAAATCGTTTTGTTTATATGGTATATGTGTATTGTCAAAGAATTAAGAATATGTATGAACATTTACTTTGTTATAATTATCTTTACACTATTAAAAAATCATTAATCATTAAAATACATAAAAAAAATTATAAAAGAATCATGAAAATTTGTAGAAATATTTTACCAACTTTCTCTAAGATCACTCTCCCGTGTGCTTTGATTCTGTTTTCATCCTCTGAAAAATATGGTAAAGTTCTCAAATGATGATCGAGTCGTTAAAGGGTGACATAATAGTTAAGATTTTTTTATTATTTTATAATCGTACACTTATTCTTTTTATTTTTTAAACATTCAATTAATTTAGTAATTCTTAAAATAGAAAAGGAAGAAAAATATTACCACGCAGTATATGCCCATTGTCAATAATATTGTAATATTTAATCATTATTCTTACATGTCAGCTCTAACCTATAAAAACTGTCATTTAATGGGACAATTAGATTTGCATCCATGTTTTTTTTCATTATCCCATTGTAGTATATGTTTAATTGCCGTAAGAATATTTATTATTTTAAGGTAATCTAAAAAATTAATTTCTTTTTTGATTTTTGGGTTAAGTGTTCGCGGTATTTCTATTTTAAAGATTTTTATTCATTAATATATGACATATGAGGAAGAATATAATGATATAAAAAATTTTAGTTTATAAGAAAATATTGTGTGGAAAATAATGATAATGTAATTTCATTTAATTGGGTAGGATCATAGATGATGTGGTGGGAATGATTCATGGAATATATATTTTTTTAATTTTATTTTGAAATATTATTAATCGTATGTCAAGCTTTTGAGATTTTTAATAATTATTTATATAGGTCATTAAAAAAATTTGTGTTAGTGGTGTTTAGTAGTATGCGTTGTCCGTTTTAAAATTTTTCTTTATATATATTTTTAAAGATGTTTAAAATAAAAATTCTAGAAAGACCATCCAACATAACCTTACCGTGACACATGACACAAATTTATATAAAAAAATCGTATCTAAACAATTAAATTATATACAAAATTATAATTTTAAAAAATAAATCCTAAATATGAGGGAAACTAAATCACGATTTAGACCTATTCTTTTACATTCATTTTATAAAACTTGGTTTTGCTTCTTTGCTGGTTGATAGGATCACTCATGGCAGGCCAGGTCTGTAAGTTTGATTAACTATTTCCTTCATTCTTTTCTTATACATTTAATTTAATATTATTTCCTTCTTTGAAACATTAATCTGTAACCCCTGCAAATGGTTTCCATTTGATCTCTTTTGCTCTGAAAATGATTCTGGGCTGTCATAATTGGAGAGTTTCACTTTGAACTGATAAGTAACAGATTCACATTACTTCTGCACCATATGTTCCAGATTGAACTGAAAACAGCCCCGGCCGATTTCCGCTTCCCGACAACAAATCAAACAAGACATTGTTTCAGCCGCTACATTGAGTTTCACAGGTACACTAACACTGCTTGTAAAATTTCAGACTCTGCTTGTTTGGAAACTGTCGATTGTAGTTTTTAAAATCAATGACAGGTGCTTGGCTGCAAAGGGTGAAGGGTCTAAACAATGTGAGAGATTTGCCAAATACTATCGTTCTCTTTGCCCTGGTGAATGGGTTAGTATCAATTTAAGCTATTGTGTTTCACATTTTAATATCCTGAATGTTGCTGAAACTGATGCAGATTGAGAAGTGGAATGAGCAGAGGGAGAATGGTACTTTCCCAGGTCCTCTGTGAGTGGAAAGTAGGTGAACCTTTTCCTCTTTGGCATGGACAACTTGTCTTTGCCTAGTTTCAATGATTATTCTTGAAGTTTTCAGATTAATAAGCTACAAAGGGAGATTTGTGGTCGATGAGTTGTTAAAAAAACTGGGAAGTTCCCTGATGTTTTAATTCAAGAACCTTCCTTTTTCAGCAGCATATTGTTTATCTTTCATTTCCAGTTTGGTGGTCTGGCATGAGTTTTAAATATCAGAACAAGCGAGAAGATTAGGTAAGAGAGAACAAGAGGTCAATACCTCTCTTCTCTACTCACTATTCCCATCTCAGTAATGACTCTTATTGTCAAACTATTAGTTGCCCTAAATTTACATGGGGTGAATCATATGATTCTGTTTCAACCACCTTGGTTTGTCGTCTCTATCCCTTGTTTAGTTTCTTCTCATTTTTACATCAACAATTAGTGTGGAAATCCTCCTGATCGAAAAAGTCACTTACAATGGCTCTCATGGTGAAACTTTCAGCACATCAAAATTGTGTGACAAACGACGACGGTGCCAAAGGACTCGCGTTAAAAAACTATACTACATGCATATAACTTACTTAAAAAATTAAAATAATAAATCCACTTATGCTCAAACGATTTCACCAAATTTGCTCCCCATCTCCCTTGTTTTCTTTTTTATTCTAAATCTTTCCAAATTATATATGTGACATTAAAATTATATCAAGAATCATCAATACTAAATAAAATTAACTATAGCATACAATTTAAAATTTAAAAACAAAACTAACAAAATAATGTTACTTAATTAAAAAATAAAATACACATCTTATACATTATATTTTCTCCCTACTCCTCTCGTTCTTCTTCTTTACTTAATTTTTTCCTCAATTTTTTTTACTATTTTACTATCAACCTCTTATGTTTAACACAAAAATATTAAACTTCAACCACACAGTTACCCACCAACCATGAAATAATATTAAACTCCATCTCTCTTTTTTCACCTCATTCTCGATGCATGCTGTGTGCATGTTTATTTTTTCCTCATTCAAATGCTGCCTCCCGAGCCCCTTTCCCCGCACCTGTACTCTGTTACTCGGCATACAAATCGAAGAAAGGTGAAGTCGGTGTGCATACAAATCAATTTCTCTATGCGTAAAGTCGGTGTCCACACCATATGACTTTGCTTATTTTAATAAAAAAGTTTGGAGCTACAGTGAAATTAGTATCTATATTTGCATGTTTTAAATATTACTGTCTCTAGAGCATGTAATGACGGCCTGATGGTCAAAACACGCTCACATATTCTATTCCTTTTCTCTTAAGTCTCGGGTTCAAGACCCCTCAAGAACGTTGCCTTCACCTAGATTGAGCGTTACCCTCAAGTCCATAAAAAAACTTCTCCACTTCTTTATTTTTTCTTAGACGGTTACAAAATTTCTTTAAGTTTTTTTCTTCTTCATCGTTTTTTACCGACGACGGCCTTTGGACGTTTTACTTGTTTCGTACATAAATGAAATTCATCTTTTTCGATGAATATTTCGTTTTTCAAGTTTGTTTCTTGTTTTTTTTTTCTATTTTATCGAATTCTTGTTCAAATATACTTTTATGGTAATTTTTTTTCCTGCTTGGTGGCAGTTTTTTCGTCTGCTTTGTAACAATTTTTGTCTGTCTTCATGATAGTAGTCTGTCTTTTGATAGTTACACGTTCGAGTGACGAGTATCAACGAGCGTTTTTTAACGAAAGAGGTTGTTCTATACATATTATGATTCTCTTTTGTGGCTGTGCCGACATGCCAAGAACATATAGCGAATTTTTTTTTGCTATATTCAAAGAGCACTCAAAGCAAAGTTATAGTTTTTTTAATTTTTATTTTAGAAGATTTTTTTTGACAGAGTTAGGTCTAATATTTTAATATTTTTACACTTTTATGTTTTTATTGGGACAATTTACATAGATATTGTTGTGGGATTATTTTTTCCCCAAAATATTGCATGTTTATTTTTATTTTCTAATATATTGCACTTTAAATAACGAAGGACTCATCTGAGTCCGACTTTGAATAGTGATTTCAATTTTCGTATAAAAAATTAAAGACTCACCCAGGTGAGTCCGACTTTGAACAGTAAAAAATTTAAAGACTCACCCAGGTGAGTCCGACTTTGAATAGTGAAAGACACGTAGAAAGCAATATTGGGACTCATGTGGGAATGTAATATATTGGGACTCACCTGGGTGTCTTTCACTATTGAAAGTCGGACTCACCTGGGTGAGTCTTTAAATTTTTTACTGTTCAAAGTCGGACTCACCTGGGTGAGTCTTTAATTTTTTATTCGAAAATTGAAATTACTGTTCGAAGTCGGACTCAGATGAGTCCTTCTTTATTTTTACTGTAGAAATTGCAATATAATAAGAAATAAAAATGAACATGCAATATTTTCGGGGAAAAATAATCCCACAACAATATTTATGTAAATTTTCCGTTTTTATTGTTTTATTCTGCATTGTATTTTTTTTGTAAAAAGTGTGATTCCTTTATATCCCTTTCGCGGGTGAATATAAATAAGGTTTTATTTTGATGCACAAGCTGTGTAAATGTTTTTTACACATTCCTTTTATAAAATTTAAAATCTAAATCACAAACCCTAGCAACCTAAAACTTAAGCCCTAAATCCTAAACTCTAAATTCTAAATTCTACCCATAAACCTTAAATTATATACCCTACATACTAAACCCCTAAACCCTAACATAAAACCCTAAACTCTAAACCCTAAAATTAAAGGACTTGTGTAAACTAAAGTTTACACAAGCTTGTGCATCAAAGTATTTTCCATATAAATATTAGTGTCTCTATAAATATAAATATATATTACTGTAAATTTGGACGCGCCTGTACGAAAACGTGTACAGCGCGTAAGTTCCAACAACCGCACATTCATTAGTGGAGAGATATTTCTTTGCAACTTATGCAATATCTTTGCATCATTCCTTATAAATTCCCCTTTCTCCATTCCACCTTATCCATTATTTTCCATTTCACTTTTCGTATTTTCTCGGCGTCCAAACAGAAAAAAAAACAAACAAACAAATCAAAGAACCAACCCATAGCTTGAAACCATGGCCTTCCGCCTTAGTAACAACCTTGTTGGAATCCTCAACTTCATAACGTTCCTCCTCTCCATCCCCATCCTCGGCGCCGGCATCTGGCTCAGTCGAGAAGGCGTGACGGAATGCGAACACTTTTTAGACAAGCCCGTCATCGTCATCGGAGCCTTCCTCATGATCGTCTCACTCGCTGGAATGATCGGCGCGTGCTGCCGCGTCACTTGGCTGCTCTGGCTTTACCTAGTCGTCATGTTCCTCCTCATCGTGCTCGGCATCGTCTTCACCATCTTCGCTTTCGCGGTGACGAATAAAGGGGCCGGAGAAACTTTGTCCGGGAGAGGGTATAAGGAATACCGACTTGGGGATTACTCAAACTGGTTGCAGAAGAGAGTTACTGACGGGAAGAACTGGAATAAGATCAGGAGCTGTTTGGCGGATAGTAAAGTTTGTACTGATTTCCACGATAAGTATCTCAATGTCTCTGTCTCGGAGTTTTACCAAGAGCACTTGTCCTCCGTTCAGGTATGCTTCTTCTCTCTCCTTAGATCTGGGTTTTTTCTTTAATTTTGTCTACTTCGTTTCAAATTCTAATTGCTTTTGATTTTTCATGTTAATTTTTCCGGTTTCGTGGAATTTCGGGGCGGGGTTTTGAATTATTGGAAATTCGAATTAAACCAGAGTCAGATTTGAATACTTTTGTTCCTCTATTTTTGAAATTTATGGAAGAATTTCAAAATTGTTCTATTTTAGTATATTCTGCTTTAGTCAAAGAAAGCTAATTAAAAAGGCAGAATGTTACTTTTTCTCTGTCGGCAAATGTAGTAGCGGTCGTTCTACAGTGATTTTGACACGTTTCAAATGATGATATCCGTAACCGTTATTTATGAGAACAAAACTTATGACCGTAATATCTGCAGTAATCGTAATAGCATTCATTATATCTGCAACTGATGCAACTGAAAACGTGATGGCAATGTTATTTAAATCTTAACTTACAAATACTATTGTATTTTCTGCTTGTGTTTTATGCAATTGCAGTCTGGTTGCTGTAAGCCATCGAACGACTGTCAATTCGACTACGTCGGGCCGACTAACTGGACGAGAGGGGCTGCCGTATCCACCAACACGGACTGCAACCTGTGGGATAATAACTTGGACACACTCTGCTTCAACTGCCAGTCATGCAAGGCCGGATTCATCGACAACCTCAGGAGTTCTTGGAAGAAGGTGGCGATTGTCAACATCGTGTTCCTTGTCTTCCTCATCGTCGTCTACTCCATCGGCTGCTGTGCTTTCAGGAACAATAGGAGAGACAATCATTATCAGCAGCAGCAACCTTGGAAGCCTTGAGGATGTGTTTGAGTTCTTAGTATCTGCCGGGTTTGCTGTTATTTTCTGTACTGTGTTTTAGTATCTATGTATGGTTCTTTTATTGTATAGCTTTTAATTAATCTTCACATTTTGGGTATGGTTGCTTAATCCAATATATTATTAGGAGTTATGATTCTGTTAATTGTTACCGTGTTGACAATGGTGTTTTTGGGCAAGGGGTGGGTCATGGATGAAAAAATCGACTGCACCTTTTCGGTACTCTTACTTATATCACACCTTTAAATTTATGAAATTTAGACTAGGGTCTATTTTTTAGAGCGTAGGGTTTAGAATTTAAAATTTAGGGTTAGAGTTTAGAATTTAATTTTATAGTATTTTTTAATGATGGGCATAAGCAGAGACACTGAAGAGAGAGAGGGGATTTTTATTGCACCTAAATAAGACTCATAATAAGAAAGGAAAGATAAATTGTTTAGATATTTAAAGGAATAATTATTTAGGGAAATTATTCAAACACGAGTTGTGTAATTTTTAGGCTACGTGATTTTTTATTTGAAAACTTTTAGGAAATTATTTCATAAAATAAAGATTAAGAAAATTATTGTTAGAAAAATTATATAAATTCGGGTTTAGGAAAATTCTTTCCTAAGAATTCTTTTCTGGAATGATTAAAAGAATAGAGTTTTAAAGGAAATGAAGGAAGCTTAAAATCTTTTCTTTTTATGATCCGTATCGCTTTATATTTTTGATAGGATGAGTCTACAACGTGCGACGAACACCGATGAACATCACTAATGATGAACATTATTAGTTTTAAAATTTTAAGGATTCATCAAATAATTAATAATTATTTTAAAAAATTCAATTAAATTATTTTTTATATATATTAAAATTTTATTTTTTAATAAGGGTAAATTATATATTTAGTACCACACTTATTTCCGTATTTCTTTTGAACCCTCATTATTTAAATATTATTTCAATTTGACCCTATTATTTATAAAAATAATTTAACCCTTAACCCTCAACCTAAAACCCTAAACCCTTAAACTCTTAAACCTATACCCTAAACCATATACCATTAAAAATAATTTTAATTAAAACGACCAATCTATTGTGGAATCTCGTTACTGTCTGAACCTAGAGACCTCATCGAACTTTATCACTCATTCTCTAGAGGTCTCGAATCTCATTTATACTTGTTTTACAATATTTTTCTAGTTTGTACATTTTTACTTAACGAACTAGGGCTTGAAAACTATTTGGACTTAAAATTATTCTGGAACTTGTTTTGGACTTCTAAAGGACTGTTTTAGACATTGTTTTAAAATTATTTGTTGAATATTTTTGCTGTAAATTACACGAGTGAATTCGTAAACATATTTCTAAAGGACTGTTATTTATATATTCACTTCTAAAGGACTGTTTTAGACATTGTTTTAATTAAAATTATTTTTAATGGTATATGGTTTAGGGTATAGGTTCAAGGGTTTAAGGGTTTAAGGTTTAATAATTTAGGGTTTTAGGTTGAGGGTTAAGGGTTAAATTTTTTTTATAAAGAATAAGGTCAAATTAAAATAATATTTAAATAATGAGGGTTCAATAGAAATAAGGAAATAGGTGAGGTACTAAATATATAGTTTACCCTTATTAAAAAATAAAATTTTAATATATATAAAAAATAATTAGATACCGATATGTGAAAATTAGATAAACTTAGATACCTTACGCTTTGTGATCACGTTATATCATCTTAGCAAATGAGAACTAACGGAAAGAACTTTTTACAATAAACTTATTACAAAATTTCAATAGATAAAATAAAAAATGGACAAATTCAGGGTAACACTTACACCGACTTAACCCTGTTTTTATTACAAGAAAATGCTTTTAACCCATTTTTTATTTTTTAAAAGAATTTATATTTCATACCTTGCAGCGAAAATATAAGTTCACATAAACATTATAATTTTAGGGTTTAAATATTTAATTTAAGTTTTAGAGTTTAAGAATTTAAAATTTAGGGTTGAAAGGTTAGAGTTTAAGGTTTACGATAATATGAGTATGAATTTAAATTTTAACCTATAAATTTTAAATTATAACCTTAAATCTAAAGTTCTAAGCAAAATTTTAAAATTTAAACCCTAAAATGAATCCAAACACTAAAATTATAACACTTATATATTTTTTTTTTTGCTTTTAAGTATCGGCTTTGGACGTGCACAACAGTCCCTCTCAAAAGCAGCCCAATTTGGTCCATTGGCCATTGCGTTCCAAATCAAAATGATGATGCTCTTCATAATGCCAAAAACAACTTTAAGTCTGAGGTGTGATATGTATAAGGTACTACTAAAAAACGATAAATTTTAAATTTTGTTTACGAATTAAAAATATTAAACTTTTAAATAATATTTTTCGGTTGTTTTTTATTTTTTTTCAAGTATTGATACTTCAATTTTTTGATAAATTTTTAATTTGAAAAAAGTATCGATACTTACTTAACTGAAAGTAAGTATCGGTACTTGGAAAAAGCTAAAAAAGATAATAAAAAATATCATCAAAAAGTCTAATATTTTCAGTTTGTAAACAAATTTCAAAATTTATTATCTTTTAGCTCCACCCTAGACATGATGTACGTCAGACTCGCCTATTATCCATATATTGTTTTAGCGTGATTTGGGCCTTAAATAAGTGTAAATTCCACATTTTCGTAGTCCATATATTCTTTCATGTTTACGATGCTTGAGCAAATTTCATCGTTTTTTACTTATTACTTTAATTTATCATCATGTGTCTTTTTCTATTTAAAATTTTAAAAATATATGAGGGTGAATCAAGGTCGTTTATGGAGAAAAAAATTATATAATCAATAGATCAAATAATAATTATAACTATAAATATAAACAATAAACAAACAACACAATTAATTTGTTTATACAGTTTGGTTCTAATATTATATTGGGGTTAATTACCGAAAATAATTTTATTTAGGGACAGAGTCATGATTAAACTACGATGGGGAAAAATGATTAACTTTGAAACGAATAAGTCTTAGTAAATAATTAAACAATAAAATTTAGAGGAGTTTAGGTTTAATTTTACAAAATTTAAAATTGAAAGATTGTAAAAATAATTAAACCAAAAAATAGGGACCAAGGTTTAATTTTATTACTTTTAATTGACAGGTCCTAAAAAAACAATAAACAATTTTTAAGAGGGACAAGGACTTAATTGCAATGGTTTTAAAACTTTTAGAACTTTAAATGCAATTAATCCATCATGTTTGGGAGGCAATTGCCCCTCCCACCTAGGGGTATGCAAAAATATCAGATCCGATCCGATTATCCGTTGATCTGACTCAAAAATTATATACGATCCTATTTTTATTTTCAGATCGAGTACGGATCGCAAAATTTCAAGTTTCGAATTATCCGAATATATGAAAATTTAAATTTAATGAATATGAATCTTGTTATATTTAGAAAGTTCATGCTTGTTATTCCGAAAATTTGAAAAACCGAAATTTTTATAGATGTAAATCTTGTTATATTTAGCAATTTATTATTTTTTATATTCGTTCTATCAAAAATTTTATAAATATAACCGTCAATTTAAAAAAAAATACTTGAATCAAATTATATATTCAGATAATTGAGTATTTGAATATTCGATTTTTCCCTAATCATATACAAATTACTATATTACCGATCCAAAATTTTAGATATCTGATTTTTCAAAATGGATCCTATCCTGCATCTGAAAATGAACACTCATACTCCCAAGTCCCACCTATAAGGCGGCCCCGTCCCTGGTTGGATCAAACCAATGTATCAAAATTAAATGTTGGTACCTCGATGTCCTTTCGAACCATTGAACTTGTCCAAAGTTGTGGACTTTTTGACTTGGGATTGGTCTCGCCGTGCGGGTCGTGTAATTAAATTGCCCATAATGCACATCTTAATTGCAAAATTTATAGTACGTACCACTGTTCTGAATTAATGCATGTTACATTCATAGGTCCTAATTCAACCTTTCTCTTCCTTATTCAGCAAGTGTTGAATGTCGGCTGACCCAAAAATGAAAAAAAAAAAAAAAACTGAAACGTCGATTTTACTATAAATTCTTTGAAAGGGAAAATGATAAATTGGAAACAATTTGCCCTAACAGACCCACATTATCTTTGCCACCATCATCTAATGCAAAGTGGTCCGGTTTTGCATATAGCAAGAGTTCATGAAGGGCTGCATGCATGGGAGTTTTGGTCCAAACTCGTTGCTTTCAACTTGGTAAGTTTCACATAGACATCGAATTTGATCCGAAATCGATCCCGAGTTCGATCGAGTACCATTATTCTGCATTAATGCACATGTTATATCAACATCTAAATTATTTGCGTACTTATGAGAAACCATAGGCGGCGATGGGAGTTTTGGACCAAATTCGTGTTGGTTTGAAGTTTGAGGAAATCTAAGAAGCAAGTAGCCGACTTGGAGAGTGGTCCAGCTTAGCAAACGCAAGTCGGGGGAAGGCAAAAACAGCTGCAGTTCGTGAGAACCATACCCCCCACGGCATTTGGTTATGCTACTTAATGCTTACTTTATCATGTAGAATCGTTCAAACATACTAGGCTTTTCCTAGGGCTGTAAATGAACCAAACGTTTAGTGAACTGTTTGTAAACTGTTCGGTGGGAAGTTCGTTTATTTATTAGATGAACGAACATGAACAAGATTTTTTGTTCGTTTAATTAAATGAACGAACATGAACAAAGGGCTTGTTCGTTCATTTATGTTCGTGAACGTTTGATAATTTATTTGTTTATGTTCGTTCGTTTATGTTCATTTAAGTTTATTCACATATGTCTAGGGATGTTCATTGTTCGGTTAAACCGAACTATATAACTAATCGAACCAAAACAAAATTGGTTAATCTATTAGATAATTTTAGATTTCGGTTAATGATTAAGAGTTTTCTCAAATTTCAACTATTGATTAATTTGATTTAAAATCAGTTAATTAACTGAATTAATCGAACTAACCCAAAATATTAAATATTTAACACATTATTTGTGTTCGTTAATGTTCGTTTGTGTTCGTTTATCATTTAAACAAACGAACATGAACGAACATGAACGAACACGAACAAGATACATTCCTTAATGAACGAACACGAACAAGATACATTCCTTAATGAACGAACACGAACAAGATACATTCCTTAATGAACGAACACGAACAAGAAATTTTGTGTTCGTTCATTTGTTCGGTTAAAGTTAAATGAACGAACATGAATACACCCTCGTTCGTGTTCGTTCGATTCGTTTACATGCCTAGCTTTTTCGATGATATTATAGAGAAAAATTTTACATTTTGGTCACCAAGTTATAGTGATTTTATTGATGGCGTGAATTGGATTAAATCTACATATTAACACTTGTTCCATTTTTGGAAGACTCCGCATTAAATCACCGGACCTCGATTTTTCATATATAAATATAAGGCTAAAGGGGTACTTTTGCCCCTGAGTTTGACCCAAAAATGCAATTTCGCCCCTCGTCGAAAAGTGCACTTAATGTGGCCCTCCAGTCCATGAAATCGATCAAATTGGCCCTTTGACCGACGTTGACCGTTACGGTGCTGACGTGGCAGTTAACGGTGATGACGTGGCAGTCCATGATGCTGACGTGGTGGTCAACGATGCTGACGTGGCAGTACACGTGAGATGATGACGTGGCAGGGGGGCTTAATTGATTATTTTAACCGAATTCAAGGGCATAATTGATTTTTTTCCTGAGTTTAGGGGCATAATTAAAAGTTTGATAACTTATTTAATCTTTAAGCTAAAAAAATAAAAACTATTAATATTTAAATAATATTTAAATATTCATAAAATATTAAAAAAATAAAAACACCATAATGAATTAAATATAAGTAAAAACATTAAAATAATAAATATAAAAAGTTAAAAAATATTTATAAACCATTAGAGAATCTTTCGATTGTTTCTTGTTATGCTACGCGTACTAATGTTCCTTGAACATATTTTCAATTGAGACATCCTTGTATTAAAGTATTAATAAAGCCAAAATTCTCTTTCATTTATGTACATCAAATATTAATGAGCATCAATTTGATGTAAAAAAGCAAAAAAAAAAAATTGAATTCTATTGTTACTCTAGTACAATGTTGATTCCACTAAAAAAATCTAACGAATAGTAATACTCAAAATGACGAAGTCGAATTTTTTTCGATAAAATGTTTACTTTTTTAATAATTTATAAAAAAAATTATTAAGTTTTTAGATTAAATTTTATCCTTTTTTAATTCATAATATATTTTAATTTTTTATATAATTTTTATTTTCAGTAACTTTTAGAATATTTTATTTATTTTTATTAACTTTATGAATTTTTATAAAATAAATTGAAGAATATTTTGATCTTCTATGAGAGTCTTCACTTTTTTTTTAAATTATTCTCACTTAATAAATTTATTTATCTAGTTTTAATATTTTAAAATTTTAATAATTTCATAAATTCTTATTTTTCAACTTAAATATTAAATAAGTTATAGAACTTTTAATTAAAATCAATTATGCCCTTAAACTCAGGAAAAAAATCAATTATGCCCTCGAATTCAGTTAAAATAATCAATTCAGCCCTCCTGCCACGTCATCATCCCACGTGTACTGCCACGTCAGCATCGTTGACTGCCACGTCAGCATCATGGATTGCCACGTCATCACCGTTAACTGCCACGTCAGCACCGTAACGGTCAACGTCAGTCAAAGGGTCAATTTGATCGATTTCATGAACTGGAGGGCCACATTGAGTGCACTTTTCGGCGAGGGGCGAAATTGCATTTTTGGGTCGAACTCAGGGGCAAAAGTACCCCTTTAGCCTAAATATAATTAATGTATCTCCTTAGTACATGATTTCTCATAATGCCCATGGACGGTTGCTTCCGGTAATGGCGGATCTTGACTGTATAGTTTGAGGGATTTAGTTAAATTTTTAAAAATTTTAGAGGTCTAACCAAAATTTTTAACATTTTTAGAGGCTTAATGAGAAATTTATTTTTTAAATGTGAGGGTCTGGCTAAATTTTTAAAAAAGTTTAATGAGCTTTTTAACAATTTTGAGGGGTAGGTAAACATATTCAAAAAATTTAACACTTTATGAGAACTTTTATAAAATTTGGGGGGTGTAATAAAAAATTTAAAATGTTACAAGGGTATAGTATAATTTTTCCAAAACTTTAGGGTACCAAGACCCCCGAGCTATTGAGTATCCGCCACTGGCTCCCAAAGTTTTCAAATAAGACTTAGTCAATCTTATTACTATAGAAATAACTTGAACAATAAAAACTTGACCCAATTTTAGGTACAATCCGTTCTTGATTATATTTATATTTTCACAAACAAACAACCCAAGACTAATTATCGTAGACGTTTCTTCACAATAATTATGAGGGGGAAATATCAATTCAAATTGATTGCATTCAAAACGATGTTACACATGTATCAAAATTGTAAATTCTTTCATTTTCAACTATTAAATAATAGTTAAGTAGATGAATATAATTATAATAATCTGATATTGCTTGATAATTAAGTTTATTTAATAATTAAATGTTTATATTTTTTGGAAGGTGATTTATCATTTTCGGGCCTCCAGAAAATTAAGATATTCATGTGGTTAGTTTGTTGCAAACTTGCAATAAGCTAATAACGAATGCCGAGAGGGTCCGCCACCATTTTTCTTCTGATAGTAACTGTCCGTGTTGTGGTCATAGTGTTGAGGATGTTGATCATAATTGATCATGTGTTGCGACAATGTCCTTTGGCACGACAAATTTTGGGCGAGGCTTATTAAACCTGAAGGTCTTCATGAATTCTTGACGATGGATATTAAAGATTGGATGGTGAGGAACCTAACTCGGGTTGGACGTTTCATCGCTGAAAATTAAGATTGGGATATTGTTTTTAGGTGCGATTGATATAATTATAAGAGCCCTAAATCGGTTAGAGCCTGAGCGGTCGCTCAGAGTACTCCCTCATAGTGGGCCCTGTTAGCTATCCAACACTACTTATTAATCCAACGTCCAATACAAGCAATGACATGCATTTTCATATCCAAACATGCAAAACTCAACACTTCAACATTTTACCCGAATAACTCATTCAATAACTAATATTGGTATTGACACAAGCAACGAGTCTTCCATTTTAAAAAAATGGGGGTTTCTTTGTGTTGGTATCTACACTAACGGTTGGGTGTTGATACCTATACTTAATACCCAATATTTTATTTTTAACCGCTCAATTATGATTCTCTACAACTTAGTCCTTATGTCTTAGTGGTACTAACACCGTAACGTCATAAATTCTAACACCGAAATTTTCGGTGTGTTAGAAAAAAAAGCTTTGATACCATGTTGAACAGACAAACATGAATTTGATAAAAGAGAGAAAAAGTACAAGGAGCATAAAGAAGTGAGTGGTTGCAACTTTTCTTACAGTCGTGTCCGTCTAAGGTTGTAGATGAACAGAGCGTTCAACAGGGGCTTATTTAAAAAATTTAAAAATTTGAAGGTATAATTAAAATTTTTAAATTTTTTGAAGGGTTTAATTTTAAATTTTCAAAAAATATAGTTTAACTAAAAAAATTAAACTTAATGAGAAATTTTAAAATTTTTAGAAGGGGACTAAATAATAATATTTAAAAATTTTGAAACATAATAAAAATATCTAAATTTTGTAGGGGTCAAATTGAAATTTTTAAATTTTCAAAGGGCTAAATATCAAAATCCCCAAAATTTGGGGGGGGGGGGGGGGGGGGGGGGGCTGGGCTCCCTCTACCCCTCATAACAATCCGCCCCTAGCGTTCAATGAATTGTTCGTATAACATTGATTTATGTCCATTTAATAAGTTAAACGGACGAATTTTACGTCTGATGAAATTTTTTATGTTCACTTAATAAACGAACGAACACGAACATGGGTGTGTTCGACTCGTTTATGTTTACGAACAAGCTCATTTGAAAACTCATTTATAAGCTCGTTTACCTAGTTCATATTTTCCTTTTATCTTTTACATTTTAAATATCGATGAAGGTAGGGATTAAATTGAATACATGGTGAACTTTAGAGTTTAAACTATGAAGCGTGAGATGCTTGAGGACTAGTGGCGTAATTTCACCATATTCGCGAATGCTAAACAAACATGTTAACGAATATATAATGATATAAACAGACATATTGCGAACATATAAACGAACATGCTTGCAAACGTTAAATGAATATGTTCTTGAACGCTAAACGAATGGAACACGAAGACCTTCAAAAATAAATAAATGAACACAGACCGAACATAAACACCTTCAAAAATAAACAAACGAACACGAATACAACCTTATTCATTTACACCCCTAATGCAGTTCAAGTCTCGTTTATGAACCAGTTACCCAATTCCATAGCGACCCAATATATATATATATATATATCTCGCTAAGCCAAGCATATTTTATTTCAAATTAAAAACCTCAATAAAGAGGTTACAAAATTAAGTGACTCTAGGTCATATTACAACGTTTCTAAATCTTATTCGTCTAATGAAAACCTCCGTAGCAACATGCTCGGCACAATCTCGATACACGAAGAATCACCTCTCTTAATTTGATAACACAAAAATAAAACACCCAAAAATATACACTAACTTTCTCAATTCACAATGATAAGATGACGATCGCTTCATTCGATCATGACTTCGTTCCTTGCCATGCGTTACACGACACAGTCCTCTCTCATTCTATCCCGTTATGCGTCGACATCTATCTCACTAGGGAAGACATTTCATTTTGCTAAATCGTCTTCTCCACCACACCCATCCGAACTAGTTACAGAGAATATAAAAATAATCAAATCTCTACAAAAAGATCACATCTCTCAGTATTCTTATAAAATTTATCTCTTCAACATAGTCGCAATAATTACAGAAATTATAAAAATATCAGATCTCTACAAAAAGATCGCATCTCTCTAAAACAATTCTTACATTTTTAAAGGTTATAAAAGTGCGATGCCACCGTTCTCTTGCAGCCCCACATTGTTGACAAGGTTTTTCCGTTTCGTGTATCCATCACTTTTAATTAACTTTCTTGTTTCTTCTGTACATCTCACATCATTAAGTATTTGTTGGAAGTTAGAGATCCATGATCTCGCCAAGAGGGGGCGCTTGATTTTTTTCGTATAATCATCGGTATTTAATTCATCAGTTGATTAATTTGAATCAAATACATTAAAAATTCGTTTTAATGGCGATTTTTTCAATTTAATTGTTCCATTCACATCATTAAAAGTCGAATCTTAAAAAAATTAATATTTTATTCCACTAAACTAATTGATTGTTAGATAGTACGCTTTTCATTTATGATCCCCTTTCCGGCAATACCGTTGCCGTCCACGAATTTTATACCTTATTTTTTGCTTCAAACAGCAGATTTTAAGGCAGACCAGCACTTATTAAATTCACATACAAGAATTTTTTTTTAGTATATGCAACCGCTCCACAATCAAAATATAGATTTCTGGAATTTATAAATAGAAGACGCGTGATTTTTCCTTTAATTGTGGACATTTATGTTTATGTATTATTTTAGAATAAAGTCAAAAGTGGGCATGGAATTTCGTTAGGTTGTTAAAATACGTGTCGAATTATAAAATGGTTCATGGCGTTGAGCCGTTAGGCAGAGTGCAATTAAAGCTTATGCTCCCACTTAATACCCAAAAAGCTCATCCATACTATTATTTTAATGGAATTCAAGATTTAATATCAATCAAGATTAAAGTACATAAATATGATATTTTCCTTCACTAAAATAATATTTCCTTCCCTTTTCCAAGCATTAACAACTATAATATATATATTAAATGTTGTACTTTATATCATAAAAATATACTTGGCCTAGTGGTAAGCACACAACCCTTTGCACTATAAAGTCATTGGTTTGAATCTACTCGATGTTGTTTTCTTTACTTTTATTTTTCTGGGCATTAACAACCATTTAAGACATATATCAAAAATTGTACCTCATATCACAAAAATGTGCTTGCCGCACCCACCACATGCATTCCAAGGTCTCAAGTTCGAATTCTCTTGGGGGCAATCTTGCTTCCAATTTTTCATCTCTAATCGGGTGACACGTGTCATCACCTGATTGGAGGGGAAAAATAATTAAATAAAAATAATTAAAGTCCTCTAATAAGGTGCTGACATGTGTCACCACCTAATGAAATAATTATTTTATTTTATTAAATTAAAATTAGGACCAAATTGATAAAGTGTATAAAATGATGACGTGTAATTATATAAATTTTTACTAACTGTCACGTCACTCATTATGTTAGGTTTTAACGGCAAGTGATCAAATTGAGTCCATTTTAATAATATAGTGGTCTAATTACTTCAATTAGAAGTACAATGGTCAAATCGAATCTAAAACTATAGTATAGTGGTCATTTATACAGTTTACCCTTTTTTTTAACAATTATTTATTCCATTATATATTTATTATTATATTTTTATTTTACAATTATAAAACACCCTATTATTTTCTCGGTAATTAGTATACTTTTTATATTTTAAAATTATTATATAACATATTTTATTCTATTTATTATGATTATTTTTTTGGGTTTTATTTTGATGCACAAGCTGTGTAAAATTTTTTTACACAATCCTTTTATAAAATTTAAAATCTAAATCACAAACCCTAGCAACCTAAACCCTAAGCCCTAAACTCTAAACTCTAAATTCTAACCATAAACCTTAAATTATATACCCTACATACTAAACCCCTAAACCCTAACATAAAACTCTAAACCCTAAACCCTAAAATTAAAGGGCTTGTGTAAACTAAAGTTTACACAGCTTGTGCATCAAAGTATTTTCCTATTTTTTTACTGTTATTATTTTCTTTATTTTTATTACCATATATTATCAATTATTACTATTATTAAGAAAATAATAACGATGTTAATTGAGTTAAAACTTATTTCACATGTTTTGGAATTTCTTTAACTACCACAATAGTTTATATATTTTGATCTTATTCGACAATTTTTTTTGAATCTGGATTATATTCAACATCGAAAGGAATACAAAGGATTCACACCTTTTACAATTGAAATACAGTGTTGAACAAAACAACAAAAAATATAAAGGTGTGAAAGACGTTGAGCATACCAAACCTAACACTGTCAAAAGAAATCTTCTGAAATAAAAATCCAGAAAAACTATACTTTGCCTTGAGTGCTCTATGAATATAGCAAAAAATTTTCCGCTGCTTGATCTTGGCATGTCGGCACAACCACCAAAGGGAATCATAACATGTATAGAAAGACCTCCTTCGTTGAAAAGCGCTCGTTGATACTCGTCACTCGAACGCGTAACTGTCAAAAGTAGGGGTGGGAGAAAATACCCGACCCGATTGACCCGACCCGAAAACCCGACGACCCGAAACAAAAATACCGGGTAATTCCCGAAAAAAAATTATCCGACCGGGCCGGGTACCCGACCCGGCAAAAACGGGCCGGGACACGGGCCGAAAGTTTTCCCTTACCGGGTACCCGACCCGACCCGATAAAATTTAATATATATTTTTTATATTTAAAATTATATTTTTATTTTATGTTTAACACATGTTTATTCAATTTTTCCGAAGTTTTTGAATTGAATAGGACATGAGTGCCAGATAAGAAAAATGGGGTTATATCCACATACCCATATCTAGATACGTATAGGACATGAGTGCCCGATAAGAAAAATGAATAGCTGGAGCAGCATAGCTTATAAGGAAGCTTTTGAAATTAATGTGGAGGAAGCAATGTTGTCGAGTTTCTGCAAACCTAAGCTTTTCTCTATGATACTTACGAGCGCATATCGTATTTGCAGAAATAACCTAATATTGCATAAATCTAAGCTTTTCTGCATGACAGCAGAACCTTAACTCCCATTTTGAGTTAGACTACTAGGAGTTGCTATGCAGTAGCAACAAACTAAACTACACTTTTCTCTACGATAACATGATCCAAATGTGTCTATCAATTCGATACGCAGTCGTAAAGTCGTAAAGATGTAACTAGCATCAAAACTACAGTTGTAATAGGAACCGGGTACCCGGTACCCGAATTTTACGGGTACCCGAATCCCGGGTACCCGGATATAATGGGCCGGAACACGAGCCGTTTAATGAGGTACCCGGATGAACCGGGTACCCGGTTTTCCGGGTACCCGACAATTTCCACCCCTAGTCAAAAGACAGACTACTGTCATGAAGACAGACAAAAACTGCTAAAAAGCAGACGAAAGAACTGCCACCAAGCAGACAAAAGAACTGCCATAAAAACAGATTTGAATAAGAATTCGACAAAGTAGATGAAAAACAAGAAAAAAACTTGAATAAAAGGAAACATTCATCGGAAAGATGAATTTTATTTATGTACAGATCCAGCAAAACGGCCAAAGGCCGCCGCCGGTAAAAAAAAAACGATGAAAAAGAAGAACTTGAAAAAGTTTGGTAACCGCTTCAGAGAAAATGAAAAAGTGGAAAAGTGGAGAAGTTAGTTCTTTTATCTTATTCGACAATTTAAATAAAAATATCACATTAACAAATTGCAATAATTAAACTACATTATTGGGAAAATAAAAATACATTAACGAAAAAATCGGGTCAACAGAAATGATATATTTTGTTGTAACTATGAGTTGTATTTAATTTCATACATTAATGAATTTGTTGTATCAATAATAACATATCCCCCAACTATACCAATAATTACGCCATCTTGCATCTGCCAATTTAATTATCAAAACTTTCTTCTTGGTAGTTGGAAAAGGGAAGCAAGCCCTGCCCAATTTTTCTTCGTATTCCGACTAGTCTTTAAACAAAAATTTTTAATAGTCTTAACGTGATTACAAGATTATATATATTTTTAATATTTTTAATTTTTTGGTAATGCACGCGCACCTTACGGACAAAACGATTTGAAACGAGTCCCCTAGGATAAACATCATCCACTTTTTTATTGAGACCGCTTGTTGAGTTCGAAAAAAATATATAATACAAGAATGGAGTCACATTAGATAATAGCTGGGGTAAAGTCACTCGCGAATGAAGTAAGAGTTCAGAGTAGACACGTGTCAATTTTGAAAATCTGAATTTTATTTATTAGTTATTCATTTTATCGAGTGTGTTCATCTTGAGATTTCATTATGTTCACGTACATACAAAAAAATGTTGTTAATATAAGTGTGTCTATCCTCAAATAAAAATTCTAGACCCGCTACCGAGTAAAATCGTCAGATTTCAAAATTATAAAACTTCATTGCTCATTTTCATTAAAGGTTTATTTATTTTACAATTGTAGCCATTGAACAAAAATTATTTGTCTCTTTTTGGTGTTTTTATCTATGCTCTAACACTAAAAACTAAACCCTACACTATAATCTTAATTTTTAAACCCTAGATCCTAAATCATATATTTTAAATTTTAAACTCAATTCTAAACCTTATTTTCAACATTAAAAGATAAATAGGAGCACCAAAAGGAGAGAGATGATTTCTATACGTAGTAATCAAACTTTTATGAGAAATAAAATCTCGCTCATTGGCATCTTTTCTCATTTGGAAACTCCAAATTATATAAATATGTAAAGAAATACTTGAAGAAAAATGAATTAAAAATACTAAAAAACTAATAAAAGTAACCAACCTATGGAGATGTAAATTGTTTAGAACCTTGTTTCCGACTCAATCATCAAACTCTCTTTAAGATGCATAACCTACAAAAGTATAGCAATGAAATGAACAAATAAAGAAAATGGATAAAATTAAAAGAAAAACTTCTAAATTTTCATTTTTTTGAATAAATGATTGCTTTTTATTTATCCAAGCAGTAAAGTCTGCTGCAAAGAACGTAAAAAATTGAAAGATATAGGAGTTCAGTACTACTGAATCCCCCAAGCAGTACATAAATGACTAGTATATCTATCAGATCTACCTATACGAAATTTGTACAGTTTAATGCTAACGGTTTCATGTATGTAACTAAAATTGTCATCACTCGAATGAGTGGTGCTCCTGTACAATCTGTAATTTCGTTCTTGCCATATATAGTATAGTAATCCCGTCCAAAACAATCTCGGAATATGAACTAGTAAATATTTCTCCTTGCATGTGTCCACAATCCATCGCAACATGTCATCCCAATATTGGAAATCCTGGTTATGCAGTTTGCACGCTTATGTAACTTCTCTCCACACCCAAATTTTATTGGCTCATCAATCGATCCCTTGTTGGCAGTTTATATGTTTTTTTAAACAATTACTACCGAAGGGGGAGGGGAGGGAAAATTTACTCCTAATAGGGATTGAACTCATAACTTAAGAGAGAGGAAAATGTCAATGAAAACTTTTAATAATCTGTTCTTGAGATTGATGACCGAAAAAAATATATGTTAGCTCAAAAGAAAGGTGAAAATAAAATAATTTTGCGTTATGAATCGAGTATGTATATAAAGATAATTATGAAGATTCACATAAATATGGAAACACAATACATGATTGAAAAGCAAGAGCTAGCTCGTTTAAATTTTTAGCAAGTCCTATGTTTTTTTAGCGTAGAATGTAGATTGTTTAGATATCTTTCTTTATTCCATATTAATTAGAAACAAAACCCTAGCTGCTCTCTCAATTGCCAAAATACCTTCAACCCTAGCTTCTCTCTTTTGACCAATCCATTTGATCGGTAGTCGGCAATCAATTTTAATATTAGTTGTCAACAACCGGATTTATTAGTTTTTTGTTTTTATTTTAATAAAAATCTCTTTTTTCTGTTCTTGTGATACGTTTTTTCTTCTGTCCTTGTGACATGTCTTTGTTTTTATTTTGTAGTTTGGTTCATCTATCTTTGTGGCATGTTTCAGCATACCCTAGCAATCGATTGTTGTTCGCGCAGAGATTCAATCGACTCTAGTTTCTGATTTATGTTTTTGTCGGTGGTCACTTGGAAAGTTATATCCTCACTCGGTTGATGGTTGTTTGCCGATGAAATCAGTCCTGGGTAGCGGTACTTTTTGCTTCGCAGTTTGGATCGCACTCCACTCCTTTTTTCTTTATGTGTCTCGTTTGGATAGAGATAAAGAGATTCAGGAGGCTGATAAATTTTGTTAGTATGCTTATCTCTATAGAATTTTTTTTTTCTTTATTTTTGGGTTAATGTAAAGATTTTTAGGTTCTTTAATCGAAATATCCTTCTCTTTGTATTGTAATTATGATTTTTTCTAAAATGTATTAATATGTTATTGTTTTCTAAAAAAATGTAATTGTTTAACAAAAAAATGTAATTGTTATTTTGATTTTATAGTGTAAAAAATTATTAATAAAATGATAAAAACATCCAACGAGGTACCTTGTAAAACATGTCATTCAACTACACGACACCTAATTGAAGAAAAAAAATCATTAATGTCGATCGAACATCTAACGACAATTCATAAGCAGAAACAAATCAAATCTCCTAAAATCATGAGGATCTCCTAAGAACATTAACATCAAACACCTATAACAATTAAAGAGACAAGCGACTTAACCAAACCAGACCAATTAAAAAGCAGAAGTTTATAACCAACAACCGATAACCCAAAACCATTTCTAGACACATTAAAAATTTACATTATTTGCAAATAATCAATTGGTCTAGTGAGATGAGACACTAAATATCTTAAACAATGTTCGATGTTTTAATTCTAATGTTGTGAATAGAGTAAATTAGGTTGGGGAAGTCTCCCTCAAAATAGGCCTATGTAGTATCTGATCCAAATTAATCAGTCAATATATTAGATTCTAGTGTTTATAAAAAAAAGTATACATTATTTAGAGCAACGATCATTATAGAACATCTCAACTATTATTCTAATAACAACACGTGAGAATAATTACAATAAATTCATTTTTTTGGATATACTTGACTGACAAGTATAATGCATTGTAATTTTTAAAAAAAAAAAAAAAAAGCCTCGTTAAAAATTCTTTCAAGTCTTAATAGAAAAAAGAGTACCCTTATTTATTGAATAGATCACTAGAAGTCGGCTTACAATAAAATGCTATTTTTTTTAAATATGCTGGTGTGATGCAAAATCAAACATCATAGCATATCTATCATATCAATTATGCATTGTAATTTTTTTATTTTGTTGGATAATATAAATTGTAATTGCATTGTTACATAAATTTAAATTTTAAAATTTAAAATTTTAAAATGGGGAGCCCAACAAATAGTCTCAGTAGAAAAGCAAATTATGTTCATCCTAGCAGACCTGAGTTCAATCGCAATGTCTACAAGTGTGTGTGCATGTCAAAGAGTTAAAAATATCTATGAACATATATTACCTTGTAATCACCTTTAGACTATTAAAAAAATTAAAATGAGGTAAACTACATGTGTGAACATCCAACAGTTAGGTAAATAAATGAAAAATCACACCACCAAATTATTTAATTGGTCATAATCAAACCACCAGCCGTTAAAATTTAACAGATATTTGGTCCTAATCAAATCACCAATCGTTAGGAGGGTGCCGCTTGATGTTCCTTCGCCATCACCCTTTACCTCTCCAAATATATTTCGAACGACATCCACCTTTCACTTTCTCCCACGGTAAATTTGGACCCAAATCAATGACCCTTAAAAAGTCTTTTGAACTACTTCTAATTTTATATAACACCAAATCAACGATTCAATCCAACCTTCAAAAACAACCCATCATTTTCGAATTTCACGTAATGCATAAGGGATTTCTTCTCATTTTTTTTGTTTTAGCACACCAAACTTAGAACTTTCATTTGCAATCTCATCCCCATCAAGAAACTAAGCTAAAACAAGTCCTACAACAACAAATGAAACTCTATAACCAGAATCACCATTAAAGCCCCATAAAAGCCTACGGTTGAAGATGAAGTTGAGTATTTAAAATCTAATGCAAATTCTTGTTTTAAAGCTTTAGTAAGTTAAAAAATCAAGTAGGAAAATGATTTATCACCTTCACATTGAGCTTCCAATGGATCAAATATGAAGAACCAATTAAATAGTTATGTGGTGTAATTTTTCGTTTTTAGTTAAGTGGTCAAAATAGGATAGACTCAATAGTTAGGTAGTCGCACAAATAGTTTACTCTTTAAATGATATTTAATTATAAATTAAATATTGCACTTTCATGCATAATTAAACCAATTCTCACCCCTGAAAATTGAATAGTGTAATTAAGGACCTACAATTACACACAATTTAACTAGATTCACAAATTATGATGGTTGTCCTAACATACCACAACTACATAATTATACGCAATTACAATAAAATTTAATTATACGGTAACTTTCCAAACTTAATAAAAGCTTAGAAGAAAATATTATAAGTTAAATTTCATTGATTTTTCATATAAAAAAGAACAAATATATGAACGTTTTCTTATCGTTAGATCAATTGGCATTAAAGGAAACAAAAAATACCTATTGGCTAATGCCTCGTCTACTACATGACATACTATTTGCATGACTACGTGTGATACGAGAAAATGTGCAGACACGCTTATACGCGAAGAATATCTCTTTTTCCATGCCATATATTTCTGTTCACATGTTAGTAGGTTGGCACATTTTATTGGAGGAGCACTATCGGAGTAGGATTTCAGCATCGATTTGTTTATCAACGTTTAATATGCTTTGAACTTAATGAATTTTGTGAAAATTGGTTGTGGATTGGGCTAAATCAGGTCAAAATTTTATGGTCACGAGTTGAATTTGAGACCGAATTGTGGCACCGGATTTAGAGTGTTACAGCAACATCAAATCCATACCTAAGAAAAGAAAAAAAATGTACCACAAGAGCAAATAAAATCATCCATCATTTTTGTACAAAAATATCTAAGAGATAACACCAAATTTAACCCTAAAAAAATATTTACCACAAAAACAAATAAAATCATTCATTATTTTCGTACGAAAAGGAAAAAACTAATTAAACAAAACAAAATAACATAGATTTTAAAGAAGACAAAGAAAAGAAAGGAAAATAAGAAGTTGACTATCATCTTAATGTTGATGTCCTCGGTGACAATAAAAATATAAAAAATTTAAGAAATAAACTACAGAAAGGGGGGAAATACGGATAATGAATAGTGTTCCCAAAAAAAATGAATTTTCCAGTGGAGGCATATTAAGTAAAACACAAAATAGAAACTCCACATTTCATCTTCCATGCTATTAACGGAGTATAGAGTAAGTTTCAGGGTTTTTTAACCATTGATATTTAATTTATTGATTAATTATTAGATCGAATACAATAAAGAATTATTATAAAACGACCCTTTTTACGTAATCGTTTCATTCACTATGTCATGACTCGAATCTTTAATCTTATTTAAAGAATCCAATACCTTTTCTCAACTGATTGTAGATATTTTCAGTTTTTTTAATTGTCAAGTAATACCATAAATTAGCAGCAACCATTATAACAGTTTTTAAATGATTATATTAATGAATGCCCATAGAGTTAGAGGTGTATGACTAATTAATTAGCAGAATTGAACAATTCCTTCAATCATACGATTCCTCTAACAAGAGTACCAGCCAAATTCTTAAATAACATGTAATTTTCGCATTTGGTTAGTAGACCTTTAATTTCATGAAGAAAAAATATTTAATTGTTCACATAAAATTGGTTATGTTGCACGTTTCTATTATGTTCTATTAAACAAACCCTGAGTTCAAACAATGAAAAGAAAGCAAGAACAAGGTCTACTTAAAGTTGCGGTGTAAAAGACGTGAATGGGCACGGCAGCTTCTTGTCAGGAAAAAAAATGGGGTGATCTTTAGTAGTTATTGTTAATAGATTTATTTATTTTTAGCATACGAACATTTAAATATACTTGATTATTTAAGTTATAAGTATATTATATTTTCATGCCAGAATCAATTATTATAAGTATTAAAATTTTAAGGTGATATGATGAGATGTATTTAAGTTTTAACATATAAATTTTAAATTTTAAATTCTAAACCATTAAACTTACATCCTAAACTAAATTCCTACCTAAACTAAAATACTTGAGGAAACTTTTAGTTTTCACTGTCAGGTATAGAATAATTACCCTTAAACTAAGTGCAAAAATTTTAGGATGAAATATAAGAATTTTTTTGTTGCCCTCATGGTTCCCCGTGATTTTGCTCTAACTAATCTAGACCAACCTACGTTGTATAACTGTTTTGGTTGGTGAGTTTCCCAACAAAAATTTTCTGCATATACAAGGCATTGAACTGAAGACCTGCTTAAGCGATACGAAACTACTTTTCACTTGGACTAACTCCGTAAGTATTTTTTTAAAGCTAAGGTGATTACAAGTAGTATATGTTCTTAATATACTCTCAACCATTTGACAATGCATGTTCAATCACCCTGCTACAAGTGTTGGTGCTCGAACTCGTGAATTCTAGAAACAACAATCGTTCTGTTAACCACTGAGACCAAGGGCGGAGCCACCCTTTGAATAAGGGTGTTTCATGACACCCCAAAATTTTTGGGAACTCTATTTTTCTTATATAATTTGTATATAAAAATTTAAAAATATGGACAAATGAAACTTCTTTTATGAATAAAATAACATCCCTTTATAAATAATTAATCTCTTTAAATATCGTTAAAAAATAACATCCCTTAAATATATTTCTAACTCCGGCTTTAACCGAAACGTGTTGGTTTGTGCGCTTTAAGCTAAGCTATTTTATATAAATCATGAAGCTATTAAAATTTATCCAAAAAGTAAGTCATGATCTTTAAAGGTACCATTTTAAAATATAAAATAAAAGGAGGGTTGAGGGAGAAGTACAAGTTGCAGGTCAGCAGACGCGCCCCCCATCTAACTCCCACCCCCAACCATACCAAGCATTAATATTGCTCAAACCATTACAGCTGTGGCCGGTTCCAATCAGGCAAATGTGAACACCCCTTACACGCTCATGATTCGGGACCGCCTCTCCCCTCGGTGGCCACCAACTGCCAGTCAACAACCACGTCGCACTTATCTACTTGACTACGAGACTTAACTGTATCTTTTGTATTCCTCTTTCCCGGGGGCCTATAAATAACCCTGCATTTCCATATTCCACAGTTGTAAATTTGTAATAAAGAAAACCCCTAAGCATTTCTTGTCTGGGATTTCTCTGCTGAAGAATACAGTGAAAAAAGATTTGATTTTTATATATTTAAACAGAGGAAAACAGAGTAGCTCTGGTGAGAAAACATGGTTGCACCTCTGTCAGCTTGGCCGTGGGAGAACTTGGGGATTTTCAAGGTACTAAAATGTATATTTTCTTGTACTTTTTTCTTCTCTTTACTGAATACTGATCCTTGGGTTTGTTTTCTGTGTACCAAAGTATTTGCTGATCGGTCCTTTAGTCGGAAAAGTTGTGCATTCATGGGTCTATGAGGGTACCATTAAGGATCTGTGGTGTCTTCATATAGTCCTTATATGTGTTTTGAGAGGACTGGTTCATCAGCTATGGAGTTCTTACTGTAACATGCTTTTCCTAACTCGGAATCGCCGGATTGTTCAGCAAGGAGTTGATTTCAAGCAGATTGACAGAGAATGGGACTGGTAATAATCCATTTTGATCACCAAAATCCTTGGGGAAAGTATGTAAAATTATGTTGTTTGATTAACCCTTTTTTTAATGTAACATTTCAGGGACAATTTCATAATCCTTCAAGCTTTATTGGCTTCCATGGCCTGCTTGATCTTCCCTTCCTTGGATGATCTTCCTCTATGGAACACAAAGGGGTTTATTACATTACTGGTACTCCATGTCGCCGTGTCGGAGCCGCTGTATTATTCGGCGCATAGGTTTCTCCATGAAAGCTACCTTTTCACCCATTACCATTCTCTTCACCATTCATCTCCTGTTCCCCATCCTTTCACAGGTAAAATCATCTTTTCATTTGATATGTATATGTATGAATGTATGTGTATTGAGTTTTGAACTCTTGGTGGTGCAGCTGGTCATGCAACGTTTCTAGAGCACCTTGTACTATGTGTCGTGATCGGAATTCCGATGGTGGGATCGATTCTGATGGGGTACGGATCGATAGCCATGATTTACGGCTACGTTTCGATGTTTGATTTCCTTAGATGCTTGGGGCACTCCAATGTTGAAGTTGTTCCACATGAGATTTTCAACAAGTTACCTCTCCTCAGATACTTACTCTATACCCCAACGTAAGCAATAACCCTTCCTTGTCTCGTACACATGCAATTAATGTGTATCACAGTTTTGGTTTACCTATATGCAAAAGAGTTTCGATTTTCTTTCCTTTTCTTGCTGGTACTCATTTCCATTTTTAGTCCTGAAAAAATTAGATATGTTCATTTAAGTGCCATCTTTCAGCTCCAACTAACTGAGATGGAAAGCTCATTTGGAGTTTAATTTCCTCTTGGAAGTAAGTTTAGTTCCAATGGAATTAATTAGATGATGGATGTAGGGTTTTTTACTACCTAATCTTGAATATTATGTCCAAAATAGAAGCTAATGAGGTATTTTCTTATTGCATAAATTGATGGTTTTGAAAAAAAATTGACAGTTACCATAGCTTGCACCACACCGAAATGGGGACCAACTTCTGTCTCTTCATGCCGCTGTTTGATGCCGTGGGGAACACACTTAACCGGAACTCGTGGCAGCTGCACAAGAAAATTAGTTCGGATTCAGGTAGTTGTGTCTTTTCTTCTTTTGTTCAAACCATGAAACGTTTTGCCATAGAAACTAACGTGGTGTTTTGGTGGATGTTGCAGCAAAGAATGGGAGGGTACCGAATTTTGTGTTTCTAGCACATGGGGTGGACTTAACTTCGTCAATGCATGTCCCGTTTGTCTTCCGATCGTTCTCGTCCGTACCATTCTCGACGAGGATCTTTATATTGCCGCAATGGCCTTTCGCGTTTGTGGTCATGCTAGTGATGTGGGCTTGGTCTAAGACCTTTCTCCTCACCTTCTACAATCTTAGAGGATATTTGCACCAGACATGGGTGGTTCCTAGATTCGGCTTTCAGGTTCGCATTCGTATTTCAAATTAAAAAAAAAAAAGTTTCGCCGGAATTATTATACACGACAGCCGATGGATCATCTAGAGCATAACCATCTTTTGCAGTATTTCTTACCATTTGCAAAGGAAGGCATCAACAAGCGCATAGAGGAGGCCATTCTAAGGGCTGATAGGATAGGGGTGAAGGTCATCAGCCTTGCTGCATTAAATAAGGTCCGTATTTTTCTCTGTTACTAAACTCGTCCACAATTTAAAACGAACAGATATTATCATATAATCATACGAGAATATTAAAAAAAAATCGAACACTATGTTAAATATGTACAGCAGTAGTTGGTAAAAATAAATATGAGAAATGAATCAATCCCATCTCCTTCATTTAAAACACCTGTGGGCCTTTCCCTTCACTATGTTAATTTCTTAACACATTTTTGGGTTCTGGCACTGTACTATCTGGACTGACATTATATTATTTCAATTTTTCGTACCGTATTGATCGATACCGGTCAGTGTCGGCTCGTATCAGTTCATACAAACGGGCTTAATGTCCAAATTTTAACCATTGTACTTGAACCTAAAAGTTGGTAATGTGTGCAGAATGAAGCTCTGAATGGAGGAGGAACACTCTTTGTGGAAAAGCATCCGGAGCTTAAAGTGAGAGTAGTCCATGGCAATACCTTGACGGCTGCGGTTATTCTGAACGATATTCCGAAAGATGTGGAGGAAGTGTTTTTAACAGGAGCCACTTCCAAGCTTGGCAGAGCCATTGCCCTTTACCTTTGTCGAAGGAGAGTACGCGTTCTTGTAAGTATTCGAACAATATCGCATCCTCTATTCCGGTGGGGCTAATGGAAATTGATTGCTTATGGATTCGGACATAATGTGCAGATGTTGACTTTATCGACCGAAAGGTTTCAGAAAATACAAAGGGAAGCCCCTGTGGATTGCCAACACTACCTTGTCCAGGTGACCAAGTACCAGGCTGCTCAAAATTGCAAGGTATGATATGCAAATGCCAGTCTCAACTCATCAATTAAGCTCATTGAAATACCAAAAAAGGCAAGTAGAAGAACTTATCGAGTTGTATTCGTCGTCGTTGTTGTTGTTGTTGTCATGTAATAGACATGGATCGTTGGCAAGTGGATAACTCCGAGGGAACAAAGCTGGGCGCCATCCGGGACACATTTTCACCAATTCGTGGTGCCACCGATTTTGGCATTCAGAAGAGACTGCACATACGGAGACCTGGCCGCCATGAAGCTGCCCGATGATGTCGAAGGGCTCGGAAGCTGTGAGGTGAGCAATCTTCTCTTTAATCATCCATTTTTGTTTCAAACATAATCATTGGCTAACTGTTGTAAGTATTGGTGGATGTCGGGGACAGTACACGATGGAAAGAGGAGTGGTGCACGCATGCCATGCCGGAGGCGTGGTTCATCAGCTCGAAGGCTGGACGCATCACGAAGTCGGGGCAATCGATGTCGACCGGATCGATCTCGTGTGGGAAGCAGCTATGAAGCATGGTTTAAGGCCGGTGTCAAGCGCCTAAACAAGCCAAAAAAACCAAAACAAAGCAAAGAAAATGAAATGAAATTAGAATTTTACGATTCTGAAAGATGTTAAATATTGCTACCAAGGGAATACTAATTAATACTATCACCCTTTGGAATTGTTTCCACTTCTATGTATATTTTGGCATGAAAGTTATCAGAAATTGAACTACCGTTGTCTTTCTTATTTTATTGAAGTCTCCGGTTTACCAAAAAAAAAAACAATGAACCGATTCTCATAAATTGTAGAGTAAATTTTAGATAAAAGTTGGACTAATTTGGTATTGTTTTTGGAAAGTGGGGGTAGAAAAGTGTTTTTAAAAAATGCATTTTGATTGTTTAGTTTAAAATTTTAGTGGTTGAGATTATTGTTAAAAAAATTATTTTAAATAGATAAAATATTTGTAGTTTAAACATGATGTTTTAAAATAAGAATAAATTAATTTAATAATATATTTTTTAATATTATAATTTATAAAATATATCAATTTAAATTATTATTATTATTATTATATTTTCTGTAACTTATTAATAATATTTATACAATAGACTAAAAAAGTTGAACAGATGCTACTCTTACATCACACCAGCATAATAAAAAAAATTCTTAATGCAAACGTTGAGATTTGAACTCACGTAAGAAAGAAGAAGATGAGCATTCTTGACCATTGAGTCAATTAAAAGATCTCTTATTAATAATATTTTGATATACAAAATATTTTTAAGTAATTAATATAATTTATTTGTAGTGAAAATTTGAAAATGAAATAATATTTAATAATTATAATAGAAAATATCTCATGTACCGGTGGTGGAAACGAAAAGTTTTCACAAGTAGCCATAATTTTAGGGTTTATAGATTTAATTTAGGGTTTAATGTTTAGGGGTTTAAGTATAGGGTTTATAGTTAGAATTTAGGATTTAGGGTTTAGGATAATATGCTTAGAGATTTAAGTTTTAACCTACAAACCTTAAATTCTAACGATGCCCTCTAAATTTAAAAGTCTTACACTTAAACCACTAAATATTAAACCCTAAACATAGTATTTAAACCCTAAAATCGGGGCGCTTGTAGAAATATTTTTGTTTCCTCCGCCTGTGCATGAAATAATTACCATAATTATAATTATAAATAATAAACATTTGACCTAAAAAAATAAAAGTATTGAGGGAAAGAATGAAAAGAACAAAAATTAGGGGATTGATATAAAGAAAATTAAGGATAAAAAGTTAAATTGCCCTAAATGCAATTTTCAAATCCTAAAAGCTAGGATTGTGTTGCTTTTGTGTTTGACCCTTGAGTACTTTTACACAACACTTTCTCAAGCCAAAAGTTGGTTGTTCGTTTGGGATTTTAGTGCATGTTGTGTGAGCATATACTTAGGACTGTGAGTGTAAATTAATGAATGAAATTAAAAATTAAAAATACGAAGATTTTCAAGAGATTAAAATAGAAGAGTTTAATTTTAATTATTAATTTATATCCATTCAATGATTTAAATTAAAATAATTCTGTGGGTTTTATTTATTGTAAGTGGACCATAATTCATAAATAGTATTATTAAAAAAACTTCAAAAATACAGATAATTTCGATTTCGGTTATTTCGGGTCTAATATCATTCGGTTCGGTTCTAGTTCGGTTTTATTGTGCTTCATGTAATTTTGGGTCGGTTGATTTTCGGTTTGATTCGGGTCAATGTCGGGTCAATGGGAGATCGGTCGGTTTTAATCAAGTTTTTAGGTTAGTAGTTTTTTGCACCCGTTATATGACTTTATAAATCCAATATATTTGACTTTTTGGTGAGTTGTGCGGTTGTTCATATCTCATCTTTATTTATTTCTATTAATATCTTTTATTTATTTCGGGTTGTCTTCGGTTCGGGTTCATTCAGTTCAACTAAAAATCGGTTCACTTTTGGTTCGATTTCAAATTTCGGGTCAAATTTTGTGTCATTATATTCGGTTCGATTTGGATAAATCGATTCGAGTCTCAAGTCAAGTCTATTCTTGCCAACTAATGGTGTAAAAGAGGCTTAAAAAGGAAGGAGTTGGAGCATACCTAACATCTTTAATAGAGATTAATGACTTGAAGTAATCCCTCAAATAATAGTCTTACATCTGCAGGATTTTGCCTAAGGGTCTGAAATGTGCAGGATCACTTGCAGAAAACATTGGGTAAGAAAAAGACCATGAAATCAAGTTTTACAAAGTTTTTGTTTTTGAGAATAATATTTGAAGGGCCTCAGTAGACAGTAGTTCTGAAATGCTACGTTGTAGGAAAAAGATTAGATTTTAAGTTGTGTAAAGGGAAGGGTTTTCATTTTGTTATTATTTATGCAAATGGGGGAGATAATATATTAATTCAAAGTTTGGGACCTATTGTCAAATCAAAACTAAAGTAATATTCTTCCTCGGCAGTATAATAATATATAGAATAATGTGTCGAAAAGTGATATTAGCACGTGTGTATAATGGCAGTAGCTAGAGAGTTCCATTCTGTTAGTTGGTTAGCTCACTATTGCTGACTCAGCTGATAGCTAACTGTGTTTGTTAGGAAGTTGGTGATCCATTAGCAAGCTATTTCTATAGCTATATATATGATTGTATGAACATGATGTAATACACTGAAAATACCAATAAGATTCATTCTCTACTTCATTCTTTTCAATATGGTATCTTTCGCTTGGTGATTCTGGGAGTTTCCATTTCTTCCGCTTGCTTCTTGTTTTCCTCAAGTTTCTTTTCTTTTTCATTCTCCCCTATTTCGATTCTTTCTTCTTTTGTTTCTTCATCATGCCTGCGTCTGGTGATGTTGCTCGATCGAGTTCAGATTCTGCGGATTTAACAGCTACTGCTCGAATGTTCTCCAACAAGAAAATCAATGTTATGCTTGATGAGATGAATTTCTTGTTATGGAAGCAGCAGGTGCTGCTTACAGTTCGCAGCCATCGACTGGAGCGGTTATTGACTGGGCAGATTTCTCCTCCTGCAGAGAAGATTCGCAACGATGCTGGTGAAATGGTGCTGAATGATGATTTTGAGGTGTTTGTGGCATAAGATAGTGCCCTTGCATCTTGGCTGCTATCTACGATCAGTGCTGATCTTCTTCCTCAGTTTGTGGGCGCTGATACAACTCATGAGGTATGGGATACGGTGTTAAAATTCTTTGCCAATCGGTCTACTACGAGTGTCATGGGTTTACATTGCAAGCTTCGCTCCATCAAGAAAGGTGATGAGAGTATGAGAGCTTACCTTATGCAGATCAAAGAGGTATGTGACTCCTTAGCTGCTTGTGGTAGTACTGTTTCTGAAATTGAACAAATTGCCACGATCTTGAATGGTCTTCCATTCGAGTATCAGCCATTTATGGCTATCATTACATCGAGTAAGGAAAAGTTTTCTTTGGATGGTGTGAAATCGGTGTTAGTTGATGCTGAAACTCAGTTGCGAGGTTTTCAGACTCCATTGCATTTGCCAATGAATGTTAATGTAGCTCAAGGGCCTGTTAATTCTGTTAATTCACAAGAAGTTACAGGGCATAGACCTCCTACTTATCACTATAATGGAGGCAGATCTGGCAATGGTGGTCGTGGTCGAGGGAGGTCCAGGCTTCAGTGTCAGTTGTGCGGCAAGCTTGGCCACTCCGCTGACCGATGTTGGCGACGGTTTGATCGTGATTTTCCTGGGGTGATGGCACCTAAAACAGATTTTGCGGATGCGAACTTCAGTAGTGCTGAGAGGTGTGTTTGCCATGATTGTTCCACTGCTCAGGCTCATGTGGTAGCATCGACTTCCAGTGGTGATCAATGGATTGTGGACACAGGTGTTACATGGCATCAAAGGTGGTGGATGGTGCAGACTTTGTTGGACCAGGTAAGTTAACTGTTGGATCTGGTCATGCTTTAAGTATTAATCAAACTGGTACTGCTCGTTTATTTACTGATTCTCGAACCTTATTGATCAAAGATTTGCTACATGTGCTTGCCATTACTAAGAATTTGTTATCTGTCTCAAAGCTTGCTAGAGACAATGTTGTCTTTCTTGAGTTTCATGCTAAGGAGTGTCTAGTTAAAAAGGAAGGGTCAGGAAAGGTTCTGTTGCGTGGAAGAGAATGCAATGGTCTTTATCAGTTTGGAGCAGCTTCTGAAGGTGTTGCTTGTCACCATGTTCAATTAGATACAGCAAAGAAGGTTGAGGAATGCAGGTTGTGGCACATGCGGCTAGGCCATCCTGCTCATTCAACATTAGTTCAAGCTTGTAAGCATGTAGGTGTTGTAATACCTAGTGCATTTGATAATTCAGTAGATACTACTTGTATTTCTCGTCGAGTAGGCAAGAGTCACAAATTGAGCTTTAATGAATCTACCACAGTTTATGATTCTCCATTTCAACTTGTGTTTTCTGATTTGTGGGGACCTTCACATGTACCATCGAATGGCTTTCGTTATTATATCTCATTTGTAGATGTTTTCTCTCGTCACTGTTGGGTTTATATGCTCAAGACAAAGGATCAAGTTGTACATGCATTTCAGCTGTTTGCTCAAATGGTTAAAACAGAATTTAATGCAATAATAAAAGAAATGCAGACTGACTGGGGAGGAGAATATCGAAGCATATCAACTATAATGGCTTCTATGGGCATTGTGCATCGAATTTCTTGTCCACACACCTCGGAACAAAATGGTGTTGTGGAAAGAAAGCATCGCCATATCATTGAGTTAGCTTTGGTTTTGATGGCTCAAGCATCACTGCCTTTCCAGTATTGGGCATATGCTGTCACCACGGCTGTTTATCTTATCAATCGGCTACCTTCTCGTGTGCTAGATGGGAAGTCACCATTCGAAGTGCTTCACAAGAGAGTTCCTGATTATAAGTTCATGCGAGTGTTTGGAGTTCAATGATTTCCACATCTTCGAGCTTATCAGAGGCACAAGTTGGACTATCGATCGCAAGCTTGTACATTCTTGGGCTACAGTCCAAGTCACAAAGGATATCAGTGTTTAGCTCCTGATGGTCGTGTTTATATTTCGAGGCATGTGGTGTTTAATGAGAAATGTTTTCCATTTGCAGGGAAAGGTGTACCTAAGTGTCCTCAGGCTCGAGCTGATCAGTTTGCCAAGATAACTGTGGTAGATGGTGCAGCCAAGTTGTGTGGTCCTGCAGCTCCAGCAAGTTCCACTGCAGTCTCGTGTGGTCAATCGAGTGCCTCTACTTCCAGTGTTGATGCACAAGCAAGCTCATCAACTGATGTGAATGCTGAAACTCGTGGTGTTTCTACTTCAAATGGGAGTGCTGATATTAATGAAGAGGTTGTGCATGAGGACCACGTGCATGAGGACCACGTGCATGAGGATTCTGTGCATGGGGATTACGTGCATGAGGAAGATGTTCGTGAAGAAGTGCATGAGAGTGGCACTAACACCATACAGCCTATGGTGGAGCAATTGGCTAGAGAATCAGTCCCTGATGCTTCATCGCTTGCACCTCCAGTTCCATGTGCTACAACAGGTCATCACATGCTCACGCGTAGCAAATGTGGAATTTTTAAACCAAAGCTATATTCAGTTGAATGTGCTGCTGAAGATACTGAACCTAACTCAGTGTATGAAGCTTTTCAATCTCCTCAATGGAGTGCTGCTGTGCAGGCTGAGTTCGATGCTCTCGAAAGGAATAATACCTGGAGTCTTGTACTTTTGCCTGAAGGAAGGACTGCAGTTGACTGTAAATGGTTGTTCAAAGTGAAAAGAAATGCGGATGGTACTGTGCAAAGGCATAAAGCCAGGTTGGTGGCCAAGGGATTTTCTCAAGTTCCTGGTCAGGATTTTCAAGAAACCTTCAGTCCTGTAGTAAAATCAGCTACTATTAATGTGATTCTCAGTCTAGCTGCATACAAGGGATGGCCATTGAGACAAGTAGATGTCAACAATGCTTTTCTCAATGGTGATTTGCAAGGAGATGTGTATATGTATCAGCCACAAGGTTTTGAAAAAGCTGCTGAGGATGGTTCCCTTCTTGTGTGTAAATTACAGAAGGCATTGTATGGGCTTAGACAAGCTCCACGCAATTGGTACTCGAAATTGAAAGAACATCTGCTGAGCATTGGTTTTCGAAGTTCACAAGCTGATACTTCCTTGTTTATTAAGCATGAACAAGGGTATGTTGTGTATGTATTAGTTTATGTGGACGATATTATAATTACAGGTGGCAACAGTGATGAGGTTGAGAGTGTTGTTAAGCAATTGGGGGACAAATTCTCGTTGAAGGATTTGGGGCAACTTGGCTTCTTTCTTGGCATTGAAGTAAAACGTATAAGGGGAGTTGTGTTTCTGGGGCAGAAGAAGTACATTTCAGAGCTGCTGGTCAAGGCAAATATGCATGAAGCCTCATCTGTTCCAACACCTATGATACCTTCCTTGAAGCTCTCCAAAGAGGATGCAGGCAGTCCACTAGAAGATGCAAGAGAATACAGAAGTTTGGTGGGATCATTGTTGTATGCGTGTCACACTCGACCAGATATTGCATTTAGTGTTAATAAGCTGGCCCAATTCATGCATACACCTTGTGAACAACATCTTGCTGCAGTGAAGCGTGTCTTGAGGTACTTGAATGGTACGCTTGACTATGGTCTTATGTTTTCACCTACGATTGATTCACTTCAGTTGGTGGCCTTCTCTGATGCTGACTGGGGTGGAAGTGTAGACGATCGACGTTCAATATCTGGGAGATGCTTGTATCTGGGTGGCAACCTTGTGATGTGGGGTTCGAAGAAGCAGAAAACTGTCTCAAGGTCGACAACAGAAGCTGAATATAGAAGCTTAGCAGATACAGCTTCTGATGTCACCTGGCTAAGCACCTTGTTAGAAGATATGCATGTTGAGTTACAGTCTGTTCCTGTGATTTGGAGTGATAATTCTGGTGTAATAGCTATGAGTATCAATCCAGTGTATCATGCAAAAGCCAAGCATATTGAGCTGGATGTCCATTTTGTTCGAGAGAAGGTGGTTGACAATAAACTCAAAGTGAATTTTGTTCCCTTTGAGCATCAAATAGCAGATGGAATGACAAAGGCTTTGTCCAAAGGGAGCTTCAGCTTGTTCAGAAGAAGAATTGGTGTGGTGTCTCTTGCTGAAGTCGAAGAAGAGAAGAGTAGGGAGGATATTAGCACATGTGTATAATGGCAATAGCTAGAGAGTTCCATTCTGTTAGTTGGTTAGCTCACTATTGCTGACTCAGCTGATAGCTAACTGTGTTTGTTAGGAAGTTGGTGATCCATTAACAAGCTATTTCTATAACTATATATATGATTGTATGAACATGATGTAATACACTGAAAATACCAATAAGATTCATTCTCTACTTCATTCTTTTCAATAAGTGATTGCAGTATAAAAAAATGATATTAATCTTAGGATCAGGATTTAAGCAATTTTATCTACGCAACATTTATTATCAAAAGGTTAAAAATATAAACATATACTACTTCGTAATCACCTTAAGACTATTAAGAAAATCAATACAATGAAATAATACTAAACCATAAAAGGTGTTATGTTTGTTTACTTTTTTTATTAAAAAAAACTGTGCTTATATTTATAAACATAATAATTCAAATAAAATTGTCAAAAAAATCATATATATTCTACAATCATAAATATAACCTAAAATAGGAACTTTTTGATGTACTGTACAAATGTCTGTTATAAAACAAAATATCTGTATAAAATTCTGGTTTTTATAAGGCGAAAATTTAGATTGTATTATCATTATATAAAATTAAAATTAATTAGTCCATTTGAAATAATAATAATAAAAATAATATAGCTTATATAACTTTAAAATTACCCTAACCTGTCTGAGTCTGCCAACATGAATTGATTTGAATTCAAGATAATTCAATCCGGAAAAGATCTAAATCCAGAAGGGTCCAAGCTTAAAATAGCCCTGAGTCCAAAAACGTCCAAACTCGAGAAAATTCGAGTCTGAAATAATCCGTACTTGAAGAGAATCCGATCCAAATCCGACCATTTGCCACCTTCAGCTACAACTGGTCTTCTTTATCACCCACCAACAAGAGATTGATCAAATGTAGATTTTGAATCAGAGTGGTAGAAAGCAGTTATATAAGACTATAAATTCAACAGGAACTTGAAGGACAGTTTATCATTATGGGCAGGGTTGAACTAAGCCGGGGGACGGATGTCGATAGGGTCGAGGTTCAAATAATGTAGGCGGTTGAGCCAAGTAGGCAAACTTGCAATAGGAAGAACTGGCATTTCATGTACAGTTCACCTGCAAAGGATTCAAAAGCTAATACAACTGAACAACTACAATAAACTTTGCATTTAAAACCGCATTACTTTTAATTGGTGTATCATTAATTGCAGACTTAGCTATAGTTTCAAGAATCAAGTTCCCCAACTTAACTCAATAGTGGAGGATCTGATCCGTAACTTTCCGAAGATTGAAATGAATACAGGTTACATTAATGTGACTATTTTTCCTAAACTCAAACTGTAAATGCTCTGGTTCTAAAACAACATGCAGGACACAACACTTCTGACAACATAAGCATGTTTTATCACCAATTGCTCCAAGTTATTTAAAAAAATCAATGAAATTCCATCACTGGAACAAAAGTAAAGAAAACAATGCTCAGAGATATAAAGGTTAGATTGCATAACGGGTTTTGGAAGCTTTTACGTGTCGGTCAGAGTGTACACCACAACTGATGCTTGAAGATCGCGGTCCACCTTGAAGTGAGCATGGAAAAACCTTCTAACCTGTAGTTATACGGAAGCAGTTGCTTTATTGCAAGAGAAAAGTAGCACCAACAAGAATGGCTTGATAAATAGAAAAAGCAAACCGGTATTAGCGCGTACCTCTTTAAAAGAATGTGAAACTAGAAAATCTTTCAAGTGTCTCTCCTCTGAATCAAACAGTACAATGTGACTGGGGTGAGACCAATTTCTCGCAAAATCTGCGGAAAAAGTAACCGGATCCATCATGAAACGATCTGATTCAGCAGGGATTCCCTTACTGCAAGACATGTGAATAGCAAAAGAGTTACAAACAAAGCAACAGCACAAATACAAAAGAAAAAGTAAAAAAAAAAAAAGTGTCAGAGACGAACCTTGGTGTGCAATCTAAAAATCGCATGGGCAGGTTGTAATGCAGAGTGGAATAGTAGGGTGTGGCATGGCAGGGCATTAAGAAAAGGATACTTTTCACTTTCTCTTTCGCAGCTTCCTTAGATAGATAGTTCATCACATCCTCGGTTCCTCTCTGTTTTGCAAGGTTGAGATTTGAGCATCAAGTGAAAGAGAACTAAGAGTATCATAGAATAATCAACAAAACAACATAGTAGAGGATCTTTTTGATTCTACTGTTTCATTTTAGGACAATAATAAATAAATGAAAAGGATATCAATGAAACTACATAAATTAATAAAGAAAATATTTGGGGGAAAATTCACACGTGATGTAAGTAGATGAGCATGAGACGGGCCTTCATAGTTAGGAGGGCAGACAAAAATTCGAGGCTCAAAAAATGGGCTTGGCTAAAAACAAATACAGACGCACTTTAACACATGACGGGTTTTCAGCAGAAAACATGAAACCTCAGCATAGCTTAACTCAAATACAAGTAAATTTAATAATTCATTTTATAAATGATATTAATATTTAACATTTATCTTAAGGTGGTTAGGGTTTTAACCCAAACACATTAGCATCCATTACCCAAATAACCAATACTGTAAACCTGTTACCCAACTAATTGAAGTTGTTCATTGGTTTCTACATTGCTACTTAATTCGAAAATTTTGAGTTGAATTTGGTGTTATACAATCGTTATAAATATAATTGTGTTGAGACAGACATAGGAAAAAGAGAAAGCATCCACGCCCTGCCTAAACCCGTACTGAACTGGCCCGCGAACAGATTTAGATGTAAATGATCAGGCAAATTAAGCTGATGTAATAAAGAAGGCACAGTTAAGCAATTTTGTTTGCATTGACAAGCCATTCAATATACCTGATGAACCAAACTCATATATAGGGCCATTGGAATATTGCTTGCAAGCAAGAAGAAGATAGCAAGATGCTTTCTGGAAGGCCATTTATAGGAAATGCCTGAAGATTTTTTCATTTCACCGTTTGAAGAACTACGTTCTTCAAGTGCAGCTAGTGAGTATCCAGCGAATATCAGACTTATGGGAAGCACAGGGAGGACAAACCTACAGTTAACAGATGAATTAGAAGATAGCAGAACAAAAGGTAAGGAAGGATATCTCAGCTACATGTGAAATCATATAGTACATGATATTATACTTAAGATAGACTTGCCTGAATTCTTTGTGACCAAGAATGCTGTAAAGTCCTAAAACCCATAGAATAAGACCAGAAAGCTTCCAATGTTTAGACTTGATAATGCCAGCAGCACAAAATGGTAGAAAAGTGAATACCATTACCGTAAATCCCTGAGTGAAGTACCAGTGCCACTTGTGAGTTCCATAATAATCTCCGCCAGAGGAAAGAAAATTGAACTTCAGAAAATTAAGTGGTACTAAAATCCAGGAGCCATACATTAGACGATCCAACAAACACATAATTCCAAGCACTACACTCCTGATAAATTAGGAAAGTAGATTCTAAGTGTAAGATAATCCACAAAGAAAACAGTAAAATAGGAATCAATTCCAGCTGATATCTAAAGATGCATGCATTCATACAAGAACTTTTAAGGCTAAATGAACATTGTACATCCATCGATTTTCATGAGTTTCTATTCCGAGCATAAGGTAGAACTTAATTTTAGCCTAGTACTTCTGTTTCCCAAAGAGCAGATCTGCTCGAACCACTAATGTTTACCGCAAAAAAAAAGAGTAGACTGGTGTATAGGTGTAAAACATGGCATGGCATATATGTGACTTAAAATATTGTCTTTGGAAAACAACCCAATTTATCTTTGAAATAAAAAAATTAGACAACTCTATTTCAAGGGAAAATATGGCATTTATAGCAAATGAATAACTGCAACTTATAATTGGTACATTATCCATAATTTTAAGCTTAGTAACTAACGATGACAAGTCATGCAGTAAGAAGTTCAGGACCACTATTGCATAGTAAGCTAAATTTGTTTATTGTTAAATTCACGACTAAATTTTCTAGGCAATCCATGAACCAAAAACACCACGTAGTGCCAAAACTCAGCTTATGAGCCAAAATAGTATTAGATGTTTCACGTTATCTCCTTTTATCCCCTATATAATGTGCACACGTGACATGATCTGTTTAAAACAGTTCAGGATTTCATTGAATGTTGTATAGGCTCAGCAACCATAGTTAAGGTGAGTGGTGACAAAGATTTGAGCCACTCACATGTTGCACTCAGTAGTCATCATTTCATATTGTACTCAATGACAAGAATTTCAACCGTGACCATGATAACTTGTATTTAAATAAATGACAAAAATAGCAGAAGCATTTTAATCACAAACAGATACAATATGTTCAAAGGAAAAAGGAGAGAGAGAGAAATATCTACCCAATAGGAATCAACTCCAGAAATATAAATCTCAGCCGCTCATGAGTCAAATACAGCTCAAGTAGGCCAACATACACCCAAGTAATAGCACTTGTTGGTCTAATGGCACAAGCTAATGCAGCTAAGGCCACACCCCATTTTCTTGAACCAGAAGGAACTTTATTCGAAGAGCTTCTCATTGATGGCCAGTAGTAAAGGCTTACAAGAGTGAGAACCGTCTCCAAACTATTTGAAAACGTACGATTGAAACAAAAAAACATGAACCAGTTTGCCAATTGAGAGAATAGCTGAAGGAAAAGTTAAGTGCATAATCCATCATCATCATAAAGCTCTATTGACAAAAAAAAAAGAATAGCTCAGCAGTACAAGGTAGCATAACTGAAGAACATACAGCAAAAGGATACGGCCCATTTCGCAACACCATCACCAAACAGGACAAGCGAAAGTTTATACAAGTACAAATCACCAGCTGCAGAAAATATGGATTGCAGCAGTCGCGGGCCCTTAATCTACAAATGAGCGAACAATTGATATAAGCAATACATCTTTGGAAAAAACAATAAATAAGCCATGATTTTGTGCACTCAAAGCTACATTTAAATGATGAGAGAAAGCAGAATAGAGAATAACTTCGTGAATAAAAAAAGGAATGCAAACATAACCATTATTTTCTAGATACTTATTATCAACTGTAATGAACAGCTACAAGCAACAAAAGACAAAATATATATGGTACTATAAAGTATAAACACAATGTTAAAATAAATGTTTCAATATCCACTTATAATCTAGATGTTTTTAATATAGTTCAGATGGCATCAAGCATTCTCAAGGTCCATGTCCACCTACGACTCAGAGGAATCAAGGTCAAAAACCTAACCAGTTGCTGGTCTTGCAAATTTAGGTGCTCCATTAAGACTTTAAAACTATAAAATACTCTTTCCATCAAATAACTTCCATTTCCTTATCCATATTAGCTCCAAAGATATCAAAAACTATTAGTCGCAGTATTTCCTACAAAGATTAGCAAGTGCAGGCGGCTTTGTTTAGACGCATCCCCATGATGATAAAGGTCAAACTTGATGACCTTTATATGAAATCACTCGTGCCAAAAGCTTTATCTCACTTTTAACAAGGGTTATTTTAGCGGTTTAATTAGGTGCACATGCCAATTGCTAGAGAGGAATGACTATGCAGAAATTACAGGAATGCCAAAATAAAGAGGGGAATTCATTTTTAACTTGACCATAGTTGCACCTAGTATAATCCATAGATTCCATACAATATCCTAGTCTACAAGTTGAGAGAGATATCTATGCTTATTTTGGATAAGTCAAAAAAAGCTTTTGCATATTATTTGCAAATGTATATATATGCAACAAAAAGAATGCACAAACACACAGTTATACATGGATTCATAGAGATACAATGTATAAGGAAATACACACATATTGCATATGCACGCAGAGATTAGTGAGTGCAAGCGAATTTGTTTAGCTTCCCCATGATGATAAAGGTCAAAATTGATGATCGTTATATAAAATCTTATCTCATACAAATATCCTAGTCTACAAATGTAAATATGCAACAAAAAGAATGCACAAACACCCAGTTATACATGGATTCATGAAGATACAATGTATAAGGAAATACACACACACTATATATGCACGCAGAGATTGAACCAGAATGTATTTGTACTTACCATGACCCATGGAATATCAAGACCCAATAATGCGAGGAGTTTGTAAAAGAGAGCGAACACCATTGGATGCAAGTAGCTTCGAATTCCCTCCTCCCACTCCCAAGTCAAATGACCATACCTACGCATTTCATCAAACACAACACAGACATAAAACCCATCATCAATTTCTTATCAGATATGGCTAAACTACGATTTCCAACACATTCCAGTGCTTCAAAAACGGGTTTCATGAGCATTAATTGATAATTATTATGGTGATAGTTTAGAAGAGAAATGGGGAATACCCAAAGGCGATGCGATGCGCAACTTCAAGGGCTTGCCAGTGTTCATCTGGATTGAAGTAAGTTTGGATCAACAACGCGTTCAGCAATCGAAATCCCAAACAAGCGGTGAATACATCCTTTGAAGAATAGGGTGGTTTCTTTTGTGGGTTTTCTTCTGCTTCAGGCGGATTTGGATGCTGAGATGAGGAACCCTTGTTTCTCTGTCTCATTCTTTGCTCTTTAGCTGCGACTGCAATTCTGAAAATGTTTCATTCGATTTCAAAATCACAAGAAAAGCGAAAACAGATGCCAATATAGTATAGGGTAAAATACATAAATCACCAACATATTATTGGTAAAGTCTTAATTTAACCACCTTACTTTTTTTAAGCAATTAAACCAGCAAACTATTTTATTGGTTGCAATGTGACCACCCGTCGTTAAAAACTAAATAGTAATGACGTGACAGTTAGTATAATTACACATTTGATCTTTACTATTTGTACATTTTATTAATTTGGTCTTAATTTTATTAAATAAAATAATTTAATTATTTAATTAGGTTACGCCGCATTATTGGAGGACTTTATTTATATATTTTTAATTTAATAATTTTTATTTTGCTCCTCTAATCAGGTGGTGACACATGTCACCAGATTGAATGAGCAAAATTAAAGAAAGAAGCATATTGCCTCTAGTAGGATTCAAATCCAGGTTAACTAGGCCAAAGTTATCCTTATGATGTATTGTGCAATAGGAGCGACCGCACATGACCCAATAATTAGTTATAGACTACATGTAAAACAAAAAATAAAATATTATGTTTCATATATTTTGAGTTTTGGTTTTTTATTTTAAAAAATTAAAATTCAATCTATCACGCACACACAAATTAAAAAAAATTAACATTTTTTTTAAATTATTAGTTACCCACTTAAAGACCATAATGGCGGTGAACATTTTATAACAAAACTTAATTTTTATTTTAAATTATTGAAAAAGGTTTTGGAAAAATATTTAATAATCGAAATGATCAAAACAAATAAAAATTTTAGTGACATTTTTAAACTTGTACTCATGATTTTTTTAGGTTTGCACGTAGGACAAAAATGTACAAAAAACAAAGTGACGTTATACAAGTAGTTTAGACCAAGAGCCGGGAAAAATAGACGTTCTGGGCCTCTGGCTGTGTCGGCTGTTTTTCTTTTTGTTTGGAAAGCCCTGTTTGGCTGTTTGTGGTTGACTCACAGAAGAAGCCTTGACGAAACTATGGTTGATTTTGTACGACACTATATACTCAGAAAGGTAGTTAAAACATACTTTGTCCATTCAAATTTATATTTATATTTTTAAATATTATTTGTGCTTAAATTTATACTTTTAAATCGGATTTTTAAATTTATATTTTTAAATATTGTTTGTGCTTAAATTATTTTAAAAACAAAAACCATACAAACATTAAAAAAACATTCCTTAAAAAGTTGGAAAATGTAAAAGAAGTCTAAATTCCGTGAGTTCTTTTATTAAAATCTGGATTTTTTTGAAGTTTTTTATTTTTAATGATTTTTATGATTTTCTAAAAAATTAAAAAAAATCAATTTTTAAAATTTTAAAGAAATTATAAAAATATAAAACAAATCCAAGAGATTTACCAAGAAACTCACAAATTTTTAATTTACTTTTTAAAAAATATATAATTATGCTTAATTGAATTTTTTAAAATTAAAAAATCATAAAAATAACATTAGAAAAAAAATTGAAATTCGAAAATTACATATATACATAATCTTTACTCCTTTTTATCAAATTTTGGAGGTTCTAAGATTTTTTTTACTTTCTAGAATTTTTCAATGTTTTTATTTTCTTTTTACACATAATGAAACTTGATTAAGACACGTCATCGTTTTTAAAAACAATGTTAAAGGGCGAACGGTATAGACAAAGTGAAAGTTGAAGGGCCAAACAGATTAACAAATACTAAACGAGACAAAGTGAGAATTTCTCTAAAGTAGAGGAGCTAAAGTACATATTAATTCTTTTCAAAAATCAACGTGTTAATCTTGGGGTCATTTTGCGTTGTTTTCAAAGTTTAGGGACAATTTGGTTGAAAGAAAAGCTTACAATCCAATCTAACAAGACTTCCAATATTCAATGACTAATTTGACCAAACTTGTTAACTTTTTTTTTTTATAATAGCCACGGATTTTATTAAAACCATAGAAGATATCACACTTACAATATATGTAGGAATGAGAATAATGAGATTAATCCACCAAAATCTCTTACAACCCAGAGCAAGTTCTCTCTCCCAGTCAAGGTTTCTCCCATCGCTTTGATCCTTCGCCCCAACGTCCGGTTGTGGGCTTGGTCGTGCCTGGTGCAGTTTGACGTGGCAAGGAGGTGGTTTGGAACCTCTGCTGGTTTTGGACATCAGTTTCCGCTTTTTCCCTTCCCGCTCGACTACGAAACCCTGCTCTTAGCCCTACCAACTTCTTCTACGTTTTGAGTTCTGAGAAGCATTTATTTCTATCTCAAACGCATTTACTCCTACATTCTCTCCAAGATTGCAGGAGCATTTAACCCCCAGTCCTGCAGGAATCATGCCTAACGGTGGGAACAGTCTGAGCATAGGGGTCGTTGACACCAACTTCCCTAACAACAATGAAGATCCCAAACTTCCCAACCAGGAGTTCCTCGATGAGCTTGAGCTCAACGAAGACAGTGAGGTAAACTTCACACTGAAAAACCTCTCCCTGCTTGGCAAACTGTTGTCGAATTCGTCCATGAAACTTCTGGCACTAAAAGCTATTCTGAAGAAATCATGGAAATGTGAAGGCCTGGAGTGCCACGACCTAGGAAGAAACTTCTTCCTCTTCATCTTCCAAACAACAGAAGACCGCCACCGCATCCTGAGCAAGAAATCGTGGTCGGTGCAAGACTCCCTGCTCATTTTGAAGGAGTGGCAACCGGACAAGGCTTTGGAGGAAATTGATTTTGCTATAGAGGAGTTTTGGGTTCAGATAACCAATCTTCCAGTAGGGCTGACCACCAAAGACAACGTTCGCCGCATCGGAAAACTGTTTCCAATCTATTTTGGCTCAACGCTTGAAGATGACGAGGAGAAGGTGGCATGGAATGGTAATGTCGGCATTCGAGTTGCCATTAGGGTAGAGGATCCACTAAAGACGGGATTCATCCTCAACAGGAAGAAGGACAAGGCTCTAGAGATTGGTTTTAAGTATGAAGCGTTGCCGCAATTTTGCTTTCGTTGTGGTCGCCTGGGACACGTTGAACGTGAATGCAAGAATGATTTGATCATGGTGAAACTCTCTGGGAAATTTGGGCCTTGGTTACGCACCTCAAATGCTTTTCGGCAGCAAGCTTCAATCACCATGAAGCCGGCCACCACCACAGCGGGGCCGTCCACGCTACAGGACAAAGGAAAAGAGGAAAAGGACAGTGCCATTTGGAGTGTTGTCAGAGGGCAATCTAGCCAAAATCTTCTAGACCTCAATGTCTCGTCTAAGGAAACCTCTCAAGTCCCATCCCCCACTCCCAAAGTCAACCCTTTATTTCCCCTTTTGGAAAGCATTACGGCAACCTTTCAGAAAGACAACATAGGAGCAATCACCGGAATAGGACCTGCACAACAGATTTCTATGTCCTTTGCATCCAAGGAAAGATCTACACCAGGTTTCAACAAGGAAAATGCAGAAACGTCTCATAATGCTCTGGAAAGGATGCTGGCAGTGGGGTTCGATCGAATGGAAGTATCAACCACCAAAAAACGGAAAAGAGAAGGAGATGATGATTTCGAATTATTTGGCCCAACAAAGAGGCGTGAACTCTGGGAGGAGGTCTCGAAGACAATCTGTCAAATTGGGCCCCAAAATTGGGCTATATCGGAAAGGAACATAGCAGCCTCTGATGATGTGCTAACGGCGGCTCTGTTCCCTGAATCCATTCTTCATTCCTCTGCCATAATCCAACACATCGAACGCAAGAAAAATGGCAGGAACTATGGGTCCAGAAGATTAACTCTGATTAGGAAAGCAGCACGAAGGAAGTATGCAATGGAATGCACCAGGGTCATGATCGACGAAGCGGGGCTCATTCAACTGGGAATTGACCCGTTTGGCAAAACAATCACTCGGGTTCCAACAATGTGCATTGACGACAACTTCTCTCTTAATGAAGAGATTGTCATAAGTGATGGAGAAGATTTGGTTCCTCTGGAGAAGACAGTGCCGTATCCAAACCCTTTCAAGGACTCTGTCCAGGATTCGGATGACTCCAATGGGAGTTATCCGAGCTCACCATGAAGATCGAACGTTGCGCGACCCAGGTTAGGAAGGGACGTGGGTGCTTCACGCGGGTCAATCCTTCCCCTCGGATCACAGTGGCTCACAGTGAGCAGGAGGATCCAAGGCTTTTGTTTAGGTGTTGTTCTGTTTGCTTTCAGATCCACCACGACGCGGAAACTGCTAGACTGAGGGAGAACTCAATGGCCTCCTACCCTCCATTTCGAATAATATTGGTTTTTGTCTTGATAAGGATCGACGATGACTCGTCGGAAGCCTGTCTCTGGGAAGAGCTCTTAGACAATATCGGTTTCGCTTTTCCGGTGAAGGTTACGGGAGGTTCATTTTTTAGTTGTCCTATGATTCGTCTTGTGGTTACCGTTTGTTTCCTATCGGACGTCCGGTTGTCTTTTTTTCTCTCGCCTGTGTTTGTGTCTGTGTGTTGGTGGCTTTTTTGCTTGGTTTTGCATGTCTTAGGGTTTGGTAGAAGCGACGCCAGTGACCTTGCATGGAGCATGGCGGCGCACGTAGGTTGTAGGAGGAAGGGGGTTGAGGTGGGCCCACCTTCCCTTTTGTATCCGTTGGTTCGTTTTTAGTTTTAATGAATATCTGCAAGTCTTTATCGATCAAAAAAAAAATCTCTTACAACCCAAAAACAAAGAATAGTAAATACATTAATAAACTTATCATCAAAATTCAGAAACTTTCTTAAATCTCCTTGTCTCTATTCAATCGAGACACATAACGAGTGAAAAATGAGTGGTGAGCGACACAAACCATCAAGCAGAATGTTTCGCTACCTATGACTGATTATATCAGCAAACAATCATCAACCGAGTTGGGATCTAACTTTTCATGACTACTGACAAAATCATAATTTGAAAATAGCGTCGTTAGAATCTCTATGCGAGCAACAAACTACCGCTAGGGTATGCTGAAATCATGTCATAAGGACAGATTAAATGAACCACAAAATAAAGAAAACATGTCACAAGGATAGAGAAAAACACGTGTCACGAGGACAGAGAAAACGCATGCCACAAAGTCAGAGATTCTTATTAAAATATGTAAAAAAAAACAAGAAAAATAATAAATCTGGTGATCAACAAGCAATACTAAAATTAGTTACCGACCACCAATCAAAGGAAAAAAAGAAAGATTACAGTCTACAGTGAGAAGATGTATTTAAATTTATTAGGTTACATTTTTTAATAATTTTAATGCGATGATGATATAGATAATATATGTTCATATATATTCTTAACTCTTTCAAATGTATAAGTACTTTTACAGACAAAGCGATTTGAACTCGAATCTTTTATAATGAACATCATCTTATTTTTTTACCGAAAAAATTTATTGGGTTTAAATTTATTAGATTTTGTGTCAAATTTAGAATGAAAAAGAAATCGAGCCCACAAAAATACAGTGGTAAATAATGTTAGGTGTGACAAATAATGTTAGAAAAGGGCGTCCCAACAGCTCCCGTGACCTTATTAAACATGACCCCCCTCCATTAATGTCTAGTTTCCCTTCAATCGCTGCCATTGTTTAGCCGATTGTTTCTTCCTTTTAAAACAACAACACTATATTAATTGCAACAGTCTGTAGTGAAGACTCAGCAGTCAGGCTTTTGGCAATTTCCTCTCAAATTCAATGCAAAATGGAGAAAGAGTTGCGTCTACTTCTCAATTTCATTTTGAATTCCCACTTCTCAATTACTAACAAAAAACAGATTTTGAACACAGGGATTCTAGGACAAGAAAATGTTGCATTTCAGGAAAACGAAAATCCAATAACAAAACCAGAACTGTAAACTTGTGTTTCTGGTCTGTATGAACATGGAAACAACAAAAAATGGTAACCAATTTGGACAAGAACACACTAAATGTTTGGTGTTAAGGATGAGTGAACAACCTTGTTTTGTCTTCCGGCTAGCCAAAGCAGAGTCCTCCGTGCAAAAGATGGCGTTTTTGCCTGTGAATCTAAGCTATAACAGCTCTGGTTTTCCTCGTCGAACCCGAGTTCACTCACTCCGTTTCCCCACCGGCCGGAGTCTATTTCAGATATAGTATCCTTGGCGCCAATGGCAATATTTTTCGCCTTCAAAATATCATCGTCCGCCGGAAATTGAAACGAAAAGGCCCTTCTTGATGAACCACCGGTAACATTCAGCTTCTCCTTCTTCCCCCGGAGCCAAATTTTCGATATCGAAAAGCTTTCTTTCTTGCTCTCGCCGATGGCCTTGCCGTTGTTGTTGTTGTTGTTGTCACTGCTAGAGCTACCGGAGCTCGTGATTGTGAATCTTCTCGATTCGCAATCGCATTCAGAAATCGCCGGACGGTGACCGGGTGTCAACGGTAAACAAGTCTTCTTCTTGCTCGATGGTTTCTTCATCGGAGTTCTGATCGGAACTTGCAACAGAGAATTCTCATCCATTACATACGCAAACGACCCCATAGAGAAACACCGTCTATCATCAACGTTACCATTACAACTACCTTCACCGGAATCACCGCCACCATCAACGTTCCTAAACTTTCCTAGTCTAACCGGGAAAACTTTCCCACCGGAATCCGCCGCTACAATTTGGTTAACTTCATTATTTTCCACAATCTCACACGATTTACGCCGGGACGACGACCCCAGTTCAGTGCCGAGGCGAGAGTTTGATCTTACAACTGAACTGTCAGTTCCAATCTCTCTGGAACTCTCACTCCCAGATTCAAGAACAAGAACAATAGGCGAACAAGCATTGTTCGGTGTGAAATCGGGCAGCAAAGTAGCTCTACACAAAGGGCAAGTGGAATGAGACAGAAGCCAAGTATCGATACACTCCATGTGGAAAGCATGGCTGCAAATCGGAAGCAATCTAAGCTTGTCTTCAGGCTCGAATTCCGACAAGCAAACAGCGCAATCAAACGGGTTCTTCACTCCGATGATGGCTTTGTATTGGAACACAGGGAGATTATCTATGAAAGATTGATCAACCCCGGCATCATGGAGATGAAACAGCTGTTGTAGCTGCCCTTGAAGAGCCGTCACACTGTCTATATCGTCTGGTTCTCTATTCCGAGGTCTCATCAGAAATCTAACCAAGAGGTGAAGCAAACCAGAAGCAAAGAAAATGATGGCCAGCACTATAATGATGAGTAGTATACTCGGACTAACCTTGTTGTTCAGATCGAAACTGTCGGACTGCAAGTTTTGCGGTGGAGGAAGGAGGTTATACGGCTGCTCCGATGGAGAAAGCAAACTCCTTTGCTTCATTTCAAGGAAAATAAACTCCATTGTTGTTTCTGGACACAAGTTACCAAGACTGAAACTTTAGACTTGAATCATATGGTAGCAAAAATCCCATTTTGGACGGAGTTTAGTGCACCGGAAAGGTTCAAGTCAAAAGGAAGAGATGCAAATGGGAGAGAAGGTGAATTTGAAAAAGGAGGAAGCAATTACACAAGAGTGCAGGGGAAATCAATGAGATTATTATTATATTTATATCCCAATGCGTAAATTCTGCAGAGAGAGTGTGCATATCTCATAATAAGGAGGGACTTTGATTCATGATTTCATCAATTACAAGGCTCTCCTTCAGGGTTGACTTGATGATGCATGAAACCCTATGCATGCACCCCATTTTTTTAATTCCTTATTTCCATAAAAGTAAATGGGTAAAGCCACAAATGATAAATAAAATATTCTAAAATAATTATTATAGACATTAAATTTTTAAAACTTATAAAAGAGGCACTAAACTTTTCATTTGATTATAAAATGGGCACTAAGTTGTTAGATGTAGTTAATAGGGGTGTTCAAAAATACCCGATCCGGTTATTCTAACTCAACGACCCGAACTTAAAAATATCGGGTAATTCTTAAAAAAAAATTACCCGACCCGTGATTTTTCTTGGGTATTTGGGCCGGGTCTGGGCCAATTTTTTGGTTATCGGGTACCCGACCCGATAGTTTTAATATATTTATTTTTTTAGTTTTAAATTATATATTTATTTTAGATTTCTTAATATTTTTACCTAAAACTAAATTTAAATCTCTAAATTATTTCTATGTTTGTATTATGTACTTTAAAGTTTTAAAATTTTCAAATTACATTCTCATAGCGGGGTTTGAAAGAAAAAACAAAATTAATATTTTTAATGTCTTTTTTGTGATAAACTATTATATATATATATATATATATATATGTCCAAATATTTCATCTTAAAACTAACTTCAAATCACTAATTTTTGTGTCTGGATTATGTATTATGAACTTTTAAAGTTTATGTGTTTTTAACGTAATATTTCAAAATTTAAAACTAATATATATATATATATATATATATATAAATCGGGTACTCGTTACCCGATTATTCGGGTACCTGAATTTCACGAGTACCTGAATAAAGCTGGCGAGACCACGGGCCGGCAAAAGAGGTTCCCAAATAATTGGGTATCTGACAATGAACAGCCTTAGTCGTTAACAGTCTAACGACTGACTAATTGGATATGTCCACCTTATTAAAGTATTGTATTAGTGCTTTAAAATGATCATTAAACTATTTAGTGGTTACAAAAGGGTCTTTGAACTATTTTAATGTACAAAATGAGCCATTATTACATGTTATACTATGAGTTTTTTGCAATTGATTTTAAAAGAATTTGTTTTTAGAAACATTTCTTGGGGAACCCTTTAATTCATTCCATTTGAAACGTTTCTTCGAACAAAAACTCTCTAATTCATTTTATTTGAAAGTTTTATGCAAACAAAATACCTTTAATTTTTTTCATTTGAAAAGTTTCTGAAAACAAAATATACTTTCGTTCCTTCATTTGAAATGTTTTTGAAAACAAAGTCTCTTGAAAATAATTGCAAACAATTTTTTTTAGTAAACTTATAATAACCAACCATTTTGTGGCAATTGAATAGTTCAATGACCATCGTGTAACAAATAATATATTACTTCAATCATGTGGACATGCTTAGTCATCCCACCGTTAGAAGTTAAACAATATCTAACTCAATGCCTATTTCATAACAAAATTCAAAGTTTAATGCACATTTTATAATTTTTAAAAATTTAGTGTTCAGAAAAAAGATATTAAGATAATTTAATTACCATTTATAAATTTTACCCAAAACAAATAACATTACATGCAATAAGCACATGTTATTATCAAAATATGTTTTGAGGAAAATCTAGCAAAATCCTAAATGATGGCTATAATAGATAAGATCAAAACCATAAGTATTTTGCCTATTTCTTGTATTTGGTGGGTTAGGAAATTGGATTATCTTTTAGCATTATTTTAGTAGCATTGTTTCTTTCTTTGTGGTCCCATTCTTTGGACAGGCCCTTCTATTCCACATCTTCCAATCTATAGTTTGGTACCTAATTTACATATTAATTAATTGGAAGGGGCCAAAACAAATGCTACCTCTCTCCTCTCTTCTAGGTAAAGACAAAGACAAGTGAACTATACAAAGTCTAGCAAAGAGGGAGGGTGTTTTGGAAATAGTACAAGGATTTATTTACTGCAGAAAAAAATGGTCAAATTGCGGATTGGACCCCCAAAAGTCTTGGGGAGTGACAACTTTTTCCTTTGCTTTGAACCTTTTTGTATGGTACTTGTTTTTAGGTGCTGTCTAAAAAGTGAAACACAGACATCCATTTTAGGGGAAAGGATGCCTCAGTGCTATGAGATCATCCTCTGCATTTGAAAGGAATCCAAATCAACTATAGTATTTAATATAGGGATATTTGCGGATAAAGGGTCCATCCTCTTTCCTTATCCACGTTTTTACTTCACATTAGGATCCTCAGTGCTATGAAAACATCTTCTACATTTATATTGTACTTTAACAAAATATCAAATAAAAGTATTTGTGCTTTTAAAATGTTCAGCGTATTGTATGTAATCACAGTAACCGAAGCTTTTCTCTCAAATAACCTCTCTTTCTCTCTCATGTTGTAAGTCTGAGGTTGATGTTTTTCGACGATTTGAGTCTGACCCCTCTATTTTCTTTTTTTTATCTCTTCGTCTGACTGGCCCCTTTTCTCTCTCGTTTTGATGTCGTTTTCCCCTTTTGTTCTTAATTTGCTAGATGGTTGGATAGAGCATCTTTCTCCGACAAAGGCGTCACTGGTGAAAACGACAGAGGCTCTCGACTTTTTCCAATGTTTTGGTCAAGGATCTCAATTTTCGCTGACGAAAGATTATTGATTTGACTCTCCGACCATGTTTCTTTCTCTTTTGCCCATCAGTCATTGACGATTCTTGGATCTTAACGTTGTGGAATTGATCGCTTCTTTTATACATTTCTTTAAATATTTTTATTTTTCTCTAACCCCAGAAGCGACATGCAATGAATATATTAGATTTATTGGCTTGTTCTTGTCTTGACTTCTTTGCATGTCGTGGTAACTTGATGAGTCTCTCCCATTTTTGTTGTTTATGTTTGCGTGTAACCTTTTCTTGGTTTGTTGCTCTTGTTGTTTGTTTCATGTGTTGTTGTTTTTTCCCGGGTTCGTTTGTGACCTTTTGTGCTTTCCCCGTAATGTTAGTGTCACATCAATCAATGAAAATTTGCAAGTACTGTAATAATACACAAAATGATAATTTAAGTACCACATTTAATATTTTATCAAAGAACATACATCACCTTTAACATTTTAAAAATATATGTATCATATTAAATATTTTGTTGAATTACATGTGCTAAATATGATATTATCCCTTATTTATATATTTTTATTTTGTCAAAGCATGACGAATTGTTTTCTGATTAAAACGAGAAGATGGTGATGGAAGATAGAGGCAACTCAACCGAATTGGTGGGTTGAAAATTGAGCTCACTCGTTCATAAAAAATTCGAATAATTGTCACTTTTGGGTTAAAGTATATAATAATATATGCCATGGGACATGTTGGGCATCATGAATTCCAAATTCGGACAAAAAGTGACACCGACACTAAGACGAAAGAAATGAGCCAGTTTCCAAACATAATTAATCAATAGTCCTCGAGCTCGAGGCATTAATTGCGTATTAGTTTAAAGATATTAGTATGGACTAATTGATTTGAGTTTGGATTTGTGAAGACCTAAATACAATTTCTTCCAATCATATTATAATTTATTCTAATTCAATACCTAAATTGATACGAGTTGGTGAAGATTTGTTGAGATAATTTGACAATTTTACGTAAGTAGACCGACTAAAATGTTGATTTAATGGGATTAGATAATAAATGAGGGTTTTTTTCTCTACATTTTTTTGTTTATTTTCTATGAACATTTTTTAAAAATTAAACCTTGTTAAAAATCTCTATAACCTTAAAAAAAATACCCTACTTTTATTACTTGATATATGTCCGAATCTTACAATACCAAAACGAAACAAAAATTTCACACTAGAAATTGAATTTACATCCCTGAAGCAAAAGACAGAAGTAAGAAACAAAAGCACCAGATCAAAACGATGTTAGAATAGCAAGATACTAAGTGCTCTGAAATAAGGATGGGCAAAAAATTCGATTATTCGGTCTTGATTTTATACTCGATAAAATTTTATCCGGAATTAATTTTGGTGAGACTAGGAGTAGATCCAAAATTTAGATTCCAATTACAACTGAGATCGAGATTGGATCCGGCTTTTTTGGACCAGGTACCCGATGAGTACCCAATGGGACCGGGACCAGTACCAGCCACCAGGTACCATGTACTGGTATGATACAGAATGACATTGAAGAGGTTGAAAACAACTAAAGAAACTCTTTTATTTCTCTTTATGTATGAATATTATGAGTATGACTCGTTTTAAGACTTCAACCTCCAAGCTTACAATATTATGACTTTGTTATTTAATATTATTATTAATGGTTGAAATTTGTTCCCCATGCTGCTCAAGTTTTATTAATAATAGACTAATTGACCGGGTACCCGGTATTGGTACCGATTCCCACTAGTACTGGGATCAGTTCTTGAAATTTTGGACCCGGTCAAACCGGAACCAAGACTTGTTCTAATTTTCAAGAACCGGTGGTTACGGGACCGAGACCAATTTTAGACAAATTGGTCGGGTACCCGGTCTTTCCCACCCCTACTCTAGACTGTCCTACTCTCTGTAACCTCGATCGACTCCCACAACAAATCCGATACTATTTATTAATTGACTAATTTAATTTAAATACCGTAAAGATTGGTTATGAGGCGAGTTTCACAACTTAGATTGCTCAATTCACAACGTCATAATTCGTATATCTTACCTTAGTTAAGAATATGGGTGAAACCATCTTTTGTAATGTATGTCAATTGACGCCCCATAAACTTTTTATTTTATTTTTTATAAATTTTATATAAAATTATATAAAAATAAAATTAATATCACTTTAGAAATATATTAACATAACTTTAAAAATAATTATACCTTAAAAGAAATTAATACATGTCATATACTTTACGTACTTAAAAAAACACCTTATAAATTTTTTAAAATTCTGAATCTTTTTACTCTGTTTTTTTTTTCTTAAAAACTTAAGATCTCATAATATTGTACTAACTGATATCATTATTTTTTAAACACTTGTCACCCTTTCTTTTTCAACTTCAATGCGTTAGCATACAATAAAAAAAGTGCCGATCACTTTTCTTTATAGTGTTGAGAAATGATAATTGAAAATTTTCTATAATTTTATTTTATAATATAAATAATAAGATTACAGTAAAGTTTTAATAGTGTCAAATTTAAGCTATTTTAACAATTCATTCAGCCAAACAATTTTAGAAGTCGTTGCTGCCATACTTTTTTATTCGGCCTCTATAGATGATCTAGTTATGATATTATATTTCTTTAACTTTCAAAAAAAAAAATTAGAGACTCTTTTAGTTTAATGCAAAAATCAGACACTAAAGGAGTTAGAGAGTCACTCTAATAATAAAATTTATTAAACTGACGTGAATTAATCGATTAATTAATTAAATACTAATGATTAAAAAGTGAGCATTATCTTTTTACGGGAATAGTCTTCCGATTTTGTTGGGTAGGTATATATTGTTGCATGTTTAGAATGCGGTTAAAAGACGACAAGTTTTAAAATTTGTCGTCGAACTGAAAATGTTAGACTTCTTGATAACATTTTCAGTTCTTTTTTTAATTTTTTTTTCAAGCATCGATACTTGATTTTTTGATAAATTTTTAGTTTGAGACAAAGTATCGAAACCTACAAAATAAGTATCGATACTTAAAAAAAAACTTAAAAAATCAACTAAAAATATTTCAAGAAATCTAATATTTTCAGTTCGAGAATAAATTTTAAAACTCTCTATCTTTTAACCGTACTCTAAACATATCGCACGATAAACTCGTTCGATTTTGTTATAGCAGACGAAAGTACAAAAAAACCCAGCTGGAAGGAGTCAGTCTGGACTGGAGCAGCATCGGCATCTACACTTGAAGGCACAAGGTCAAATACTTTGGCGCACAGTCATTTCGATTTGTTACTATGCTAGTCTTTTCTCTCTCTTTTTGATATATTATTTTGATATTTTCAATAAAAAGTGCGGAAAAAATAAGCATGTAATAACACATTTTCATTTAATATAAAATATTTTCAACATTATTTATTTAATCTCAAATTTCTAAATCTGAGCAATAAATATGATTGATAGCATTGAATTAGGTAATATTTTACTGTCTAAATTTTAGATGGTTTGTGTATTAAATAATTTTATTTTTTAATTATATTATCCTTCATCTTTTATATTTGATTAAATTAATATTTGTCAAAAAAATTGATTTTTTAGGTCTTGTCAATATTGAATCGGTTAGTTTCAAGTCAGTGTCATTAAATATGTTGATTTTTGAGTCAAGTCAATAACAAATCAGTTGATTTTTAGGTTGAGTTACTAGTTAGATCTTCGGGTTAATTCAGGTTTACTTGTGTATGAATTCAATCGTTTATATGTAGAATTATTGATATATTCTTATAAAAAATGTGTCTTTTGTCAAATGAGAAATGAAGATGTTCATTATAGGGAATATGATATTAAACCATTAAATTATTACCAAAGATTATGGTTAAATAGTAGTGTAATATATATTAAAAAAGAGAATAAGCATACATCATTTTACTTTTTATCGTATTGTTAAAAATAGATAATAGTAAAAATAAATTATTTGTTCACTCAACTCAATTATCGAGTTAAAATCGGATTTATGTTCAGTTCGGATTTAATTTGAGTAAATTAAATCATGTTTATATCATTTTTGAAATTCATGCACAAAGTTTTATTCATTCGATGAAGTAAAGCATAGGAAAATACACGAGAGGATATCATGTTTTAATTATTCGATTTAAATCATCATCTGACCTTGGAAATCCCTTTTGAGTAGAAGCATCAAACTCAAACCCTGTTTATAAGACAAAGGCAAAACATGAGAATGGTATTAATTAACGGGCTATGACCTTTCTAACTTGAATAACAAGTTACATGAAACTTGTACAGAGTAAAGAGGAGTCGGGACTTACTCGGTAAATTCGACTCGGATTATACCGGCGTCAAGATCAGCAATGGTGGAGAAAGCATCTCGAGAAAGGTTAATGATCCCCTGGCATCCGGCTTTACCGTAGTCGACGACTTTAACCACCACGGTTTTACCCTTCTTGCAAGGATGCGGTGCTTTGTTGGCTCCTCCTATGCATTTAACTCTGTACCTCTTTCCGCACGCTCTTCCGTTCTTCTACAACGCATCACTCACTCCGGCCACCATTATTCCGTTCTTTCGGTTTTCGTAGCATGCCGAAACTGTTACATAATTCAGCGATGAATGATTGTGTCTGAACCACAACATCTACAAATTAAATATGAAATATAATTTACTAAATGAACAACTTTTGTCGCTGAGTCAAGTATACATTACTTTCTTTAATTTGTTAAGTATTTTATGGGGACTGGCGTTTTGTTTCAAGATTGGAAGGCTAGAGAAATAAGTAAAGACCAATTTGTTTTACTATTTTATGGGCTTTTATTGTTCGAGTCAATAATTGAGTAGATATCTAAAGTTCTTGGGCATTAGCAAGACAGCCCAATTAATGTTTTATTACTTATTACCATTCGGTATATTATTGATTGTTGAATTTGTTTGTCACATAATTTTATTAATTTGAAGAGATATTAATTAATTGATAATTTAATGATTTATTAATTTAAAGAGATTTTTTTGGTTTAACGATCTTACATTATTTTTCATGAATAAAATATATACATTGTATTAACTAATTGAATGATGTTCATGTTTAATGTGACTATTTAAATATAATACAAACCCCTAAAAAATAAAGTTCATTGTAGTGCGTACTACTGGTTAAAACTTAATGTAAGCTTATGTATAGTAAGGAAATCAACCACTATATAAACAACATCAAACATTCCTAATTAGTCCATCCAAATCAAAACCAACCAACCATGGATGCAGTATGAGACGTAACACCGAAACTTTTGGATACAGTAAGGAAAGTTAGAGATAAAATAGAATTAGATTTAAATTTTAAGAAGAAGCAAACAATAATAGAATCACATTTTACTAAGTTGTCATAGTTTTATGTGTAATTCTATAGAATTATTAATTTATAATATTGAAGGGACCATAAATTTATATAAGGGTCTTCCAGAAAATTATTATCTTATTAATTTATTAAAATTATTAACTTAGACATTGGGCCTAATACGGGACCGAAAAATTATTATCCGATTCAATGGGCTAAAACCTTCACAGAACTCTTTCCGACAAAATAACAAATATAGGCCTAAGAAAACATGGTCTCAAAGTTTGGGCTATTAAAGACACAAGGCTACATCACACGTTCGACCATATTGTTGAACTATCTATATACCTTTTAACACTTAATTTTGTTCTTGTTTAAACAAGGCAAAAAGTAATTGGTGGGTGTAAAGACTGTAACTTGTGGTGTAAATTGAGCAATTGATAATAAATTAAATGTATTCGAACTCAATGAATGACTCAGGTAAAAAAAATGACAATATTCATTTTAAGAGATTCAGTTCCGAACTCATGTGTATATACAGTGTATGTATAGACAAAGCAATGAATGATTCACATGGAAAAAGAGTCTTAGGGTTGTAGGGCAGAGCAGGGCAGGCGGCGATGGATGAAGCTGCAATTTGTTACCACTTGCTTTAAATTAACATTGGTACGTGAAGATCTAATAGGGTGGTCCATGCCCCAAATTCACATGAAACCATAACCTTTTTAACTCATCCTCCACAAATTCAAGTTTTTGCACTTTCAAGAGGTTTTAATTCATATAACTGCTCCCATCACCCTAGCCTCATTGTCACGGCTATGATCTAAACATTAGTTCGATTGATACATTTGTTATTACAATATTGTTGTTGATTCGAATATGTTTGAAAAATATATCGAACTTGTAATATTCTAGTTTTTAGTTGGGAATTCAATGGTTGAAATACTTGACATACAAGAATCCGATGTTTACTTTGTAATTTTAAAATTTCATCATGTTTCCTAAGATTCAAACAATTGGTAAAAGGTTGACATTGTTGAATTTGTAGGCAGCTTCCTAGTAAAGGACATAAAGCTCAATAGTTCAAACAAAAGAAAGGGATTTGTATTATATTATTATAAGGGGGTGGTTTAAAATTTTAGGTATGAAATTAATAAAACAATATGTTTACGATTATAAGTTAGTTTAGCAGAATAAGGCACTAGATCTTTTAAACAATGTAAATTACGTGAATGGAGCAAACCGAACTGGGAATCGTTCCTATAATGACAACGAGAATACTCGTTCTTAATTAATTAACTAAAAAAGAAAGGTGGGGTGAGAATAATGAAAACAAACTCTAAAAAAGAAATAATAAAAGCAAAGCAAAGTTGATGTGAAAGAAAGACTCATTCTCTTCACAAGTCTTAGAAAAACAGCCGAAAACGTGGGCAAAATGACTTATCCAACCAAAAAACTAAAACCAAAATGCTCTATCTTTCCCCCAGGAAAGATCTTGGTGGGTTCAGGTCATTTTCGTACTAGATCTCATACATATCCTCTAAGGTTTTTATTTATTTATTCATTATTATTTTAAAAAAAGAATTTATGCATGAAAATAATAATATAATATTGAAAGGAAACACAACCAACATGTCAAACATTCCAAGATGTCGTCAACTGATTGGCTCCAAGAGTTTGACCAACGTTACGTGAAGGATGAAAGAATGTTTGGAATTGCGTTTCATATGCTATTTATTCACTATTCAAACAACGTTTAGATAAGGTTACATTATTTGCTTTTCTTTCCTTCTTTAATCAATAAGGTTGTTACTTATTAGAATATTATGAATATCAAAATTGCAGAATTTTTTTATTTTTGGTATATTTAAAATTAGGTAAGAGGATTATGGTGTCTTAGTTCGATACTTCGATTAAAGATTATTATTTTATATATTGACGGTGAGAAAAAAAAATTCACAAGCGAAGTTATTTAGGGTGTATAGTTTTAATTTAGGGTTGTGAATTTAGAACTTGAGGTTTAATGTTAGAATTCAGAGCTTATGTTAGAGTTTTAAAGTTTTAAGATTATGATTTTAGATTTTAGCTTAAAAATAAGTATTGTCTAATTTTTTTTATACCAACAATGTATTAAACATTCATCCCTCGATTAATATTATTATTGTTGTAAGCTAAGGAGGACGTAAGTTCAAATGTGCTTAAACATGCAATGTCCTCTTACTTGTGAGTGTGGGTAGTTCTGAACAGTTTTAATATTGTATAAAAAATAGAAATTATTTGCTCTTTTCGGTGCATTATATATGTCCCACATAAAAAAATAAGTTTAGAGTTTATGTTTAAGATTAGGATTTAGATAATTAGGTGTATTTTGTGTTTTTAGGGTTTATGATTTAAGATTTAAAATTTAAGATTGGTGTTTAGAATTTTTATTATATTTTAATATGATGTATAATTTTTATTACAAAAAACAGAATAAATCAAGTAAAAAAATACAACAACAAGATGTATATGAATAAAGAGAGAAATTTTTATTATATTTTAATATGAAATGTATAATTTTTTTTTCAAATTTTATAATTATAGACATAAACACTAAATACTATGTAAAGTTTTAATTCTAACAGACCTTAGAATCTTAATTATAATAAAAAATCCACAAATAATATATGGACCACAATAATAATAATAATAATAATAATAATAATAATAATAATAATTATTATTATTATTATTATTCAATTTCAACTTGCAATACGTGACAGCAATTTGTACAATATTTTATCATACAAAAACCAAACTGATATTTCCTAACATTGATATAACATATCACATCCCCAAAAAGTGTCCAACTTAGCTTTTTTCCTTGAATAACGTTACATCTATTATCTATATCCAAGTTTGTGTGCTTCAAAATTCCTTTATCGTTTATGAAACCATCCGAGATGGACTTAGAGGGTCGTCTTTCCCCAAAAATTTAAAATTTATAAATTATTTAAAAATAATATTTTTTTTATATATTTTTATTGAAAATTTATTTTTGCCCTTCAAAATTGTATAAGTTCACATCTTTAAAATTTTATAAATTCGCCCTCTAATATAAAATTTTGCGTTCTTCCATACAACCATCGATATATCAATCAAATCAAATGATTTAAACCCTCATTTTATGTATTTCAATTTGTTTTGAAATTACACCTACATTTTTAAAATATATAATTAAACAAAAAGTTTGTTGTTTTCCTTTTATTTTATACAAGGTGGAGTTGTGCTTGGAGGATTTCTGTGATAGATTTGACGTTATTTTGGATTTTTTTTACATTCAACCAATATTATCATACGTCTGAATCCAATATTTACAAATATGTTTCTAAAAAGTGAATTATATTTATTACAGATCATTCATGTTAATTATTGGCATGCAAACCCTTGAATATTTAACACGTCACGGAAATTTTTATAGAATTTGAAATTAAATTTTGACAATAGAATTTGAATAATATACAAATTGATTTTTTTAATCGCAATATCTGACCCATTATGTATTAATCCGAATTAAGTTTTGCAGAGGTTCAATATAGAACAATTTTCTTAAGTCTTAACCTATTTTTTCATTGGCAACGTCAGGATTCGAATTCCTGACTTTGCTTAAAAGACTTAGCACATCATCCCATGATTGTTGATAAATTAAAATATTCTTTAGGCTAATAATACTTGGATGAAAGAGAATAAAAAATTTTAAATGAAAAATTATTTGTAAAATTTAAATTGTACAATATTGACAATAATTTTATGCCCTTTTTCGATGTCCCTTTCAATGTTACAACACTAAAAAAATTAAAATTTGAGCCACAACCTTATATTTTAAATCTTAAATTAACCTTAAACCATAAAAATACATTCTATCACAAGTACTTTAACCCTAAGCATAAACTCTAACCTTAACCCTAAATTAAATTTTTAGTATGATGATAAAAATAAAACACTAAAAAAGAAAAAAAGATTTATATTATATAATATTCTGTTTAAATACCAAATGTTTTATTTAAAAAATAGAGTTTAAAATGATAATATGATTAGCAAGGTGGCGAGAAATTCCAAGAAAATGGCCAACAAGGGTCAATGGAAAGCAAAAGGATAAGCTCGACGAAAATTCGTAGATAAGAATTTGGATAGAGGCTTAACTTAACTCTATCCATTATTTTCTATAAAATAAATAAATAAATAAACATTTCAATACAAATTAAATTTAAAACAAAAAATAAAAGACTGCTAGCTAGGTCACCGCTGACTTGTGCCAAAATGATGTCAAAAGAAATTACTATATATTTCTAATAGTATAGATATACTTATTTGTATATCAACCAGGTTGGTCTAAATGGTAAATAATTTTGTATCGTTTAAACAAATTTCGAGTTTAAAATATAGTGTACTCAAATAAATTTTACTGAAAGGCTCGCTCACCAAATCTAAGTGTATGACACGTATCAATTCAAATTAATCAAAATAAAATTTTAAAAACCAGGAAGAAAAAATACTATAATATTATATTTATACCCGCCGTGTTTGAATTTTTTTGAGATCAAGATGATATCGACCCATGACACCTCTATTCCAAATAAAATATAAACCTAAATATTTGATCTTATGTTTTTTTTCCCTCTCCTTTTTATTTAATTTGATTGAAACAATTTATAACAGTTTGTCCATGTTATTAGACAACATAAAATATTTTTTGAATATATATATATATTAGTTGTATTAATGATATGTGCATTTTAAAATATTATTTAATATATTAATTTTATTAATAATATATTGAATGTATAATTTTTTTTGAAAGTCGAATGTATAACTTAGATATAGTCTGATTGAAAGAGTTTTATGACTTCCAAACAAACGTTTTCTAATTTATTTTTAAAGTTATTTTTAAACAAATATTTCATAAGAAAATTTTAGTAATATGTACTTTTTAGATTATACTTTTAGGTAGTCTTTATATTCGGTCTAATAAATACTATATTTTTTTGGGTAAAAAACACTATAATTTTAACATTCACAAAGACAATTTAAAATATAGTCTTACATTTCATCAACTAAATATGCAAACTTTGTTGAATCAATCACTTTTTTTTTGTGCGTGTGAAAATGGATTGTTGAATAATTGTCTAATTGAGTTCAATAATGTTTTGCATGTAATTTTTTATATTCATTTTATATCAATAAAAACTTGAAATGTATTTTGTTAAAAATAATTCTTCAATTAATTTAAAGATTAAATAGTACGTTATTTCATCATCACTTTGGTACTATAAGAATTTTTTTTTTGAATCTGGATTATATTCAACAATGAAAGGAATACAAAGGAATCACACCTTTTACAAGATAAATACATTGCAGAACAAAATAATAAAATTCTAAAGGTGTGAAAAACGTTAAAATATCATACCTAATACTGTCAGAAGAAATCTTCTGATAAAAATCCAAAGAAACTATAACTTTGCCTTGAGTGCTCTTTGAATATAGCAAAAATTCTTCTGTTGCTTGTTCTTGGCATGTCGGCACAACCACAAAAGGGAATCATAGCATGTATAGAACGGCCTCCTTCGTTGAAAAGCGCTCGTTGATACTCGTCACTCGAACGCGTAACTGTCAAAAGACAGACTACTGTCATGAAGACAGACAAAAACTGCTAAAAAGCAAACGAAAGAACTGTCACAAGGCAGACAAAAGAACTGCCATAAAAGCAGATTTGAATAAGAATCCGGCAAAGTAGAAGAAAAACAAGAAACAAACTTGAAAAACGAAATATTCATTAAAAAAATAAATTTTATTTATGTACAGAACGGCCAAAGGCCGCCGCCGGTAAAGTAAACGATGAAAATAAAAAAAAAGACTTAGAAAAATTTTGTAACCGCCTCAAAGAAGTGGAGAAGTGGAGAAGTTACTACTTTTCCTACCCTACTTTTTAATATCCGCTATTCCTACTATAAGAATTTTTTAGTTCAATTTTGTTTCTGAACTTTCCAAACATGAAGTAGGTTACCCCACTCAATTATCTCGTTACAAAAAAATTATACGATATTCTAAGAGCGTGTTTTATGACACATAATATATATTAAATTGAAAATAAGAAAACCACAAAAGATCTCAAAAAACCATAAAAATATATTTAACAAACTGAGAACTTATCTCATCTCATTTCTCTAAATCTATTGGATTTTAAAAGACTTTCATGAACTTTTTCGGGAAAAAGAATCTAATTTAATATGTCTATAGTGTCACGTAGCTTTTGTAACAGAAAAATTGAATCGGGTTATATGTTTCACGTTTGAAAAGTTCAGGAACTATACTGAATAAAAATATTAAGTACAAAATAATAATGAAATGCAACTTAAGAATTAGATTAGGGATGTTAATTAGGCGGGAAAGGTGTGAAGGGTATTCTTTCTACACTCATTCTCCTAAAAAAAATTCATCTTCATTCCTGCCCCACAACCCGCTGTGAATATAAAATTTAAAATCATTATTGTCCCGCAACCCGCAAGATTAAAATAATCCTCACCTCGTTATCACGTGGGTCCTGAGACCAACTTAATTTCCTCTTTACCCATCCCATGACCCATTCAGATAATATATTTACAAATATTAGTTAGATAAATATAAATCAATTTGTTACAAAAAAAAGTATGAAATATATGTCATTCGAACTCCCATTACATATGTGACATTATTCCAACTGTCATTATTTTTAAAAAAAATAATAATATACGAAATTAAGTTTTGTACGACACAAAAGTTTAGACTGAAAATATACTAAAATTTATTGTAAAAGACAAAAAATAGCACAAATAATATGTAACATAATATTTCAATTGTTTTTAACAAATAAACAATATAGAAAGAACTAAAAAGAAAATAATAATAAAAAACAACAACATTTAAAAAAATAAGAACAAATATCAATAGAATCTAAATAATATACAATATTTAAAAAATAAAATTTAAAAGATAAAAGAATAATGTACCTATCATGATGAATAAGAAAAAAAAACAAACCTTATAAAAAAGACGACAGACAACACTAAAGAAGAACCTAATAAACATAAATATTATATATGTATATATATTTATTCATAAAAATTCTAAGACAATCCAACATAAATTATCTTACATTTGACTCTAATGCAAATTGATATTTTGAAGAAAAAAGTATATTTGATATGATCAACCTTAATCTCAATTATATATATTAAACTTGAATTACTTTAAATTTGACTATAATCAAAATTGATATATTTTTAATAATATTTATATTAACATGTTATAGGATCTGTTGGGGTGGGTGGAGATAATGCGGGACGGGTGGAGATGATGCAGGGCGGGTCGGGATGGGGAGGGTACAAAGACATATTTATGTTTTCCCCACCACCCACGACGAATCTAATTTTATTTTTTATCCCTGCCCACAACACGCAAAATTTATAACCATATCCACCCAATTAAATACGAAATGAGACAAATCCCCACAAAATCTGCCCCACTGACATTCCTAAATTAGATACTAAAATACATCAAATCCTAAGTCCTCCAAAAACATAGAGTTGTTGAAAATTTCTTAAATCTTTAACTTAATTAATAATTTTATTTTTTATTAAAGATCTAAACTCAATGATTAATTGATTATATATATTATATTAATTTCTTTTGATTAAATAAAATTTACATTTTCATATCAAGATTTGAACTCATATAAGATGAGGCAATATAAACATCATTAACTAGTGTATCAGTGTTTCTTTGGTTCGGACGGTGTAGGAGACTCATCCTGATGGTCGACGGTGACGGCAAAAGGCGGACCTTATCACCGGTTGGAAATCTCTCACGTCTCAGACCCCCCAGGAATGCCTCACCGTTGCGATGGTGCTGCTCCCTTCGAGCGGTTCTCAGCTCGCCGCTGCGTCGGAGAATGATATTGACGACGACACAGGGTATGACCACCAGTACTAGAAAGCCGCAGCCGCGTCGGAGAACGCTCTTACCCCCAGTAAACGGCATGTCGACCGGCCCTGGGTTGCTGTGTCCCGGGAGAATGGGTGAAGGGTCCTTGTCCTTGGTACCTTGCTTTGCTGACCGGAATCCTCTTGGGGATCTGGTGGGGCCTATTTTTTTCATGAGCTGGGAAGAGAGAGAATGTGCCTCTGAATTGGAAAAAGACATAAACTAATTTCCTTTTTTAGAGGTTTTTGACTTTTCAAAATGGAAATGGTGGATGATCTATCTGCAACATCTGCATTTTCCCGGATATCATGGGATCTTGCTTCTCTCTGCTGGTCTTACCCCGGCCTTTCCCCAGCTGGTGCATCAACCTTTTTCCAAAAAAAGCCGAACAGCCCCTTGATTCAAGGGATTGAGATATCTGTTGGGTTTCGGGCTTCCAATAGAATCCATAATATTAGAATTTTATGGTTCGAATGGGATCCAGGCGGTTTTTTTTCTTTTAGAGGAGATTAGTTTGATGTGGTTTAGTGGCTCAGGTCTTACTGTTTTGTTTTTTTGCGGTTTCATCGGATTTACTGAGCAGGAGGAAGATCCTGGATTCTCAGTTTCCCCTCATCGGCGATGTCCTGTTGTCGACGCCTTGATAAGGACCGATATTCTATCGGAAGCCTGCCTCTGGATAGAGCTCTCAGGCGCAATGGCGATAGGCCAGAGTCGTTCGAGGTCGGCGAGAATCCGTTTTGGTTTTTCCCAGGGATGCCCAGTTTTTCGTTGGTTGTTAACTCCCACCACAGCCCAGGTGCTGGAGGAGTCTAATGTGTCTCCTTGTAGAGAGACTTTGGTTTCATTTGTCTTAGTTGTTCCCTTGTGGACTCGGTTGTTGGCTTGTTTTGATCCGCAGAATCTGTTTACCGGAGCTTTGCATGTCTGTAATGCAGCTCAGGGTGGTTATTATGTGCTTTTTGCATGGTTTGGTTCTTCTTTCCTTTTGCTTTGGTGCATAGCCCCTGCACGGTTGTGGGGCTCTCTTTGTGTCTTCTTTTTGTTTTAATCTATGGAAGTTATGTTTGATCAAAAAAAAAACTACTTGGTCAATCAATGGATCTATATATTAAATTTTAATATATTTAAAAAATTCAATCAATGATTATATATATTAAAAAATTTGAGTCCACTCAATTATTTTTACTCTTTTTCCCCTAGTATTTACGGCACTATAACATATATAAGGGTGCAATTTATACCATTAAGGTCTATTAGGTATAGTGATAAAGGTGCAGAGATTGCAATTGGAGGTCCTAGATTCCGTCTCCAACAAGGCCATCCCATTCCCTTTTATTTCCTTTAACCACGTGATAACACATGTCACCACCTTATTGAAGGGATAAATATATTAATTATTAATTGTTAAATAAAATAAAAAAATTCAAAGTACATTCATCCAATCGGGTGGTGACACGTGTCACCATCTAACAAGTGTCATGACATGTGTCGTCATCTAATTTTTTTGATTAATTTTATTTAATTAAATTAAAATTAAGACAAAATTAATGTAATATGTAACTAGCAAGGACCAACTGTGTAATTATATACATTTCTTTTAATTGTCACGTTACCTCTTCTGTTAGATTTTAACGGTAGGTGGTTAAAATATGAGCACTTTAAAAGTTCGGTGGTTTAGTTGACGGGTTTCTTAGTTAGAAGGTCAAAATAAGAACGAACTCATAGTTTCGTTGTTACTAGGGGTGTAAACGAGCTGAGTCGAGCTCGAGTAGTGCTAAGCTCGATTCGACTCGTTAAGATTTCGAGTCGAGTTCGAGCTTGAGTAGTTTTTAACGAGCTTGAATAAACTGAGGTCGGCTTGGCTCGTTAAGAACTTGAGTCGAGTGCGAGCTTGAGTCGAGTTCAATCGAGTCGAGTGTTGACCGAGTCATACTTGAGTAGCTTGCGATCTGTCTCGTCCATTTAAAGCCATATTAGGAAAAAATTTTGATGCACAAGTTTAGGGTGTTAGTTTATGGTTTAGAGATTTAGGTGGTTGAGTTTAAAATTTAGGATTTATAGTTTAGGGTTTAGAACTTATATTTTAGGATTTTAGGTTTAGGAATTTGGAATTTAAATAAAAAATAAAAAAATAGTACATTATATTTTCGAGTAGCTCGCGAGCATTTCGAGTCGAGTATCAAGTAGCTCGGCTCGTTAAGAACTCGAGTCGAATGTTGACCGAACTTTAATCGAGTCGAACTTTAATATCTTGTGATATGTCTCGTTTCATTTACAGCCCTAGTTGTTACCTATGTAGTTTACCCTAAAAAACTATTTATCCATGTGGGAGTATAGACTAATCCAAAATCTTATTAATGCATTCATCATTCTATTGGAGAAATTATTAGATGGATTTGACTCATCAAGTTATTCATGGTCCATCCAATAATATTCATATATTTGAGTGTATTTATCAACTCTTTAGTTCCATGTAGGAAATAGATGAAGATTTACCTTAAAAATGAGATGAAAAATTTTCATTGTATGAGACAATGAATAACGTGCCCTCCGATAATTTTTTATTCCAACCAAAACCTAAGCTGGGAAAATTATTTGATGGACTTGATTCACCACATCATTTGTGGTCCTAGCCAATAAAGTAAATCTATCTCATTCTTTTATTTTTTCAAAGTGAATTTTCACCTATTTCCTACATACCAATAAAAAGTGAGTAGTTATTAAGAAGTTAAAATGAAATGAATGAACCTTATTAACTAAGATCACGGATAAAATAGTGAGCATAATCCATCTAATAATTTATCTAAAGCCGGACTGTTTCCATCACCTGATCACCACGTCGTCTTTGTTAGTTAACATGTTTGTTCTTGTCGCTTTCACTGCCCTAGTTAAACCATCTAATTTATTACAGCTACACACACTTAATTATGTCAATTTTACGATACGAAAAAACATAAATATCTAAACTATACATTAAATCTTTGTTGAGTTGTCAGAAATTAATTCGAAATTGTTTATATAGAAAATCATTAAAATGTTCATATTTCAGTTAAAAATAATAAAAAGTACCTTTTAAAGATGATTATAATTATTATATTTTATATAATATTTAAATAAAAAATTAATAATTATTATTTGATAATTACACAAAACATTACTATGTTTTGAATAAAGAACCGTTTAATTAGCATTCCTTATAATCATTTATTAATCTAATTTTTCTATATATATTTATATTCCATTTTATTTTTAAAGTATAGTTGTGTAAAGATTCAATTCGATATTAACTCAATTAGAAAAAAATAAAATGCGCTTGAATTTATGGTAATTAAAATCAATATAAAGTTTTGTTTTATTTTATTTATAGTTCTACATTGTCTTTAAATAAGAATTAGAAAAGTTGCTTGAAAATCAAACTCAATATGAATAAATTTGTATGTAAATCCCTTACCATTATACATATATATATTTTTTGAAAATGTATGTATGTATGTATGTATATACATATAGTGTTTTAGTTCAACTACCTCGTGGGTGTAATAAAATTCAGTGTTAAATACTTTACATGTGCCACTAAATTTGTCACTTTAACTTTTAAAAGTCAATTTTTTAATCTCTAACCATAATTTATTCAAATATTTTAATTAACTAAAATTTATAATATATATAAACTACTTAATTTCATGTTTTTAAAATATTGTTCACATTTTTATCAACAATAAATGTTAAATAATAAGACATAATTGAAAATATTAACAAAACAAAGTCAACATGTGACAATTTTATTGGAACAAAATGAGTAATATATTTGTAAAAAAACATTTAACAAAATATTACACGTAGAGTGGTAAATGATCTGTACAAATTATTATCATTAATTTGCTTGAACTTTGTCAAGTTCAAAATATATCTAAAAATATTAAACAAATGAATATAAATGGACTGATTAACCTATTGAGTGGTCTCAGTAGTAAATGATTATGTTGTTTCTTCTAGGTGGCTCAAGTTCGTGCAACATAGTCGGCAAGTGTGTAGGTTTATTCAAATTTAAAACTGAATTAAAATACTACTTTATAATTAAATTAGCGTAATAATAATAATATAAATGGAGTGATAAAAGATTTATACAACTTTCTTATGAATCATGAGTTTAAATATTATATACAAATAGTAAAAGATAATATCAGTTGATATTATTGTTGTTGTACCATACATAAAGATGTGAGTCTGAGTATAAATTTAATTACAGCTAATATAAAATTCAAATAATTTAAAATTTTATTAAAAAAATAACCTGAAATATAACACAAACAAGAATTTAATATTAATAAATTCAGTGTTAATCAAGATATGATGCATGTATTTTGCCATTATCTCATATTTACTTTCTGGTTTTTACAGACTAGCAATGGAAAATAATAATAAAACTGAAAAATAAAGCAAAGTAAATAGAGATGAGTTGAGTCAAGGGATGACGTGGAATACCTTTTTGTAGGAGAAAAACCTAGAAAGTTGGTTTGGATTTTTTTTGGGATTTTTGACGTATGTTTTTTTTCCTATTTAAATCAATATTTTTATGGGATAATAGACTATTAATTTCAGTTCAGATATATTTACATTATAATAAATTAAATTTTATTACTTGTATTTTTTTTAATTTTATCATTGTTTGTTAAAAGGAAAGGGATGGGTAAGTCAGTAAGTGACGTGGCAACTCATAAGAGGTGAAACGACAGTAACATCGAAGATACATGAATATGCCAGATCATCCGTGGAAGACACGTCACGCTGCCCACTATAATAATTCCACCTGGCAATCTCTCCCTCCACTCCCATTTATTATATTATTGCACGTGAATTTTAATTCCTAATTTAAAAAAAGTTTGATATAAGACTATGTTTAAAAACTATCATTCTTATAATTAATATTTATTTTTAATATAATCTATTAAGATGTTTAATATAATTAATTGTAAATATATTTAATGAAATAATTTAGAGTGTTTAATGTAAATAATAATTATATAAAATAGTTTATGGTTTAAGATTTATGGTTTTAGGGTTTATGTTATATAGTTTAGAGTTTACAATTTAAAGGTTTAGAGTTTAATTATATTAAACACGATATATAATTTTTAAAAAATGCAATCAATTATATGCTAGTAGATTCTATTGAAAAAAAAAAGAAAATAAGCCTTAATTATAGGAACAATTTTATCTTGTAAGGTTCATGCTGACATTTATCTTAACAATATAATATCTCTATATTTACTAAAAATACTACCTTAAAAAGATTATTAATAAATAACAATAATTTTAAAATCCAACTTAATATTTAAATTAAAAAAAATAAACTTTTAGGTTTCGTAATTAGAAAAAAATATATTTAAAAAATAGAAAATAAGGTGATATTTTTTACTCAATTATAAAATAAAAAATAAAAAGAAAAGTCGTTTGAAAGAGAAAAGAGGGAGAGGCGTCGAGAGTTAGAATCCTTACACGTGGCGGAGACTAGAAAATACATGACCGAGTAAATCTGTGAAAAGATTTCTGACACGTTTCCTTTTTATTTTTCTTTGATTTGTTATTTCTTTTAAGAAAAATATCTTCTTCTATGCAAAAAAATAAAATAAAAAAATAAATAAAAAATCTTCCATTAAATTATTACACTATTTAAGATTATTTAATCACTTTCCTTTTTTATCCAAAATATAATAAAGCTTTCAAAAACGTGTTAGCCTAATCCAAAGTGTTTAACACCGAACTATTTTTTTTCAAACTTGATTTTCTAAGTAATTAGTGACAAAACGTGTTAGCCTAATCCAAAGTGTTTTTATATAAACAAGATCATTGAAAAATTGTATAAAAATGTTTTTAAAAATTTGATATTTTTTAAAAACAACTTTATAATTTAATTACTTATTAAAATATAGTTTTTAAACGAGTTATATATTATTTTTTTCTCCAAATGTTTGCATATACACATTTTTAAAAAATTCAAAAATAATAAAAATAATTTAAACATATATCGAGTGCTTAAAAACAAGATACAAACATATGTATTGCCTCTATACTTATTTTTATGTTAACATGTGTCTTTGATACGTATTGTACATTTATATAATTTTTCCTTATTTTTATTATAGTCTCTCACAATCAAATTTGACCGCATTTATTTATTTTTTAAAAAACACAAGAATCAACTGCATCATGTATTGCCTCTATACTTATTTTTATGTTAACATGTGTCTTTGATACGTATTGTACATTTATATAATTTTTTCTTATTTTTATTATAGTCTCTCACAATCAAATTTGACCGCATTTATTTATTTTTTAAAAAACACAAGAATCAACTGCATCATCCAATATTCTATTAAAAGGAGAAATTATATCATAGGCCCGGCTCGCCACGTCATCCATGGTCCCAACTAATAAAAAATATCAATTTCATTAATTTTTTTCATATCATCTTTTTACCGAGTGAATCTTCACTCAGATTTACTGTAAATTAAATTAAAAAACAGTTTTTACCAATTGTAGATTCACTTGGTAAAAAGATTATATGGAAAAAATTAATGAAATGAATGTTTTTTATTGGTTGGGACCATAGATGACGTGGCGAGCCGGGCCTATAATATAATTTCTCCTATTAAAAGAGTGATTTATGTAAATAATGACCAAATAATATCATTTCTATAAATGATTATGCCTAAAAATCAAATAAAAATAAAACAACTCATTATTTGTTCTTTTAGAATAATAAATCAGTGATTTATCAACTTTTCTATTTTATTTTCCCCCTAATGTTTCTATACTATCCAAAATCCTCGTACTCATCCTTTGCAAAGTCATTAAAAAAATAATTAATATTAGTAACATACGTAAAATTTTATGCTAAATTATTTAAACTTTAGAAAGATATAAAAAAATTAAGTGTGTAATTTTAAAATTTTAGAAATATTTAAATCATTTTAAAATTTAAAATTTTTAGATACGCGACTGCACAGTCTATCGATATTCGATACATCCCTGCTTATACTATTGAGGGTTGAGACTACTCCTAATTAATAAAATCTATAGAATAATAATAAAAAGGGTTTTATTTTGATGCACAAGCTGTGTAAATTTTTTTTACACATTCCTTTTATAAAATTTAAAATCTAAATCACAAACCCTAGCAACCTAAAACCTAAGCCCTAAATCCTAAACTCTAAATTCTACCCATAAACCTTAAATTATATACCCTACATACTAAACCCATAAACCCTAAACTAAAACCCTAAACCCTAAACCCTAAAATTAAAGGGCTTGTGTAAACTTAGTTTACACAGCTTGTGCATCAAAGTATTTTCCTAATAAAAAAAAGGCTGACATTGAATGATTAAATAGTAATTACAGCATTAGTGATTAGATAAACACTATTACACTAATCTAAATACTAAACAAGATAAGACTTACTTATCCAATCTCTCATTTATTATATTCATAACTCCAAAATAAATTAAAATAATTAAATAAATGCAAAACAAAAAAAAGTAACCGCGGCTCTACAGTGGGATCGGACAGAACAGAACAGATAGAGTCGGTTACAGTGAGAACAGAATCCCATGTTTTAAAGTCCAGGACATAATCATGCACACGCATCGAATCTGGACCCTTGAAACCCATGCCTTGACGCACATATATAAACAGCTTGCTCTCAATCTCACTCTTTTCGTTCTTATCCTCTCCGCCTGCTTCTTTCCTTGCTTAAGAGCTCTTTTCTCTGTTTTATTTATGGAATGTGAATCGATATCTTTGATTCAAATTTCTGAAAGATTCAGATTTCTTAGTTACACTTTTCTATAAATGTATAAAAACGTAATAAACCCAGACCTGCAATCCAATCCTGTGTTTCGAAATCAATGAAAGAGAGCTCCTTTCGTCTTCTTCATTGATTCTTTCAATACCCTTTGTGTTGTTTCTTTGATTTGATATAGAATTTTACATATATAGTTTACCAGATTGTGTTGTTTGATCTGGAAACATGGTTTCCAGTTGTTGTTTAGACCAATTCAACATGTTGTCCACCGATGATTTCCGGCTCATGAATCGGATCCCCCGAGTCATGAAAGTCCCCGGAGTCGTGTCGGAATTCGAGGACGATGATCAACAAAGCGTGCGGCGGAAAAGGGTTATCGTCGTTTCCAACCAGCTGCCTTTACGTGCGTGGAGGGACTCGGTGTCCGGAGAATGGTGCTTCGAATTCGACGAGAACGAGCTTCTCGCCCAGCTGAAAGACGCTTTCCCGCCCGACACGGAGGTCAGGTACGTCGGAACTTTGAGAGTCGACGTCGATGCAGCGGATCAAGACGCGGTGGCCCAAGTTCTGCGCGACAAGTTGAGCTGCGAAACCATATTTCTCCCCGTGGAGATGCGGAACTTGTTTTACCACGGCTTTTGTAAGCACTATCTCTGGCCTTTGTTCCATTACATGATGCCGATGCCGGGGACCGACGGCGTACGTTTCGACCGAGCACAGTGGGCGGCTTACGTTTCCGCTAATAAAATATTTGCCGATAAAGTGCTGGAAGTGATGTTTAGAGACGATGAAGATGGGGATCATGTGTGGGTGCATGATTATCATCTCATGGCTTTACCTACCTTTCTGAGGAGACGGTGCAATCGGGTAAAGCTTGGATTTTTTCTACACAGCCCGTTCCCTTCATCTGATATTTATAAAACTTTACCTGTTAGAGATGACATTCTTAGAGCTTTGCTGAATTGTGATTTGATTGGATTCCATACTTTTGATTATGCAAGGCATTTCTTGTCTTGTTGTAGAAGAATTCTGGGTTTGCATTCTGAGTCCAATAGGGGGCACATTGCTTTAGAATATTATGGTAGGCCTGTGACTATCAAGATTTTGCCTGCTGGGATTCATATGGGGCAGCTTGGATCGGTCATCGCCGAGGAAAACACGATTCGGATGGTTAAGGAGTTGAAGGATCGGTTCGAGGGGAGAATTCTGATGATCGGCGTCGATGATTTGGATACGTTCAAGGGAATTCCTCAGAAGTTTTCAGCAATTGGGGAGCTTTTGGATAGGAATCATGAATTGAGGGGAAAGGTTGTTTTGGTGCAGATTACGAATCCGGCAAGGAGTTTAGGCCGGGATGTGCAACTTCTTCTGGATGAGGCCAATGGCATTGCCAAGGAGGTCAATGCTAAATACGGGGAGCCTGGCTACGAGCCGATAGTTTTCATTAAGGGACCGATCACTACACGGGAGAAGCTCGCGTATTATGCGGTTGCCGAGTATTGTGTTGTGACTCCTGTGAGAGATGGGATGAATTTGGTGCCATATAAGTATACTGTTTGTAGGCAGGGCTGCCCTGCTTTAGATAAGGCTTTAGGGGTTGATGAAAATTCACCTCCCAAGAATAGTGTGATCATTGTCTCTGAATTCATTGGCTGCTCACCGTCGCTCAGCGGGGCAATCCGTGTCAATCCATGGGACATTACTGAAATGGCTAATGCAATGTGTACGGCCATTACTTTTCCGGACACGGAGAAACACTTGCGCCATGAGAAACATTACAAGTATATTAGCTCTCATGACGTTTCTTACTGGGCTCGGAGTTTCGATCAGGACCTTGTGAGAGCTTGTAGAGATCATTATCACAAGAGGTATTGGAGAGTTGGACTCGGTTTCGCATTTAGGCTTGTTGCCATGGAGCCAAACTTCAGGAAGCTTTTAGGGGATACTCTCAACTCTGCCTATAGGATAACCAATAGCCGACTGATCCTCTTGGACTACGATGGCACTATGATGCCACCGACTTCAGTAAACAAGGGGCCTAGTCATGAAGTTATTTCTGTCCTTAATCGATTATGCAGTGACCCGAAAAACATTGTTTTCATCGTGAGCGGCAGAGATCGGGGCACCCTGAGCAAGTGGTTTTCGTCATGTGAGAAATTGGGTATTGCAGCTGAGCATGGATACTTTATAAGGTAATGTTTTTAAATTTTCTACTCATTTAATCCATGATATGTTGCAATATCTGTTTCTTGATCGATAATATCGTTTCTTCCGATTTGGTAGGTGGACTAGGGACTCCCCATGGGAAACCTCCCACTCGATGGACTTGAGTTGGAAAGAGGTTGTTGAACCTATAATGCAACTTTACACGGAGACAACCGATGGGTCGTGCATAGAGAACAAAGAAACTGCAGTCGTCTGGCACTATCAAGACGCCGACCCTGATTTCGGCTTATGGCAAGCTAAGGAGCTTCATGACCACTTGGAGAGTGTCCTGGCCAATGATCCTGTGGTTGTTAAAACGGGGGAACACATAGTTGAGGTTAAGCCGCAGGTACAAAGTGTTTTCAGAATCTCTAGAAATATATTTACTTCATTGGCTTGTGGTTTGAAGTGTTGTTCCTTTTTATGTGGAACTGCAGGGAGTGAGCAAAGGCATTGTTGTGGAAAATGTGATCTCAAGCATGAGAAGTAAGGGCAAAGCACCGGATTTTCTGCTTTGCATAGGAGATGATCGTTCGGACGAAGATATGTTCGAGAGCATTGCTCGCTCGTCTGCCGACCCTATCTTGCCCACCATAGCAGAGGTATTTGCATGCACGGTTGGTCTAAAACCGAGTAGGGCAAAATACTATGTCGATGACATTGTTGATGTCATCGGACTGCTTCGAGGGGTTCCGGAAGCATCGGTACTGCCAAACTGACTTAGAGAAAAATTGGAAAAAAGAAAAGAAAAGATAACCAAAGAAAGGGTACAATGTTTACATCAGGATTTGTTTAGGGCTAATGATATAGGAAACCTTGTGCAGACTATACCTTTAACAGATTCCATTACTTAGAAACGCTATACTCTGCTTGTTCATGTTCTTTTATTATACTTTTTAAATATCAAGCAAAGTTCTCAATTTGTCAAAGAATTTGCCTTCCCTCTTTTTACAATAGCATCCATTTCATTCTCTTTACATTTCACAATCCGATAAGCTTCAATTATATGAATTTCTCGCACGTGGATCATTACTGTTAAGATTCGTCCATATCACCGAGGATCATCACTGTTAAGATTCGTCCATATCATCGATTTCAATGATCCAGTTATATAATTTGATACTAAACTTAAAATTTAATGATATCTGGTGTAGTTTATCCATTAATAATTACAAAACTGAATTTAGTTCGAGTAATTAACTTGCAGATAAGTTGTATTATAATAATATTCTTAAATGTCAAGATTCGAACTTATAAAGTTGACAACTTTCCGAGAAAATGATCAATCCCTAGAGTTTGGAGAAATGAATCTGGCACTTGCTTTTTGTATGGAAACTTTTCTAAATTCCTAATTTTTGACCGAATGATTCAAACTTAGGCCACTTACCATGATTTTATTTCAAGCAGCCTAATGTTACCAAGTCAATGTGGGATTGATCCTTAATTACATCCACATATTCTGGTCATATTAGGTTCCTATAGGAACTAAACAAACTATTGATATGTGTCACGTTCTCTTACTTTTAAATTTTTATACTGTTCTCTTATTAAACCAAATCAAATATATTTGTCGATTAAGATTTAGTTCAATCGATCCTTATAAAACGAAAACATATCTCATTATAATGAATAATTAATTTAAAATTTTATTAATAAATTATTATTTTTATTATTTTGTTCAGAAACACTTTAAATACAACTAAAGTAATAAGAAACAATTATTGACTTACAGAATTGTCACTTACAATTTTTTTGAAGCTGTAAAGGTAAAAAGTGAGACTCTGAACGAAAACTCTCGCTGTTCTTTAGTGAGACGATCTTGCTTTCGAGGATGAATGAACTTTGGTTGATGCTCTCGCATATGCCATTTATCTTACTCCGTCCGGACAATATGCTTGAAAGGCTTAAATTATATGGTTTGGTGTCCTTTCTTTGGACAGACAAATTAACATAGTAGATTATAGTAGAAGTTAAGGGGCCTGCAAAGCTGCAAAACAATGCAAAACAAACATAAGATACAAACCCTGGAAAGCATCTTTATCTTTGAAGGAATAAGCTCTAAACATAGGGACATAACCTTGCTAACACTGAAGCATATTCTTCATCTTCAAGAGGATTTATATGCATCAAAATACAAATTCGATTGATTTGGTTTAGTTCGTTAATTGGACATGTTAGAACAGTTGCTGCAATGTGATAAACATGGACGATTCAAAGATTTAAGGGACTCTGTATAATTTATTAAAACGCCGCATTTAATTTATAATATGAAAAGTGTGTTTTTTTTTCTCAAATAAAGTTCTCTCAATATAAAAATATTAGATTATTCTATTGAACAAAATATAAAAGTGACTTGCAAACATCTAAAAGTCTAAGATTTTCACACAACGTTTTCGATATCAACTTCTTTTAAAAGATTATACTTGATAACCATCAAAGCAAGTTCATATAGTCTTTGTTTTAAAATATAATTGTGCGTAAGTACGACTTCACAAATTTTAATTTTGAAAAGTTTCGTTTTGCAGAAACAACAATAGTAGGAACAACCAATAAGACTATAGGCAATTGTTGCATTTGGAAAGCAATTAAAATGTTTTAAAAACTTTAATAAATTCATTGCTCTTATTTTTTTCTTGGGTAGAAGGTTTCTTAGTAATTTCAGCTTAATAAATAAATAAATAAATCATTTTCATCGATATTAGATAACTCATCTTTCTAAGAGCATTTTCAAAATTGTTACATCATACAATTCATCTTATTAATTTCCTGAATTACCTAATGTCGTTAAAACAATATTTGCTGCTAATTTTTTTAAAAAATAATTATATATAATAAATTATTTTGAGACCTTTTTTTTTCGAGGGCACTATCGCACATATTGTAAATGCCCAAAATTACCTCCGATAATAAAGTAGACATGGACAACCGTTAAATCATGAAAAGATGAAATAATATGAAGGGTAGAAGAGATGGAAGTAGATTTTTTGATTAATTGATTGTATAAAAGTATTTTGATAAAATTAATTGACAACTATCGACCGTTTGTTTTTTTGAATAAATAAAATGACATATAAAGACATGATTATATTTGATATTTATTTGAATAGTTTATTAATTATCAATATTTAGTATCTATATGTGTATTAGATTATGAAAATAAAAAAAAAATTAATATAACATTACTAATTATTCTTAGAGGAGATATATATTAATTTTGTATTTATCAAAATCTTTTAAATAGAATATTATTAATTATTAAATTTAAATGATATTTGAACTATATGCATTAATTTCATCCATTCGAAGGGAAAACAATTATTTAAATTATATATAAAAATATATTTTACTTAAAAAAATTTACTTAAGTTATTCAAATTTAAGTCATTTGGAGAACCCTCTTTGTAATTGTAACACTAAAATAGTTTCTACAAGTCTAATATTTAATCTTCTAAATTCAAAAAACTCATTCTAGTAATTTTTTATTGTAGAGGGTTCGTTCAATCCCCTATTACAATCTTATGTTTCCCAAACAACCAAATTAATGAATTTGACTGGTCAATCATGTAAAAGTGATTCAATCTTCTAATTTTGGCTCAAAACTTTATTCACCAATTAGGACTGAAGACATATTCGTTAAGAGATACAATGAAGATTTGAGTTTTAAAAAAACTTTGGTGGTGAGACTTTATTTTCAAGGTTAATTGATTTATCTTGTTCATTTTTAACTTTTTATCTTATTCATCAATTATATTCATCCAATGATTAAGAATATTTTCTTATATATTTTTTTAAAAAATCTACATTTCTAAATTTTAAAACCATTAATTTATACTCATATAATAATCATAAATTCTAATTAGTGTAAAACTAATTTTTTTACCTAGTATAAAATGATCCATTCCTTATATATATATAGAGAGAGAGAGAATAATCTCATTATACTCGGCCTATAATATTTTCCTTTACAATCTCATTAATGTTTGTCATGAGTTCCCATTTCCACTCCTCTTTTGGGTGCTTCTAAATGCTGGTTTGTGTGAGTTTGGGTTGGGCTTTTAGACTTGTGCTTTTTTAGCTTTTGATTTTCTTAAGTTTTTATTGTTTCGAATTTATGTCTTTTCATGTGTGAATTTCTTTTGCATGCATGATATGTTAAGTTATAATTATAATTTTTTTTTTCTAAAAAAATATGATTTATTAAAGAGAGAAACATATAAGCCTAAACTTGCATTGTGTGTCTTATTAAAAACTTCCATAAACTTAAATAGAGTAAAAGCGTACAACACAATCAGGAAATACAATGAGAATCGCCTAAGACAAAAACAAAAATTTCAATACCTAACAACTGCAATGCACCATTCAAGACATTAAACATTTAAACATGTTCGATCTCACGTACTTTTATACGCCATTCTATTATATAATTCTCTTTTAACATTTTTACGATAAAATATTTAATTATTTATATGAATGCAATATCAAGTAATTCTGAAAATTGTGACTTTATGAATGGATCATTTATCAAACTATTTTCAATATTTGAAATAATGGTGGGCTTGGTATCTGTTAGTGAATTAGTATGCGAAAAAAAATGATCAAAGCAATATTCAGGTATAGTAAGACATGTATAAGAGACAATATTTAATGTGGTTCAACTTTATTTACAGTAAAGAAACAATAATCTACTATAAAAGTAGAGATCACGAAGAGTATAAATACACGATATCTCATGTATCTTAAATTTCGATGCATCCAAAACACTCTCTCAATATCTCTACAATATTCATCTCCCAAAAAATAATTCTCTCTTATAATTCTAAAGGTTCAGACCTACACTATATTTATATTTATATTTATATTTATATTTATAAAGTCAAACTCAAATACTTGGCCACTAAAATCAAGTATTAAATAAACTTAATTTATAAGTATTTTTCAACCACTAGAACTACAATAAAATTTAACTTAATCACTTATTAAAATTTGAGCAGTATGTAACAATAACATTACCGATTTAGGAAAATTTATATTAATTTGAAATCATCTAAACTATGTATTAATATTAAAACCGCAAAGATAAAAAATTTAGCTTTTGCGTTTGGATTGAAAATCACTTTTTAGAAGTAATTTTTTCTCCAAAAATTAGTTGTTTAGTACAACTTTTAGCTTCAAATAAGCTTTTAAAACCAAAAGCTGATTTGAAAAACAATGCTAAACAAAGCTTAAGTCACATTTCTTCTGCATCTTCTTTCAAAATCACTTTTAGAACCGCAATTAACTTTTGCGTTTGGGTTGAAAATTACTTTTTAAAAACAGTTTTTTTTCTTTCTAAAAGCTAACTGTTTAGCACAACTTTTGGCCTTAAATCAACTTTTAGAACCAAAAGTTAGTTTGAAAAACAATGCTAAACAAAGCTTAAGTCACATTTCTCCTACATTTTCTGTCCTATTTTACTTTTAATTTTGGGATGATTTATTTATATATATTATTATAAAAATATCACCTTTTTAGTTTTTTCAAACAAAAATCTTTTGCTTTTTTTGCTTTTTTATGTTCAATACTAAGAAAAATCAAATCCTATGTTTTAACCTTAAATTCTATTTTTTTTGAGTGTTGGAGCATAAATAAGAGTACCAAAAAAGGATAAAAAAAATTATTATTTTTTCCTCCCACTTCTCTTTTCTACTAAGAACAAAAATCATATATCTTTTTTCGGTGTTTTATCTATCTTCTAACATTAAAGAAATTAAATTTTAAGTCATAATCTTAAATTTTAAATCATAAACTCTAAAAAGTACACCATACCTCTAATTTCCTAATCTCTAATCTATAGCACTAAATCATGAAGAACAAACCATATTCTTCTACTAAGCACATTCACAATTTTATTTTAATTAAAAATCCCCCCCCCCCCCCCCCTCATCTTTCTATTTTTCCAATCAACCAACCAAAACCTAAAAAGCTAGTGTATCATAAAGAACAAACCATATTCTTCATATCCTGCATGGGGTCTGGAATTGTCATCAACTATACTAAACTTCACTCATGCAAGGTTAATTACAAGGTTTCACCAGACGTGAAGGAATAAAAAGAGAAGAGGCAAGATTGAAAGGGACTGTTATGGAGTGGTTGAGCTTTTTCTTGGCTAATTATTTTGTGAACTCATCACTGTCTTTGCGTTAGGAAGCAACTAGCAAGTGCTCTTCTGACCCATTCTCCATTCTTCTACTCATTGATTACTGACTCAGCCTCCACTGCTATCACTAACAAGCATTCAAATCCCTTATTCCCTGTCCCTTTCCTATGTTTCTTCTAGGTTTAAAATTTAGCAGGGAATTTAAATTATGTTTGTGGTCGAGTTTGTTGTCGTATTGTGTTTATTGTGGTTGTGGACATAACGAATGTTATTGCGGTCAATATAGAAATCGCGATCGTGAATTTTTCAAAGAATATATTGTTACGTCTGAAAATAGGAGAAGACAATAATCCCATACCATAAAAAAAAGAAAAGTATTGAAATATAGACGTGGTGGCACTATACATACTATTAGATATTTTTTTTTTTGGAAGAGATTAATTGCCCCGTGACAAGTGTTATCGGAGCGATCCTTTAACTGTCTGATTTTACACCAAGTGCCTCAAAAATAGGGTAGGCAGCAGAGACGTAACCATTAAGGGTGTGGGAGGGGTTGTTGCCCCTCCCAAATCTTTTGGTGTAATTATATTTTTAGTCTTTTTAGATTTAAAGGCTTAATAAACTCTTGCCCCTTTCAATATTGAATCTTAGTTCCGTCATGGTAGGCGAGATGAACAACCGTAACAGTGGCCATAAACGACCGCTATTTAAGTCCATGGCTTCTGCCTCCAATGTGGCTTGTAATGCATTCAATGAGGTTATAAGGAGTAAAAATCTCCTGCTCTTTATCATGCCTCCTTATATCTTCTCTACTAAAAAATACTTAAAATTTAAATTTTAAGCCATAATCTTAATTTTTATACCCTAAACCCTAAACCCTAAAAAATATACACTACCCATAATTTCCTACACTCTAGCTCTAAATTCCAACTTCAAACCCGCTATTTTAAAGTGAAGGCATCAATATGTGTAATTAAGGAGTAGACGATTTTCATCCGATTATAAGGCCGGAACTCTTATCTTTGACGTCAACACACAACAACTTTACCGGTCCAGTTCCAGTTATTCCGACACGAATGAATCATAGTTGCTCGATGAAACATCTGCTTGGAAAACAATTTGGTTTTGTCTAGTGCACGTCTCGAACAATCACAGATTCCGATTCTCGTTTCAAACTAATCCGAACCCCGCAATTAGTATATCTACATTTTGCAGCAACCATCAGAGCAAACGGCTGATGATCAGTACTCAACTCACTCAAAAACCCAGAAGACTCATAATGATGTGAAAGCTGAATTTCCCAGTTCCCATATCCCGTAAAGAAGATAGTGTTTCCCATTTCAATGTGAAACAAGGAACATTGTTTCATGTCTCTGTCGACATGTCATAACGTAGACAAAGCAAAGCAATGCTTGTAATGATTCTCAGCGGCGAATATTATCTAAAAGATGGGGTGCCACCATTACTTTTTTCAAGTGCTCGGGCTAGCTTTTTGATGAACAGATTGCCATTGTGATTGGACGTCGCTCTTACCCACTAAACATTCCTTGGTTCGACCAAAATCATCTCATGTTCGTCTGGGAAAAATACAAAGGGTCGTATATTTTCTTAGCTACCAAACAAGAGATATGTCGTCGGAATTGTATGGTGCGTATTGCAGGCCCCTGCCTGCTGCCTTGGTGTAGGGTAGTGCCCTTTGTTTTGGTTCTTTCAGTGCACAAAATGCTGTAAATTTGCAACTCTTCCGGGGCATAGCACATGGAGACTTTTATGAGGGAATCAAATCACATTTTACCTTTCTCGCGAAAAAAATGAGTCATCTACCTCATTTCGGTGCCCCTACTTATGCTCACACTCAAAATTATGTTTAATGTTTAGGGTTTAGGGTTTTAAGTTAGGGGTTATGGTTAGAGTTTAGAAAATTTAGAGCAGGGTGTATTTTATAAGGTATAAGGTTTAAGATTTAAAATTTAGGGTTAGAACTTAGAATTTAATTTTGTTATATTTTTAGTAATAGAGCATAAAAAATATCACCGAAAATGAGTAGAGAATTTTTATGGTTGAGAAAAGAAAGAGAGATGGAAAGTGTTTGATGAAAAAAGTTTTGACCATGTTTTGCTTTTGTAAAATTTGACAAAAGTTTGAACCTTTTTGACCAGAAAATTTTATTTGATTTGCCTTGACTGGCCCTGCCCTGGTTGGTCCATGCTACATATATATGTCCTCATTATTGAAAACACTATTCACCACTCAGGTATCCGACTTATTTAAATACAATAACATATTTTTATCTAATCATCGATATTTAATTTATTAATTAATTATTTTAAATTAAATTTTATAAAAATTTAATATATAAACGACATTCTCAATTTAATTTTTTCTATTTATAATATCATGATTCAAATTATGACCTTACTAATGACTAAGTGATTATTGATCGTCGGAATTTAAACCGTCTACCTTCGTCCACTTCTTTATACTTTTTAAGAGATGATATTCATGAATCCCATCAATAGTGATTTTTTTTGGTAAAACAGTATGAATTCCATTCATCAAGAATTATACACAAAAGATATTAGTAAAGGTTTCATTAAAAAAGTTTCTAAACTTAATGAAAAAATACCTTTATTAGTAAAGGCTTCATTGATCGAGCTTTGTAGTAGAGAATAGAATGTGCGGATTCAACATATAAGACGAACGCGAAATAAAGTGGCCGATATCTTAGCTAAGAGTATGACAGTTGGTAATTTAGAGATGAATTTTCATGTGACACCACTGGTTTAGCTTAGTACGATATTACTTGATGATGTTGTGCATCTTTAATTGTTGTTTCTTTGTTGATTTTAGACTTGTCGGGACTTCCTGCAGTGATATTATTTGTGTCTGATTTTAAATTTAATTAAATTCACGCACATATACAGATTAAAATGTTTAAACTCGAGTCATTTAAGTGAAATACACCCTCATTTTATCACTGATACTACTCATTGAATTCTAAAGTTATGATATTTATCAGCTCTGCATTTTTCAAATGCAAAAAGTTCCAATGTTTGTATGATTGAAATAGGAATAAGGGTGGTTCAAAGGTTTATGGGGGCACTATACATCTTATTAAAACGGGGCACTATACATCTTATTAAAACGGGGCCTTTTAATTTATAATCTCAAAGATATATAAGAATTTTTTTAAAGATATTTTTTATTTTAATAAAAAATATATTATAGAGTCCTCTTTAAAGTCATTTTTTATTTTTTTCTCTTGTATTTTATTAAATCAAAATATTTTTTTCTGCTTATAAATATTTGATTCAAAACATTTGAGACCCCTCATTTATTAGATACTTTGTGCGGTCGCTCATTTACACATATTCAAAACTCTAATAACCCTGATAGCAATTTACATTTGAATATAAGAGTAAATGGTGACTGCAAATTGCAGATATGGACAAAGATGTAATAAACATTACTATCATTATCATTTTTTTATTCTTTAATAATCCAAACCTCAACTTATTTGGAAACAATTTCTTTCTCCCACAATTATCCAAACGTGTCCAATTCTTTACTTTACTCCATTGGCAATTGATGTAGTGACTTTGCTTTAACAGCTTAAGCATTTCACAAATGAGCATCAAATTCTAATATTTGGGAATTAACTAAATTCTCTAAACCCTGAACTTAAACTTCGACTTTAAACTCTAAACTTAATTTTTAGTGTGGGGCATAAATAGAGGCACCGAAAAATGTTATTATACTTCGTAGATTCTGAGTCCTATTAGACTCGTTTTTTAGTTTGTTTAAAATTGAGAGTCTCGTTTTAATAAACGGTATATAACTCTCTAAATCTTTTAACCGCCACTGATAAACCAGACTCGTCGAGTAATTTGTTCATTTGAATGTGTGATGGAAGCCCTTTCTGTTGTACCATCATGCTGTTTTGACATCAAACCTTTTGAAATTCAGTGACGAAACGACAGCGACGGTACACTAGAGAAAGAAAGAAACATAACATATTGATAACCTTTGTTTTTTGTTAGAAGATTCATTCATTCATTCATATGGATCAGATTTTACAAGCATAAGAGTTTTGAGTTCTGTACAAAAGAACAAGAACAAAAATTCTGAACTAAAGCGAAGCTCCAAAAAGACAAGTACAAGTGATAGTTAAAAGTTTGGATTAAGACAAACAAAGACCTTAAAAGTTAGTAAAAATCTATAAGGTCTGAGTTAGACGGTGTAGGAATATCTGTTATTTGATGGTCTTCATCATCGATGAAATGAATACATACACATTATTTAAAGAAATTTTGAAATAATTAGCGGGGTTGGTCAAAGTGATAAGCAGTTTGGTATAGCTTAAGCAGGTTTTGAGTTTGAGTTTTTGTACATACAAAAAACCTTCGTTGAAAGACTCATTCACTAAAACCAAGTGTGCAATGCGGGTCGGTCCAAATCAGTAAAGACAAAACTCTTAAAACCGAAACAATTTTTTTTTAAGCAGTGGATGTTTTTACTTGCTTCACGGCATAAAGCTGGTTCAATAATTGTGTGCTTTAAGAAGCGATTGAGATGTATCAAGGGTTTCCATTTGCAAAAGCTATTTTTATTTTGATGTTATTTAAGTGTACAAATTTTCCTTTGTCTTTCTTTCTATTGTAATCGAACGAAAACAACAGTGTCAAAGAATATCATAAATAAATTATTCGGATCAAATTTTGTAGAGGACTAAATGAGGGTGGCCCTCTTTATTTTTTTTTTCATCCACAACGCCATAATTCGAACATCTAACCTTGTTTAAGGGTCTAACGTCTCATTCTACTAGACTAAACTGGTTGTTGGTAATATAATATATTATTTAATTCATTGTAAATGAAATTTTAAATTTTCAGGAGTGAAACATAACATTTTTTTTAAATAGTCTAAAGGTGATTACAAGGTAGTATTTGTTCATAGATATTCTTAGCCCTTTGAAAATACACATACACCTTGCAGACATTGCGTTTGAATGCGAGTCTTTTAGGAAGAACATCATCCGCTTTTCTATTGAGATCACTTATTAGGTTTAGAAGTGAAACTTAAATACAATAAAAACAGTTTTTGATGAATACATTGGTATAGATAACCTAGATAATCTGAATAAAAAAACAAAAATTAGAATTCAAAAATTTTCTTTAACGTCTCAATAAAAGAAAAAAAGGCATAATTTTAAAACAAAGATAAACAACAATAAAATTATATTAATGAACTTGAAAAAATAGTTAAAATAAAAGAATAAGAAAATAATTTAGATATGATGATACTCTCTATTTTTTAAAAGATAATAACTTTTATTATTTAGAAAGAAAGCGAACCAAAAAGAGCTAAACATGAAAATATTCATAACTAATAACAACAAATTGAAAAAAAAATAAAAATAAAAGAACTCTCCTCCTTCTCAAAAAAGAGAAAATTTAGTCACGACAGTAAAAAATACTCTCACGGTTGTTCAGATGGATAAGTATACGCTCAATTGAACAACAAAAGACTAGAGAGTTATTAACACACAAGATATAAAGTGAATCATCTAGACGCTTGATGCGAAAATGACAGTCTTGCAGGTTATAAATTTGAATGTAAAAAAATAGCAAAATTTATGCAAAAAAAACCTAAAAGGAAAAAATCAAGTGCAGAGAAGGATATATTTTTATTATGTAAAAAATAGATTACAACTAAATGAATAAACCATTAATCTTTTGTATCTATTTATAAAGATAAAATATTTGTTTTTAAAGAGAAACTTGTATAAAAATAAATTCTACTAAGATTTTTTTACTCTTCAACACATATTTAAAAAGAGAAGTAGAAGATTTGAACAACCCGGACTAAAATTTGGGTTACAACTTCAATAATATCAACCTTAGCACAAATTCTTGTCCTACAAGAGCTATCTTTATAGATAATCAAGTTCGAGAATTGTTTAGACCCGTTAATGTCCACAAAACCCCTCTAAAAAAGTAATCATCAACAATGAACATTGACCGAGTCTAAATAATTCTCAAACTTGATTGTAGTAAGTAGGGCTGAGAATCGTGCCACTCATATATAATCAAATTGCCTTACTTAAAATTTACTAGTCGTCAAATTGGTCTAACAAATTCCCCTCTTCATAAGAAAAAAAAAAAAACTCATTTGTATCCCACATACTAATATAGAGGTTGTCATCGAGTAAACACATTCTTTGAATCCAACCTTTTCTAAGTCATATTGAAACCCATCCTGAGCATTACACGATCTAGGAATTTACAACCAATACAATCATATGTTCTGGTAAAATCCAACTTTAGAATGAGGCTATTATCACTACTCTTTTTTTACTCAATCGTTCGTCAAATATGATGTTATCAATAATTTATCTTACTTTTACAAAGGTACCGTAAGATTTACATATCACTTGTACAATCATTTTTTAAAATTTTCTCAAAGAATCTTCGCTAAAATTTTATATATAAAGTTATGCAATCTAATAGGACGGTTATCCTCAGCTTCCTCTTAAACATCTTTTTACGATATCAACACAATACAAGTCAAATTAATTTTCTCCAAGACTCTACTAATCGCGTAGAATTTATTTAGAAAGGCATTCACGTCAAATTTCACAAACAATCAACCTTTTTTAAAGAAATTAAAGATAAAACATCACGATCTGAAGCCTTCGAGCCATCACGATCAGAAAACGGAAAATCCACCGCCATATGATCCCCTCATATAAATTACTTTTATAAAATAACATTTAATTGATTTGGGTTCAAATTTTAAAGAAGTGAGAATAAAAGAAGAATTAAAAGTATATGAATCATTCGCATAATTACATTTTTCTCATTTTTTAATTCAAGCACTTAATTTTGAGTTATGTTGTTTATGTATGAAACATGAGTTGCCATAATCTTATTATAATATATGATTACAAATCTCATTATATTTACATTCATATAGGGAACATATGCTTTATATCCCCTTTCCTCCACAACTTTGGTTGTTGTGACTATGGATTCCAACATCAATATCCAATGTACTCAGACAAATTAATTTGTTTATATTAACTGCTGCATGGCCCAATGATTGAATCTCTTACACATTCCACTCAAGTTAAAGCTTATCCATTGTCATATTAATTAATGCAATTTTTAAGACTAATATCTTAGATTTGAGAAATAAGAGCAGCCACAAAGCAATCATGGCTTTGTGGGAACCCAAATAATCAATCACTTAATTATATAATTAAGGTGGTGGCAATCCCACTACTATAAAGTATATTGTATATTTTATCACTACCAAGGTTCGTTCCATATCTCTTATAACACACTTTTAAAAAATAAATCTACCATGATCAATGCATAAATCCAAGTCTTGTATATAATAATTTATATGATACCATTTCTCCATTACATCACCATCACAATTAATAAAGTCTTATATATAATGATTTCTATGATATCATTTCTCTTCGCAACTAATCTTGCCCGACCCATATCACACATTATACCTGGTAAATTTGACCTGAAATTTGAGACTCAAATCGATTTACCCGACATGAGATTTAATATAAATTCGAACATAATGGTATAAATTTGACCCGAATCTGAAGCAAAATCAACTCGAATTTAGTTAAATAAAAAATAAACATGAATCAAAATGAACTGAAATTGAAAATAACTCGGACCGAAAGCAACCCGAATCGAAAACAAGCCGAATTTAATTTCCTCAAATATGTATGTTTTATTCTCATTGTGGTATATTACTATTAACAACTACCTTTAGTAATAGTTTAATATTATTTTTTCTCCTTTAAAAGATCATATTCATATTTTGACTAAAATTGAAAGTTGACCGATCCAATATTGACCTGACTCGAAAAGCAACCGATCGGACATTGACCCGACCCAAAAAGTCAATTGATTCGATATAGACCCAATCGAAAATTCAACTGATTTGATATTGACATGACCTGAAAATCAATCGATCCGATATTAACCCGACCTAAAATAACACATACTCGAATTAAATCTGAATTAGACCCGACCCGAATCGAACCTAAACCGAAAGCAACCTGAATCGAAAATCAACCCGACCCGTTTGCCACATCTATCACACACCTGGTGGGTAGTCTCCCAACGGGGTGTTTTGTATACACAAGGCCTCGAACCCGAAACATGCTTAAGCGATACTAAGCTTGTTACCACTTAGACCAACCCCGTTTATATAATATTTTTTTTAAATAATGATTTTTATATAATGTCAAAATTATTTAGACCCTTCTCACTTTTAAATTAAAATATAATAAGTGTTTAAATATGTTAAATCTCACATTTTCTTATACACCGATAACAATGCAAACATAACTAAATTCGATCGACAAAACTGATGATTCTCTTCAATTCTAATAAACCAGTAAGCTTATCTTCGTACTAAAGTGAGAAAATCAAAAGTACATCCATATTGCATCCTTAGCAATGGTTAAGGAAGACAATTATTAGTTTATGGGATTTGTTTAGGCCGATAATTACTTCAAATTTAATTTTTGGAAAAATAGCTTGTGATTCAAATTTCATTTTAATCCAATTTTAAAACTTCGTGTTATGATATATTTGACGAAAAATTTATATTGGTGTAAAATTTAATTATTTTTTCAAGAATAAAATTTGAATTTAAATTTTAAAGACGATATTGTTAAAAAAGAGAATAATAAATTTCAAATATAAATTATAAAATAAACATGAAGACATGTACTATACCAAAGAGTTTAGGTGAGCAATTTAGAAGACCCGGACAATAAAGAATTATTATTATCAATAAAGAAGAACCCTCTGTCATTTCTTTTCGTAATTTTAATCAATTTATCAGTTTTTGCAAAGATTTCAATCTGTAATTGTTATATTTGCGTGATATATTTTTAAGACCCGGACAATACATTAATTGCACTAACAAGTAACAACCAAATATTGTCTAGAAAGTAGTAGAAGATCTTAATTTCAATCACCTTTTAATACACGCACTTAATAATTAATGTTTCAAAAAAATGTAAAATCAGTCCAACGTCCACCATTAATATTTCAATCTTTAAAAAATTCATCAAACGAGCTTAACAATAAACGAGACAAAAAGTTCAACACTGAATTAAATGTGTAAATTCGTTAATTTTCATTATATTAAAGTTCTTTATCTTATCATACTAAAGTTTATTTATTATTCAAATATTATTATATGATTTTTTTAAAAATTAAATAGCATTTTGAATTCACTAAATAACCAAAAAATATATAACTATTTTTAAAAATAAATAAAATTAAAATTTAACAATGGTGAAATCGAAAAATATACACTCAACGGACAGTCAATAATAGATATTTGGGAACACTAAATATTTGGTATCGATCTTTACTCGTGTTTCTGTTTTAGTACTCTTATTTTTTTAGTAAAATAATACCTAACGTTACGTTTTGTTTTTATTTTAACAGTCCGTCGTTAAATAATGAACGCCATGATAATCAAGAGAGAGAATAACATACGCGATACGCTGCCACGTTATTTTCGCTCTCCTAGTCAGAATGCCATATCGAGACAAATCATAAAAAAATCACATGTGGAAAAGCTGACTAGGAGAGAGAAAATTATGTGGCAACATATCACATGTGCTTTTCTCTCTTTTAGTTAGCATGACAGGTATGATCTTATCTCTCCTAATCAGTATGTTGTTTTTTTAAACGACGAATTATCAAAAATAAAATTAAACATAACATTAAATATCATTTTATAAAAAATAAATAAATGAGGTACCAAAACAGAATCACATGTAAAGGTACATGTGATAATGTGCAATCTACACATATATATGATTATAAAGAAGACTTGAAGCAGAGACGGAGCTAGGACCAAATGTTGAGAGGGGCAGGACTCTATTAAGTCCTTGAATCTGAAAATTAGGAAGGACAAATGTCTTATATAATTAATATTTAAACTGAAAAGTATATAAAATACAATTATACCTAAAATTTTGGAAGGGGCAACAACCCCTCCTATCCCCTATATACCTCTGTCCCTTACTTGAAGAGAGTAGTTTAAGCGTTTCTCGGCAGGTTTTTCTAACGTGATGCGGCTAAAATAAGGCTATACAAAAATAATTATAAAAATAATAAACATTTATGTATCGAGTTGTAAGAATTTCTATATATACCTGTATATACAAAATTCTTTATAAGTCAGTACCCAAATTCTTACATTTTTATAATAAAAAAATTTATATATACCAAAATTCTCATTTTAACTTCAATCTAGTGTGACTCACCTTAGAATCACTCGTTTCTCAGCGCAAAGAATGTTTTCATTTGAAAAACAATAATTGTTTTATAGGTTTTAAGTACCACGTCTTCTACTGTTTAACAAAACTAGTGGCTAAGTGCGTTTGGCCGTAGGCCGTAGCACTACTGTTTCCCTTGGAGATTCCCCAAGAACACTGGGTGGCCCCCCAAAGCATTAATACACAAAATGACGCCATAATTCACCTAAAACAATCCTCCATCTTCTTCCCTGTATAAATACCTTTGCAATTTCCAACCCCTCCCCAACAATTCCATATATTTTCTCTTCAGTTTTAACCAAACAAAAAATGGAAGCCAGAGAGCCATTCAATGCGACAGCAGCAGCTCCACACTCAGCAACATGGCATTCACCGGTTCCCTACTTGTTCGGAGGCTTGGCTGCCATGCTCGGTCTCATAGCCTTTGCGCTTCTCATCCTCGCTTGTTCTTATTGGAAACTGTCGGGCTACCTCGACAGCGGCGAGGGCGGCGGCGGCGGCGGAGGGGACAGTGACTTGGAAGCCGGAGAAGGCAAAGGAGAGCAGACCCTGAAAGGAGGAGCTCCGGTTATGGAACAGAAGTTTCTTGTGATAATGGCGGGAGAAGCAAAGCCAACGTTCTTGGCCACCCCCATTTCTTCAACCAGGTCTTCCTCTTTCGGCCACACCACTGAAAAGAGCTGCTGCTGTGCTGCTGCTGAAAAGGCTGACAAACCGGAGGAGACTCAAAACCATTGAATTTTCATCTTATTTTTCTCCCCTTTTTTTCCTATGATCTCCTTAGCCGGATTATGGGTTTTTTTTTTCGATCTGTACATCAGATTGCATGTCTGATTGCTTTGAGCAGAGCTTGCCTTTTTTGACTTGTTGTTTTGCTTTCCTTTTGTCTGATTCTCTCGTTTTTTTACAATTCGGGAAATGTAAATTCATACAAGATGGAACGGTTTCTATGGCGAAACTATAAAATCTAGATATGTTTGAAAAATCCAGAAAGCTGCATGTTAGTTATTTGAGAGGCAAGAAATTTGCCAAATCCAGACAGGTAAGGTCAAAGGGAAAGGCAGGTTCCTGATGCGGCGTGGTGAAGCAGAGCGGCACCCTTTGCCTTGAATTAAAGTCTGTGTTGCCACAGCAGTTTCAATTCCCAACATATTCCACTGTTGCTGAGCAATCCTTGTCTTGAAATATAGAAATTATTAGATAGACCCGAATACCAATTCATTATATTATCTGTGATCTTAGCTAATAAGGTATGGATAAAATTATTGTCCATTTTCGATGTCTCTACTTATGTCTCATTTCTTAACACTAAAAAACACTACAAAATTAAATTTTAAGTTTTAATCCTAAATTTTAAATCATAAACCCTATACCCTAAAAACTACACTCTATCCCAAATTCTCTAAACCCTAACCACAACCCCTAACCTAAAACCATATACCTTAAACTTAATTTTAAACGTGGGACATAAATAAGACTATAAAAGCACCGAAAAGTGACATAAAATTTTCATCGAAACTTTATTGGATGAGACTACAGATGACGTGATAAACTGGCTCATCTAATAATTTTTGCTTGAGAATACAAAACCATCATTGCTTTTATGGATAACGTAGCTGTAAAGCCTAGCTTTTCTGTTGCTCTTATGAACCATTATGCATGTAAAGTCATTATTGTCCCCGGGGTTTGGTTTTGTTCTAGCCTTTGGGAAACTTGGCTGCAATTAAAAAAGAAGCGCACTATCACCAACAATGAGTTGTTTTATTGCGACCAGGTATCAGACATTTTAAATAAGATCAGAATTTTAATTTTTAACGTTATGTATGAGATAAATTAAATTAAAAATGTTTTTTTATAATAAATATATATTTACATTATTTAATATGAATTAATCAATTAATATACATATTGTTATTAAAAATATTATATTTTGATATACAAACTGTGTACAAAAAAAGTATACAACTCTTCCTATTTAAATTATAAAATTTAAATCATCAATTCCTAACCATAACACCTTAAATCATAAACTTTAAAGCCTAAATCATAAACTGTAAACTCTAAGTATAAACCCTAAATCATAAGTCGATATATTCTAAACATCCTAAACTCTTAAACCTTAAAATTAAAAACATAAACTTTAAAATTGTATGTTAAAGTATTTTTTCCTAAAAATAAATGCACTATGATATTGCAAAGTGGTACAAATACACAATAATAACCCAACAAAGTTGTCCCAATTGCTCCAAAAATTAGTGATTTTTGTTGAAAATGCATCCAACTATATGTGACTATGTAAACCCAACAACTATGTGTACATATACTGTGATTTTCAAAGCAGAGACAGTCAAACCGTCAACTTGAAAGGATAAGAACTAAGAAGTATATATTAACTTGAATATTAACTCGATTTTGACTCGATAATTGAGTTGTAGTTAACGAACAATTTATTTTTATTATTATCTATTTATCAGTAATACAATAAGTAGTAACTACGGCCATGTTTGGTAAAGAGACGTTTGGGCAAAAATTAGAGGTTTGAGGCAAAAATAGAGATTTGACCAGTCAAATCCGCTAATATTGTTGTTTGGTAAATACCGGATTGAAAGAACGGATTGGGGTAAAACCGCTAATATTGTCATTTTCAAAGCAGAGACAATCAAACCGTCAACTTGAAAGGATAAGAAGTATATATTAACTCGGGATAGAGTCAGAATTTAAAGTTGAAGAAATAAAGGCCTTGTTTGACAATTAGCTGATAGCTGATAGCGCATAGCGGATTGCATTAGCTGATAGCTGATAGCTGATTGCATTAGCTGATTTGACTAGCGGATTGTATTAGCTGATTGTATAAAAGTGTTTGGTAAAATTAACTGAAAGCTGATAGCTGTTAGATTATTTAAACAAGTAAAATGACATATAAGGACATGTTTATATTCAATACTTGTTTGAATAGTTTATTAGTTATCAATATTTTGTATCTAATTATTATTAATTAGATTTATAAAATTATTTTTAATATAACTTTTCTAAAAATATTCAAATGATTTATAAATTAATTTATTATTTCTATAATTATTTTAATATAATTTAATTAATTAATAAATTTAAATACACATATAAATATGTGATAATAAAAAGAAAAAAATAAATAGAATTAGCTTATAAATAGGGTGAGATTTTGAGATTTTAATATAATTTAGGTTATTTTGAGATTTTTGGTAACTAGTAAGGGTAAAAGAGTCTTTACAACTCTAATATCAAACCTCTAATCTCAAAAAGCTCCTATTATGAGTTTTTTTTTCTTCAAAATTAGCGGTTTCACCCCAATCCACTCTTTCAATCCGCTATTTACCAAACAATAATATTAGCGGATTTGACTAGTCAAACCTCTAATTATACCTCAAACCTCTAATTTTTACTCAAACCTCTTTTTACCAAACATGACCAAAATATAAATTCTAAAGAAAGAGAGGAAATTTCACAATTATTTTAATTTTTTTAAAATATAAAAAATTAAAGGGTAAAAAAATATTTCTCCATATTTGAGGGGGGAGGGGGGATGTAAGCAACATAGCTCCGCCACTGTTGTTAAATGTTAACTCACTTATATATATCAAATGTATTGTATTTTTGTGACCTCTTATGTAAATAATAATTATAAAATAAATTTTTATTAAGTATAGAAACATTTATATTTTTAAGATAAATATCATGGTTTGAGTACATACAAATAAAATAATATAAATATTCTTAACCATTAATTATATAACATAATTTAAATGACCGCATTGAAATTCTAAATAAAAATAAAATACATGTGTTAAACGTATCATGTTGATTATATAAATATGTCGAATTTATTAAACCAAATTTACCCCGAACCTTGCTTTGCCTTACATCACACGATACGAAAATGATAAAATATAGATTGAATTTGATGGTTAATCTATTAATTTACCCCGAACCTTGCTCGTTTAGGGGGCCGTTACAGATGGCGACTATTGGTGCCACTATTCGGAATGAGACGAGGAGTTGGTTATTCAGTTTTGGGAGATGTGTTGGACGTTGTTCGATCCTCGTATGCGAGCTTTGGGCGACTTCTGAGGCACTTAAACATGCATGGAATTTTAGTTACTGCTCTGTAAATTTTGAGACGGACAATTCTACGGTGGCGAATATGTTGAACGGTAAGAAGGACATTATGTGTGGGCATGGTTTAACTAGTAAGTTAACTGAGATTAGGAAGCGTGACTGGGATTTATCTATTCGTCATATACCTCGGGGCTTCAATACGATTGCTGATAAAATGGCTTCGCTGGCTTTTGATTGGTCGTTTGGTGGAAGAACATGGCTCTGTCCCTCCCGGAAGTGGTGGATTTGATCTTAGACGATAGGAATTTATTGGTTTAGTCTGTTGTGCTCGTTGTGTTTCTTATAATGTCCTGTATGTAACAACACATGTACTCTTTTCCCCCACCTAGGTTTAAGGGATTTTTTAACGAGGCATATGTTGTTATTCCTCTTTTTAATCAAAAAAAAATTATTGAACACCACTAACGCTAAACATTGCTAAACACTATTAAATTGATTAATAAAAATTTAAAATCTCAATGTTTCAACATATAATTACAAATTATTTAAATCTTAATTAAATCTATAAGTATTCGTCGAGCGTGATAGACTTATCTTTATTTTAATAATATCAATTAGTCACGTTGTTAACAATAAATGGAGAAGTTGACGTGGTAATTAAAAATAATATAATTATACACTTAGTTCTCATTATTTATATATTATATTAATTCAGTACTAACTTTAAGTTAACAATAAATAAATTAACGACCTTGGAAAAATTGTTCTAATAAGATGACCTTGAAAGAAATTCACATTTAATTTATCTAAATTCGATCCGAATATTAACCCGATTTTAACCCGATAATTGGGTCGCAGTTAACGAAAGAAATTCACATTTAACTTATACATGCAATTAGATTTTATCAGCTTCTATAGGATGATTGGGAAGCACAAATGTATAATCAATTAAGAATAAAAAAGTTAAATCTTTAACAAAAAATTTACATGTCTACTACTAGTTAACTTAACAAAGAAAAGAAATCAAAATCAGAAAGCTGTGAATTTGCAAGGACTTAAATTACTAATAGATCATACCGAGCAAACACCATTCCCCGTAAATTCGCAAGCTTCGGACCCGAGGGTTAGCCACTTCCGGATTTAAGTGTATTACTCAACCTACAATGATGAATCATAAATTCATGGGGATAAGAAAGACAATCAAACAAAAGAGAATTAAAAATGCATCTTAGTTCGTTTAACGTTCGCGAACACATTCGTTTAACAAAAGAGAATTGAAAATGCATCTCAGTTATAAATGCCTTACCTTCATCATGGCATGGACGGTACCGTTCGCAATGACGAACTATTCAATGTGCATAAACAATTAACTTACCATTCTACTACTACAAAATATGAATTCGCAAGGAGCGGATGGAAATTCAAGAAGAACATGAACTACATGTGGATCCAAAACCTACCACTCCAAACCTTCGAAGAGGCCTTCCCCTTTAATCGCCGAAGTTTTAAAAATAGCCCATTGGCGGTTTTTTATCTTGTGCAACTCCAAAGCCTCTGTCACTGCAGCAGCATCAACTGCACCTGGAAGGTCCTGTATGCTCCAAAAATGTGACATTAATTACAAAAAGAAAAAACATATGTAAAAAACAATCAAAGTAGTTTACAAGATTTGATCACCAAATGAAAAAGTTATTCCTCTTTTCTCAGCTAAATTTTTTGAGGTTGTATTTGGGAACTTAAATTTATACATGGCGTATCACGTATTCATCCTCAATGTGTACAGTAAACAAAATCCAGATTCACTCTCAAATATATGTTCCCCAGTAAGAAACTGGGTAATATTTCCTTGTGCAATAAGGGCTTCTAATACGATGCCCATAATCAGCTTTTGCTCAATGTTACACATGACATGAGAAAAGCAAACACAGCTCCAAGAAGAAATAAGAAAATAAGACCAACCTGTTTATTTGCAAAAATAAGAGCTACTGCTCCTCTTAGCTCCTCCTCCTGCAAAGATCCACACAAACTATTACAAAAGAAGCACAAAAATATATAAATCAAGCATTGACAAGTAAATAGAAAATATCCTAAACACCAAGCTGAAGTAGTTCATAATAGATGTATACACTAGTCATCTTTATTGATAGTGATAGGGGGAAAAGGTTTGCTTTATCTCCTATGAAGCACGGACATGGATACCAAATACGGTTACGACACGGTAAGGTAATTTTTTAAAATCTAGGACACGACAAAAATATGGCAATTAAAATATGTTAAATGAATTTTATTTTTATTTTTTATGTCAAAAATATGGCAGTTAAAATATTATTATCAGTATTTGTTTTTTTTTTTAAAAATCATTCCATGAAAAGTAATTCTGCTTCACCTTCTTCCACTAAAATCTCATGCAATCTCAGTTTATATCTTTTTCATGGGAAATGAATGACATGTAGACAAATAAGTCGTCTAAATCTGTCTTCATAGAAATAAATAAAATACATAAAAGGAAAAGAAAAATACAGCAAGACCATAAAAACCTGAAATGCCATTTAAAAATTGAAGATAACCATAGGGAAATAAGCTTCAAGGGGGAGGGGCAGAAAGGAAGCATGGAATGTTTTATGAACAGAGCTTGTTACACTAGTAAAATGCAAAAATAAGACTAAATATATCTTGGTGAATTTACCTCCAAGATTGCATGAAATTCTTCTTTAGCTATCACCAGCCTATCTGTGTCACTTGAATCAACAACATAGATTATGGCCTGAGTATTTGGAAAGTAGCATCTCCAGTATGGCCTGCAGAGCAAAAGAAAATCGGAAACTAGGTTGGTGATCTATTTCAGGAGCAACATGTTATTAATTAATGTAGATAAAAAAAATATATAATCCATGCAATAACACTTGAATAGAATGAGTAAATGATATATAAACCATATACTAAAACTTGAATAGAATTAGCAATCTTTTTTCGTGGCATGAATACACTGCGATGCAAAACTTATTTTATTTTATTTCAAAAATTGTAGACAGTGAAACAGCCTGGAATAGTACTCGTCAATTAAATCACGAGTCCTAATTACAATAGTGGTGTAAAGAGAGGAAACCATGACACCATATAAAAATGACATGACAGGCTCAAAGTAGGTTTAATTGATGCCAAAAGAGTAAAACAAAAGGCATTTCTAAGAACATTTAAATGTTAATATGCAACAGCATTAAAATATAGGTTCAGATTGTACAGTGAAAGCAGTCTAAGATAGTCTCGCTCAAATGTATAGGAGAGACTAAGATGTATTAGTGTAAGTTGCGACATTTTGAAGATGTTCGTTCTAGCCAATGTTTAGCAAAAAATGAGTTCAATAGCATTAAAGGTAAATAAACGCTATAACCACATCCAATAAAAAAATTACTACATTTGGTTCAAGTAGCTGGATAGTATAAACAGAACACATTGTGCATTGTACAACTTTGAAGAGCAAAACAATATAAGCTCCTATTAAATGTTCAAAGTAGCCAAAGGCCTGTTGTAGATGCACAAAAGCACAACTTTACATAGAGGTTCAGGACACCAAACAGCTCATGAAAGAGTTGCCCGTTAAAAGTAAGTTAAATAATGAAGAACTAAAAAAAAAGAAAAGAAAAGTTATATGTTTGGAAAAGTTACCTGATACTTGTCTGTCCACCTGCATCAAGAAATGATAAAGATGTCACCAGGACAAATAGCTAACATTACCTATGTTTGACCAATAAAACTATATAGCCCGGAATGATAAAAGAAATCAAACTTCCAAAACAAGGTATTCCATTTAAGTCTAATACTAAGATTAAAGTTCCACAAGGTGATATTTTGACAAAGTCCAATGGCTTTGAATAACAGCAAAATTGCATCGGAAAAGAAGTAAGGTTTCAGAAATTCAGTTCGAACAGGCAGACAAAGTTAAGTTTCCATTGCTTCTAATTTCTCCAATAAATTGTGGCAGATATCTCTAACTAAGTGAAAGTTTTATTTTACCCAGCATAGTAACAACTTGAAGCAAGTTTACAGAAATTTGTGCTCTTTATCATCAGAGTGGAACTTTTTTGAAGCTGGGTAAAATAAAACCATCACTTAGTTAGAGAAGATATGGCTACTTGACTAGTGGTAAAAGAATCATGTGAATTGCGGGTTGAAAGCAAGATACAGCTACTTGACTATTTCATAAAATCAAGATTTAAACATAAGTGAAAATTAATTATCTTCCTTAAAGTCTCAACCGGGGATTCAAATTGCGGTCTGCTATCGCAATAGCGGTAGCGTCACCGTCCAAAACTGCTATTGCAGAAAATAGCATCGGTTACTCCGTGACCGAAAACGCGGCTGCAACCGCAATTTAAATCCCTGGTCTCAACAAACTGATTTTTTTCCCATCTCTTCGACCTTAAAACAATCAATCGATAGGAACATATAATCAAAATCCCAGGACATTGCTACTCATTAAGATGTAGATCAAGGAACACTGATCAACATACCTAAATCCCAGACTTGAAATTTGATGTTATTGTACTGCACTGTTTCCACATTAAATCCAATTGCTGCACCATAAAGAACACACCAATTCTTAATTATTTGAAAACATCAACTAATCAATTCTAACTTCGCCCGCAACATATCAAAATGCTCAAACAAAAGAAGAAATGAATAAGAAGGACAAACTTGGTATTGTGGAGACAACTTCACCCATCTGGAGCCGATCTGCAACAAAACCCTCAATATTATCAAAAAATGGGTATCGCTTAAAACATTGAAAGGGAAAGGGAAAGGGAAGAGAGGAAATACAGAGAATGGTGGTTTTGCCGGCATTGTCGAGGCCGAGAACAAGGATACGAGCCTCCTTGTTTCCAAAGAGTGAAGAGAACAATTTTGTAAAGAGTATACCCATCTGGTTAAATATAAGAGAAATTAGTCTGTGAGTGCATGGATTTTGGATCAGATCTCCAAAGCACAGGGCCTGCTTGAGGAGTTGAGAACAAAGATACCAGCCTCCTTATTTCTCAAATCAGTTTTTCAAGCTAATTCAACCTTTTATCCATTTAATATTCAGTTTTGTAAATTATTCAGAATTCTTTAAAAAAAATAGTGATATCAGAGGTATTGTCTTGAGTTCGAGACTTTGTATATGTGAAAAATCTTTATTTAGAGAGTCAACTACCAAAATTAAGTGTAAAATACAAGACAGTCTAAATTAATCAGGATAAAATTTTAGAAAAACCAAAAAAACAAAAAAATAATATAGTTCATATTCATTTTATATCCATATTCGATACTCGTTACTTTCACTCCCAACAAAAAGTCTTTAAAGTTTGAACATTAATTTTCTCCTTAAAAATATAAATAAGACACAACGCTTATAAATAGAATATATACAAATTTGTATGAGATTTTTAGTGGGTTGAATTTTTTTTCTCTATTTTTTATGTGTTGTATTTGTAATATTTTTTATTAAAATTTAATAAAATTCAGTTGTCATTGTTAAAAAAAATATATACAAATTTAATAATTAACTTTTAACAGTTTGGTAAAAAAAATTTGAAATATTGACTTTGACCGTTTAGTAACTTTGAATTTATATATATATTCGGTAATTATTAAGAAAATATAATTAAAAAGATAAAAGAAAATGGTACTTGTTAATTTATTTGCATTATTCTACCTATATATTGCTTAAAATTAATTTAATTATTTATTTCCAAAACAATCTATAAAAAATAACAAAGATCCTATTAAATTTATTTATTGTGAACTATTATACATAGGTAGGTTATTACATGCAAGCTCCTTTCCAACGAAATTAGAATGCTTTTTTATATATAAACTTCACTTTTTATGTACACATACTATCGTGCGATTAAAAATAATTTAATTAAATCTTTCAATAAAAATAATTTAATTAATAAATATTATCATGTAACTATATTAGAATATTTTAAAAAAATAAATCTAAATTTATTTAATAATAATAAATTAAAAATATATTTAAAGTGAAATAAGTTTCATTCAAATCTTTAATGAAATTGTAATATCGTGTTTTTATTATAATTTTAAAATGAGATTCCTCTATTGTTTTAATTAGTATTATATACATACTTTAAGGAGATTCATCTTCAATTTCAAATTTGGATATTGGCAATGAAAAAAAACTTGCTAGTAGTGTTTTAATTTTAATATTTAGGAAAAAAATTGTAACTCCAATGAATTTAAAACACAGAAAAATCATTAAAAAATAAAAGACAAAGTTTAAGTGAAAACTAGTATAATTATTTGGACATAAAAATAATTAAAGAATAATTACTTAAATTAAATAATAAACTTTATCTAAATTATTCTCATTAAAGTATGGTTCATCGCAATAATTTTATAAAATATATATATATACACACGAATAAGTGAAGTTCTTTGGACTAGGTGACAGCGTCTTCTTCGCACGATCCTGAACATTTCATATTAACATAGAAAATACACTGCAAACGTTCTCATTTTGGAAAATGCAAAAGATAAGTGACCTAACCGGATGCCGAATCACAATAGGTGGAAACCAAGCGTTGCCGCCGGCAACTTGCCGGGACTAGAGACGGAAATTGTCAATCATATGGAAAACTACATCTGTTCCATCAGAGTTAAACCAGTAGCTCTTCACCTGAAGATGCTAAAATATGAGCAAAACAATGAAACCGTCGAACTGAAATTTAATATATATATATATTAGTATATTACACCATTTAACTTGCCTGAATTGTAGTATGGGCAACATATCGCTGTTTACTTTTTTGAAAGCTTACATCGATGCGTTCCCAAGGTACTTGAGTGAGACCTTGAATCATCACCTCTACAAATTAATGCAAATTACTAAAAGTAAGACAAACAAGTTCATAAATCTAATAATCACAAACTATAATTTCATTAGGAAAAGAAGAATAAAACTGGAGAGACCTAGGTAATAATATCTATCTCTTCAATTAAAACTATCTGCCACAAAATCCTACATTCACAATTACGACAGTTCAACAATGGTTTCTACATTTTTCTATTCCGATCTGCTTTAAAAAAAATGCAAGCGACCGATGAGAGGCCATTGAAACAACATCAGTCCATAATTGTTTAGGAGCCTTCATTTGAAATAAAAGTGTTCTTGTTGTTTCAAGATGTATGTTCTTCCGTTTACCAACTCCCTTATAAGACTGTGTGTCAACGCCCGAGGATTGACAAAGAATCCCATTGTAGGCCACGAAGGCCTAACGAGAGTAAGAAATATATTCTATGGCATTATCCCATTGTAGGGGATAATCTTAATACCATAGGTAATCAAACATTCTCCAATCTAAACACCCCTAATACCATAAAATCCCTATACACTATAAAACCAACTGTTGTACCAAAATCTAAACAAGAAGCCAGAAGGAGAAAAGCTCAACAAACCTTCAACATCACTTATTTGGGATATAGCAATAGAGGAAGCTTTATTTTGGATGTTGTTTGTAGTTTCCCTCTCAACATATACAACATGTGGATACTTCTCATCTAAAACGAGAAGATTTGACTGGAAATAAAGATGAAAAGCGTTAATAAAACTAAGTGGTTATGTGATACATAGATCTAAATAATACAATGAATGAAATTTGAGTAGAAAAAAACAACAACTTACCTTTGGAAGTTCATTCTGACGTCGAATTGATGATGTTCTCCAACCAACCATATCTTAGATAGAAGTCAAGATAAACATAATTTTATACAAAAAAATTAAAAACATATAGCCATGTGCATAAACTAGATGCAATTTAACCTCAAAAAGGATACGATCATAATTTGCATTTGCGTATACCACACGTCGCTTAAATGCACACAAAGCTGATCTATACAGGTTAATTAATAAAAGGACATTACCAAATCTGTAGTTATTAAGAATAAATGTTAAGACAATAGTAGAGAATCAGAAAATTAACACTAACATGAATTTTAGTTCATCACCATCATCAACCATTCTAAGGAGAAGTGGGGGTTTCCCCTCTTCGCTGTCAGTGAGAAATAGATGCTTTCCAGACCTTCCAACAACCAAGTGAGCGGTCTGAGATGCTCTTTTCTCAAGAAAAGGAAGACCACAAAGAAGTGGGAGCTGCAAAACATAGACAACAGTGTCATTTATACCAAGTACACCTCAATTTACATGTACATCAAATAGAGTGAATAAAGAACACGAAGCCAACCAAAGAAAAAAGAAAATATGGTGGAAAGAAGTCGTCAAAATGAGTGACAACGTGGCAAATAATTTATCATGTCTAAAGACAGCATTCAAGCATATCTGCTTCACTCATGAGTTATCATTACAAGAACATTTATCACTTACGAGTTATCATTTCAAGAACATTTCCATTTATGCAAAAAGCTAACTTCAAATTATGGTCTGAGGTTTTAGGAAAACTTTATTCTATAAAGTAAGAAAAACAGCACAGGAATAGAAAAATGACTCCATATAACATAGAAAAGCATGCTACTTACCTGTTTATGTCCCCTTGAACCAAGATGTGGTGTTGCAAATGTTATAAAATTCATTGGTTCCAATCCAGCAATTCTATCTTCAGAAGGCTGCTCAAGATATGGCATTGAAGAATCTGTGTGCTCTCCGGTTAAAGAGTTCACAAGAGGACCAGCTTGACCTAACTTGGAAGAATTCCCATAGAGCCTCCCTATCGCATATCTTGCAACAAGACCACCTAAAGAGTGCGCCACGAAAGAAATCTTTCGCACCTCAGGCCAACGTTTGACAACATCCAGTACCTTCATCATATATTAGTCCAAAAATGAAGATAGCTATGATACTCTCTCCCAGATAGTCCCCCCATAATTGCAATTTTCAGAACAAAATTTAGAAAAGTGAAACCGAGAACGGCATTTCATCAATCAACAAGCAACAAAATAAGATAAAAACTTTACCTCTTGAGCTAGCCTTTCACCCATCATATCAACACCATCAAATGTCAATTTTAAGTAGTTGCATTCACTGCCTGTACAGTACACAAATATCAAGTCAAAACATATTATGTGTGTGTGTCTGTGAAAGATGGAATATCCCAAAGAGATGCAATGCATGAAAAGGTATGCTATTATCAAAATTCAGAAGGACCTGCTTAGCAATAATTTCGCTTTAACATTTACAGAAATGTATATGTAACTTAAGAAAACAGCTAGTTTGACGTATTGAATAAAAAGAATACTGGTGCAAAACAACTGGTTTGACTTGTTGAGCAAAGAGAATATTGTGTCATTTGCTAAGGAACAAGCCAAAATTTGTTTGTCAAACTACTTTGATGCATTGAGCTTGTGCAGACTTCAGGCAGGCACTACCATTCTATTATCATAACTTCTGCTGAAATTTATCCATTTTCCATGTACTAATCTCGTCTTTTCACATATAATATTAGAAAAGAAGGGAGAAGAGGTGAGAAAATGGTCAAAAGAAAACTCACGGTGCACTATTACTTTGTCAGGTAGTTTCGCAACAAACTTTTCTGCAGCAAATCTCCAATCAGCAGCACTAGAAACAAGGAAAAAATTATTATGACTAGTTCATCACATTTTTAGGTGAAGAGTTTATAAATTGCATAGAAGCAGAAGCAATTTATTGATTACCACAAGCCAGAATAACATGACAAGTAAAAGAATACATAACATATTCATAATAAGAGATTGGAACTACAAGAACAATAGAATCAAATTTGGAGAATAACAGATTTTAACCGGTTAAACCAAACAGAGTTCAAAGTTAGGGTATGTTTAAAAAAGAATCTTTAACAAAGAAAATGCTGGTAAAGTTCAAAAACTGCACAAAATTTTTGTAAGGAACTGCTCCAATCCAATATCTTAATATCCTTACCACTGAGCTATTAAAGTCTTTGTTAGAATGCCAGTCATACCCCAAAAAGGCCATACATATATTTAACATTTTTTATATGTATGATCCTTAAATTAAAGTGCTCTACCTCTTCTTATGGAATTGGTCGAGCGGGTTTATAAAGGATAGACACATACAACACACAAATCCGTTTACAGGCTTACAGAAACATTGAACTTGTAGGAAAAAATATAATATTGACAAGGATAGATAATGAAACAACACATATTAATGTACATACAACTAAAAATATTTCATTAATTTCTTTTCCAAACATCCATAGAAAGACCTAAAAATTAATAAATTGTAGAAATAACTAAGATTTGATTAACATATTTTATAAATATAATATATGGTCAAATCATATATAAAGAAGCACATCTAATACAAATTAATTTCCTAAAAAATGTTGATTGAATATCAAGTACATAAATTAGTTTGAAGGTCAATTCTTACGCAATGAGGCAAACAACGAAAAATCCAAAATCCAAGTCTTCAAGTGGAGCCACCCTGCAAACACCCATCTGGTGTAGTGACTGAGCCACTTGGAGTTGCACCCACACATCCAAGGTTCAAACCCAGTGCATTAGACATCCCCTCCCCCAATTTAGTTGTACCAAAAAGTAAGTGGAGCCACCCTAATCTGCGTAGTATAAAATACACCCCCATATAAAATAGTTTTCTCCTTCAAGTGTTTTGATATCAAATTGATGCAAAACTCAAGAAACTGGAATGCACAAAGTTAACAAAGTCTTTCGCTTCTCCTTTTTTTATATAGTGTCCCACTACTTTCACATAGCACTAGGCATCTAGCACATCTTCAAACTTCTTTCAGCACAACTTTAGCATCAAGTACATCTTTAAACCCACCATGAATATCATGGAGGAGCAATGTAATATTGTAGGCGCTAACTCCACATCAACGATAAAGGTTATTCTACAGGAAAGCTGAGTGTGATGCTTCTCTATCTTATTATCCCGGTTCTATGTCTCTAATAACAAAAGATTTTACCTTTAACACTTCTTTTAGCTGCATGCATCATGGGTTTTATACCCTCATGTATTCCCCATTAATGGGCAATAATAACACAAGGTCGATTTTTTAATTTTATCTCATGTTTCAAAGTGTGTCTAGACAGTTTATGATACATGCATGGGAGGGCCAAAACTATTCATCTTGGGCAAGAAGTTGAAATTTTTTTCTAAATCTGGAAAATCAGTTCGTTTAAGCTGTTTTCTAAATCTGGAAAATCAGTTCACTTGCAACGACGTTCCGAATGGGATCCTAGCATTTCTAGGTCAAGATGTCCTTTATGAACTGATTGTCATTCAGTTACCTTTCCGAAGCATCTTGAAACGAATCAATCGGACATCAAGAACTCAAGAAACGTCCATTTTAGTGAAGACTGCGGAAGTAGAAAACTGGATATGCGATTAAATTCGAACTTTGTAAAATGCAGTCCAATAGCTCTTATATTAAGGCCTTGGATGACTTTATTAGCCCAATTAGGGGCAATGTACAGTCTTATTTATTATTTTATTTTAAACCTTATATTAGTAGGATTTATCTTTAATTACTACTTGGGATAGAATTTCATTCCTTGTTTTAGCCTTAAGGCTTATTTTTAGGAGATGAACTTACTTGTCACCAAAGTTTTTAGCTTGTATAAAGGAGGTTTCACTCGCATTGTGATTGAGATTCCTTTGATTAAGATGAAGTTCTCTTTGAGATCATACTTGCAAGAAATTCATCCTGTGTTTTTAGAAGCAAATCAATCTTCAAGTTCTTTAAAATTTTGTTATTGAGGATCTTCACACTCTGGGTTACCTAGTTAATTGCGATTAAGAGGATCGGTTAGAGTCATACCGTTGAGGTTGCCTATTCAATTGCGGGTATGAGTGTTTCATGGGGCATCAACTACATCAATCAACCATCTTCTTCCTTAACGTCATCTCCTTCCTCCTACCCGCAATTGAATTTACAACCTCCATGATATGTCTCAATCGGACCCTCCTAATCGCAATTGACTAGACAACCCGAAGTGTAAAAATCCTTAACAACAAATCCAAAGAACTTGAAAATTGATTTGCTTCTAAAAATATAAGATGAAATCCTTGCAAGTATGAACTCAAAAAGAACTTTATTTTAATTGAAGGAATCTCAATTACAATGTGGGTAAAACCTCTTTAATATAGACTAAAGACTTAGGTAACAAGTAGAGTTCATCTCCTAAAAATAAGACTAAAATCAAGGCTTAAAACAAGGAATGAATTCTATACTAACTAGAAAAACTTGAGTAGCAAGTATACTAAAACAAAACTAAAATTAAGGATAAATGTCCAGATCACATTCGAAAAATCGTTGCAAGTGAACTAATTTTTCAGATTTAGAAAACAATCTCAACTTCTTGTCCAAGATGAATAGTTTAAGCCCTCCCATGCATGTATCAGTTTACACCTTTGTATAGAGAGCATACTAAACACAAACGCTGACTTAAAAGATTTTGGTCTAGTTTAGAGGTTGAAAGAAGCTTTCCGTCCAAAAGTTGGTCCAATTTTGGACCCAACCTAAATGCCAAACAACTAACTGTATTTCCATATAAAATTGAATCTTTCTATATTTTAGTATTTTATATAATATGTATTTAATATCAATTACATCTATGTGTATTTTTTACCACATTTTTATCATAAATTTTCCGAATCAAAGTATTAACCTTTTTCAACTGTAACCCCAAATGTCAAACTAGGCATTTGAGAACTACTAAAAATAACATTGAAGACATTAGCATTTTGTTTACTTCATGTGATTTTACACATTACTCCTTAAAGTTTTAAAATGTTTGCAGCCAAAAATACAATTTCTATTTCCTCTTCTGATAATTGGGAATAAGGGGAGGAATGCTAGAAATTGATTCAAAATTTCATGACACACGATACAGGTCAAGAGTTGTAATTTGTTGTGCTTAAACTAACTAAAGGTCTAAATTAGGATATGATACAAACAACAACTAATTTAGAAAACAAAAATGCTATCTATATGAATATATTTGCTGATAAAGCCAGCTTCAGTATACTGTTTATCAGTAAATTCCTTCTTAAAATCAATCAATAGAACCTTTCAAATGACAAAAAAAAATCTAGCATGTGTTTAATTGAATTATTATTCTGAATAAAATTTCAATATCATATGATATTCTTATAAAATAAAGGTACCTTCCAATCAGGCCATTGACCATGATGACGAGATGCTCAGGTGAAACTTTGGAGGCCATGGCGTCGGGATCGAAAACGTCCTGGCCGCCACTGTCTTCTTCGACTTTGATCCGCTGTTTAGACGAAGGCTCCACACTCTTGAAGCAACCGCCGGCCATGTCCCGAACCCAGGCCATCGGCATCTGCTGCACCCGCTGATACGATAGCCAGTTCCGTTTCGGCTTCCAAAGCGGAAACACTGAGTTACTGAAGGGAATAGAGACGCGGTTCAGGTTGGGAATTCGAATACTTCCGGGGACCGGTGTGGCGGTTGGCGCTGGTGGAGAAATGGCGGCTATCATGTGGAGAAAAGAAGCATGGACATAAAACAAAAGGGAAAAAAAAGGAAGGAAAATGAGATTTTTAGGTTTTGGGATTTGTGTCCTTTAGAACTATAATTAGCTACCCATAGGGTGTTAAAACTTCGGTTAAAACCGAACTAACCGAACCGAAATTTTTTTTATCGGTTGGTTAATTTTAAGTTTGGTCGGTTAACCGTTAATGATTTTTTCAAACTTCGATTATCGGTTAATTCGGTTCGAAATCGGTTATTAACCGATTTAACCGAAATTTTTATATATTATATATTTCATATATTTATTTTTAGTCATTGAGTTTTTAAAAATTATAAATAGTCATTAAAAATTTTGATATATTATAAAATGGCCATTAAACTTTATCAAATTAGCGCAAAATGATTTATCAATAATTTATAACGTGCAAATTAATGATTATTTTGTAATAGTTCGATAAGTTTAATGGTTATTTTATAATTTTTGAAAAGTTAGTGACCAAAAAGATTATTTTAAAATAGTTTAGTGACCATTTGGGTGATTTACCCAAAATTTTCCAACAAATTTTGGTTAATTCGAAAACCGACCGAATTAACCGAACTTTTTTCGGTTCGATTAAAATTTTTTAAAAATTTTCGGTTCGGTTAACGGTTAATATGAAAAAAAATTCGATTAATGAAATTTTGGAAGTTCGGTTCGGTCGGTTAACCGAACCGACCGATTGAACACCCCTAGCTACCCAACCTCATTGTTTGATAAACATTTGCAACAGAAATTTTCGTTTTATAAATATTTATTTTTGTTTATTAAATTTTAAAATATAACATTTTGGTCACTTAGATTATTATTTTATCACACTTCGATCGTCTGAATAAAAAAAGTTTGCTTTTAATTTAACACCTGGACTTCATATATAATGTTAATTTTACCCTTAAGCTTCAAATAAAATAATAATTTAATTTTTAAATTTTAAATAAAATATTAATTTAACTTTTAAATCAAATAAAAATCCTGCATTCGCCGATCACTACTCACCACGACATTCGTTCATTATCGGTCGCCGTTGATGATGACCTTCAAATTCCAAAATTTAATTTAAAATATATAATTATTTTTGTGTAACCCCCTCGTCCCGGTCTGGTCGGATGACCGGTCCGAGTGGGCCACACGGGAAAAACCGAAGCGAAACTCGTTAAGGCTTCCCCTCGGTTAACGACCCAGAAAAAAAAAATTCTTTTAACTTTAGTCTTATCTAGATGCATATTTAATTCCTATGTGAAGCACAACAACGGAAGATACAACAATGAAACATTCTCCGACCAAACAAGACATAAAACAGCCCATTATACTCCATTACAGCAGGCCGTTTCGAAACGCCCATCGGGTGTTCCGAAACGCCTTGACTTAGTCAACAGGCCAGGGTCAACCATAAGGTGACCGTTCCGAAACAGGGGAGACCCGTATCGGAACGACCTTGACGGTCAATATCTCGTGGTCAACGAGATTTGACCGTTCCGAAACATCAAAGGCCCGTTTCGGAACGGCTTCATCTCGCCAATTTCTCAAAATTCCAGTAGTCAAAATATTCCGAAACGACCCCCATCCGTTTCGAAACGGCAGGCCACTTACAAAGGGACCGTTCCGAAACAGGGGGACCCGTTCCGAAACACCCCCTGTCTGCAGACTCGTCTGGGCTGTTTTGAGGCACAAGGGTGTCCCAAAACAGCACCTAAACACCATACAACAGCAAAACAATTCGACTTAAGGTTTACCAACTAAACTAGCATGCTTCAACATGATTTAAACATGTCTAACACTAAGGCAACACCCCACGAACTTGCTTTCATACAAACATCATTCAAACACATATATAAACTCTTAAGGCATAAGACTAACATTCAAAAGAGCAACTTAGGCATGAGTTAACATTCATCATGGCAACACAACCATGCAAAACAGGATATAGGGGAGTCCATACATGCTCTTAAACAACCAACAACTACTCAACAAAACCATACATGTCCCATTGCTCGAACTATTACAAGTCTAACATTAAAATCTATACTTGATGAACTCAAGTCCAAAAACCACACTTGGAGGCCCTCCACTTGCCCGAGCAACCCACGAACTAAGGATCTGCAATGTTGAACAAAGAGAGCGTAAGCGATGATGCTTAGTGAGGGTAAGCTCTAAAAACAAACCTCAACATTGTAGGGTCCGAGCACGATCTAGCCAAGGTAAATCACAATCATACCAAAGGTCCACAAGATGAAATGCATGAGCAATAGACAATATTAATGCCATGATCATAAGCTCAATTTTCATGATACATGTAATCACAAACAAGTATCCCAATAAGAACCATAAACCTCAACACATTGATATACACCTCAAACAACATTGGCACCTAGTTAAGACCCGAATACACGGATAGACATGTTGGAAACTCACGTCCAACAACCACATTACCTCACGGTGAGATTTCACTCATCACCGGTCTCGCGGAGGGGATTCCACTCATCCTCACGCCCCGTCGATGGGATTTCACTCATCACCGACTACATTTAAATACAATTCTGGGCGAACCCGTACTCCTCCTTGGTGACTCAACGCCACCAAGGCCACGCGCGACTTTAGACTCATGTGTACACACTAACATCCTAATGATCGATCATTTGTATCCAAGTTTACTAGTGCCAATATTTACTCACTTCACATTACTCATTTCATTAACCTTGTGCTTAGCACGTACTCACCAACGACCATCATTATGCATGTCTCAAGCATCACAAGTCCAATCTCACTTCACATGTATAAAGCAATGTACATAGACATTCATACCACAATTTATACGAGACATACACAACCATATAATGAGTTCAACCAAAGGCTCTAGATCAAGTTTAGGATTAGGCTACCACCCTAATCCTAACTCTAGGTGGGTCTACCGAGCCCAACCTAGTCCATATACTCGAACCAACCAATTTAAAACCGTTTAAAACAATTAACCACTCACCTAAGCTTCCAAGCCCAAAGACCAAGCAAGCAACAACCTTCAACTTCCCGGATTCACTTCCGATGTTCCACCGATGCCCAAACTCGATTCTAATCATCTCAAACACAAACAAAACGTTCGAATCAATAACTCATCATCGGAAACAACCCGGATTAACATTAACAAGCATTCAACACTCCAAACAAGTCCAAAAACAGAATTTTCGAGTAGCCCACTTAACTCACTGAAATCTTCCATTTCAAGTCTCCAAACAACCATCAAACACACCCAAAGCAACCCTCATATATCATACTAGCACCAGCCCTCGAAATCCAACATTAACCAACCCCAAAAACCACTTTAAAACCCTCCTAAAACCCCCTTGGTACCCAAATTCGAAATTTCCCAAAATCACTTGAAATTCATATATGATATACCATTTGACTTCCTTATACCACCACTAGGTATATTAAATCAAAATACTTCACTTAACAACTTAGAAAATCACATTTTAAATCAAAAATTCAAAAATGACATTTTCTAAAACTTCCATGAAAACTAAAATGAAAGGTACTTTTGTGAAGGGGAAGGTGAGGGGAAGTCAAAAATACCATTACCTTTCAATTTGGAGTTGAAACGAAGAAGAGAGGTGATGGAATAGTGTTCTTCAATGGTGGGAGGGGTTTGTCGTGGGTTTTGTGGAGAGAGGGAGAAGATGAGTGAAATTTGAGTTTTTCTTTTATTTGTTTTGTTTTAGTTTAAAAGCCCAATGACCCTTTTGCCCTTAATGAAATGAAATATTCACAGACATATAATCCATGGCCTTTGGGTTTAATTCCAAAACATAGTCTATCTTTAAATTAATTAATTTGAAAACCAAACCCGAACCATTTTCTAAATTATAAAACCGAACCCAAAGTAATATTAAATTATTATTTTCACCTAACCCCTAAACCTGGGTGTTACATTTTGCATATAAAATATATAATTATTTTTGCATGTTTTGAGTTTTAAATTATTGTTATATATATACATAATTATATATATAAATTTATAATTTTTTATAAATATTTAATTTAATTTAAATTATTTGATCTTGGGGTCTCTTGAAGACCTTATACGGTCGCTCTTATCGCACATGTTCAAAATCTCACTTGTCTCAAACTCAATAAATTCAACGTCATATTAGAAGTTCGAACACATCTCTTTCACAAAGTACCCAGGTTAGTCCTCTTGCGAGAAAGTCATTTGGTACTTCTCCTGGAATAAAGCTTCGGGCAGATTCTCCAAAGGAACAAGATCATTTTACCAGTTTAAAATTATAATCAAAATTTTAAAGTTTAAACTTTGGAATCGGTTAGAAAATTTGGTACTTAAAAAGTTGGCTTAATACACATTTTCCTCCTAAATTTTATCTGTTTTTTCAATTTGTCCTCTAAAATTCATTTGAATCACTTTTGTTCTCTAAAAATTAAGTTCTCTAAGCACTTTTATACTGTTCTTTTGTTTCATACTGCAGATGAAGTTTCCAATTTCCCGTTTCCTTTGTCTTCTTCGTGGTGCTTGCCGCAAAGGTTTGATTTCTTCTTCTTCATTCTCCGGATGTTGCTAAGCGAAATGTAAAGGCAGGGAATTGTGCTAAATCAGGTGAAGAAGAAGAAGAAGGGGAAACGGGAGGTTGGAAAGATGGGTTTATTAAATATTTTTTTATTAATATTATATTATATTTATATTGTTCTATTTATTATTTTTTATATATTAAACCGAAAAATAGTAACAAATAAAAAAATGACGTGATACGTTTTGATTGGTCGAAACAAATTTTTATAACAATAGGAGATAAGATGGGTAATGGTGAAAACATTAAGGAGCAATTGGTATTCATTTAAAACTTTAGGTATCCATCAGAATTTTGGTATTAAATTATAGTGTGCGGTCAACATTTATTAACGAATAGTCGACGTGGATCGATATTAAACATTTTTTTAATATTGAAGTGTTTATATTTATCTTAGATAGGTCATCTCTTAATTATGATAAAGTTAATTGTCAATAACTTAATATGTCATCGTCGTCATATTCGTTTTTATGTTAGTGATAATCAGAGATGGAGCCAGAATTTAGGGTTGGGGGAAACTATAAATGTTTGAAAGTGGGGACAAATTCATAAAGAAACTAATTTTTAACAAAATTTAAATAAGGGGACAAAAGTGAAGAAAAAAAATTGGGGGTGAGGGACGATTGCCCCTCCTCACCCTTAATACCTCCATCCCTAGTGATAATGGTGTTTATTCTTTATTGTCAACATTAATATTTGTTTGTATCTTTTATTTTTTTCAAGTTGTTTGGTTATACATTTAACTATTTCTATGTATGGTTTTATTTTCATTATTTAGTGGTTAATGTAGACACCTGATTTTAAATTACAAAGCAAAAACTACATAATAATAGTATACAATTCACAATATTAGCCCCCAAATACCCAAACCTAACCTCCAAAACCCAATAACCTACCCGTGGCACAAAACCCAAATTGGCCCAAGACCTAAACCATCCAGTCAGCTAATCCTAGCCACTAACCATAATACTCAAACCAATTAACCATAAATAATAAATTTGTGAAATTATAATTTTCTTTTTTATAATTATTCTAGCATCTTATTTTTTTAGTAACTAAATTATTTTTATTTCATTTTTTAATTACAAGTAGATAAATATTAAATTTTAAAAATAAAAACTTAACCTAAAATGAATAGAAAAATCTCAAGTCGGATGTGATACCCATTTTAGCCTATATTGCGACTCGACCCCGACCTGTGAATTTGTAATATTTAGCGGAGTAGATACTCACCCCAAAAAAATTTAGTTATTTCTATCAGATCAACTCATCAATGAATCGAGTATTGTAAATCAGGTATTTTTAAACCCCCTTAATCAGGCCCAACCCTGGACAAGGGCAATAAAGGAGCTCGTCTAGGGCCCACCGCTTAAAAAAAATAAATATTATTTGTATTCTTAATCATGCTTATTATTAAGGAATATTGTTTTTATAATACTTGTTATTATGGGTCTATTTTTTAATATTTGTTAACAGGAATTAAGTTTTTTCTAATATTTATTATTAGGGGTATATTTATAATATTCATTTTTTTTAATAATTGTTATTAAGTGGCCGCTTTTTTTTAATATTTGTTATTATGAGTATAGTCTTAAAATTCAATTTTTTTTCAATACTTGTTATTAAGCCCTAATTTTTTTTAATATTTGTTACTATGGACCGACTCTTAAAATTTATTTATTTTTCATTACTTGTTATTAGGGACATAGATTTAAATAGCGGTATCAGCCACAACAATGACTGTTATATGACGATAGTGACGCCATCTGAAAGTGATATATGCAACTGTTATGTTCACAATGGTGTATGTTATTAAAAAAATTTACAATCGCCATACTCGTAGTGACCGAAATAACATCGGTTATGTCTACAAATGCGATAAACACAACACGGCTAAAAATACAATTACAACTGCAATTATAATTTAAATTCATAATTTAAGACTTAATTTTTAAGTTCGCCCGGGGCCGACCCTACTGTTACTCACAGAAGAGGAGCTCGTATTTATCAAAGGTCCAGGAGAACCCTTGAAGCACCCTATTTTTATCCCTATAGGAGCCAAACTTAATAGACTAATACATAGCTATGGGGGATTTAACGTAAAAATAGAGAGAGAGCATTTCGTTTCATTTCATATCACCCCACAACAAACGCATTTGCTAAACACTCTTCTCCCCCCTCTGTTTCCTCTATTCTTGTTCGAGCATTGTTTTTCGAGTTCCAATTTATAGAGAAGATCAATACCACTATCATTCGTTCTAGATTTTGGACGTACAATTTTTAAGAGAGAATAAATATAAGACATAAAAAATAATAAAGAGAGTAATTTTTATTAGCCGAGACAATAGATAATGTGATAAAAAATTATAATATAATATTTCCATACTCAACAATTGACATTCTATTTCCTTATATTCCTATTCAAATTATGGAAGGTATAGTATGCCACTTTATTCCAACATTAAAAAGCAGAAAGCCAGAAGTTGAAATGGGAAACCGAGAAAAACTTAAATTTCAGGCAACAAGTTACTATGTTGTGAAAATCAAGATTTGTTTTTTTTTACCATTTATTTGTTTATTCCAAAACTTAAACACTATACGAACATCATTGAATCTCGGTCAGGAGACTCATATGTTAAAGATATACATGCGACACAAATTAATCCAGATTAATCAGGACAAAATCTTGAAAAATCGGGAGGAAAACTAAAATAAAAATTCAATAATTACCCCATGTATCAAAACGTGAAAACCTTAAATCAAGCATTCAGTAAGGTCTTTCACCAATGTAATTCCCAGGAGGATCATAGTTGCAAGTCATGAACACCCCCCTCCTTCCATCACACACCACTTTCGCGCACCCGATTCTCTTCGTTCGTCCCCACACGATCTGAGTATAATGCCCGCATTGCTGCCCTCCGGCGCACGAATTCGACCAATAATTGAACCATTTCTTCTCCGAAACCCACGCCACGGCAGCCTGAGACGGAGTCCAGTCATTGCCACTACCCCAAAAGATATTCTCCCCATACGGTCCATTAGAGTGCCTCAAAGCACAGTCTTTCCTCCTTTGATTGGCATACCACTGCGCGTAACGCGCCAACCTCGCATCCCACACCAAGGGCCGCATCCTAATGGCGACACGAGCGGCATTTTGAGGAGCCATGAACTGATTGACCAAGCTCAGGTAGTTCGCTGCCTGAGCAGTCGATAAAAGGTAAAGGAAAATGATCGCCGTGCCATAGATGGTTCTCATTCGAGCACTATCCATTACTGAATGAGTAGTGTTCGTTGAGGTGAGGCCAATGTACAGCAAAGATTTCACAACACATTATATATATATATAACATGAAAATTAAATTATTTTATTTTATTGATTTGTTAGTAGTAGTTAGATAAAGAAGGAAAGAGTTCGTATAAAAGTTTCAAACTATGGGGTGGCAAGCATGTTCGATTATGATTGCCACATTTTGTTTTTGTTGGTGGGACAGTTTTTTTCTTTTTTTCAAACCCTAATTTTTAGTATCTAAATTCTAAGGTTTCATTATTTTCATTTTTTAAAGGGTTGGCGCTTGTTTTCTCGGGGCTCATCATTCTGATGAGTCCACGCCTCACGTTTTCAGATAAGACGCCACACAAAACGACACTATAACATGTCGCTGAAAGGGGAAGCATCAAATTTAGGAGTTCGATATTTTTTATTATTATATGTATGTTCGTCTTACGGTACATTTTTGAAGTACGAGGCTGCTTCCAATAATGTTGTCTCTATGATTCAAATTTATATAAGAAGATATAATATGATTATTTTTTACCACTCAGTCGATTAGTGGATTTCAGAATAAATATTTTTCCTTTAATTATAGGATAAATATTTTATACACAGGCCGTGAAAACTGAAAGTTTCCACAAGCACCTTAATTTTAGGGTATATGGAGTTAGTTTAGGGTATATGGTTTAGGGGTTTAAGTGTAGGGGTTAGAATTTAGGGATGATTGTTTCAATTTAAGGTATATGGTTATAATTTAGGATTTATAGGTTAAACCCTAAATCCTCACCATATTACCCTAAACAGTAAACCCTAACCTATAAACCTTAAATTATAACACTAAGCCTTAACTTAAAACAATTATCCCTAAATTCTAAACTCCTAAACCATATACCCTAAACTAACTTTCTATACCCTAAAACTAAAGTGCTTGTGGAAACTTTCAGTTTCCATCGTCTATGTATAAGATATTAATCCTTAATAATAATGAATAATCTCCTTTGTTACATATATATTCCATAAGAGATAAACGATAGACTATAAAATATGTTTTATTCTCTTAATAATCGAACTCCTTACCTTATGATGAAAGTACGATGTAAATCCAAAAAAAATATAGTTTTCATTTATACAGTCAAATTACACCACGTATTAAGAATATGTGTTGTTAAAGCTAAAAAAAATAAGTGATTCTTTACAGCTAAGATTATAAAATGATGGAATTTCACCAAACACTGTGCCCAATTTAATCATTATTCAATCTAACTTTATACCTATATAAATATATAAGAATAATAAGCAAGTATATTTAGCAAGTTGACCATATAAATTCTAGATAGAATTAGAGTTATAAATATTTTTTTCAAAATTTTAACTTTGTTTTTTTTTTCAAATTAAACCAACTGACGGGAAAAAATAACAAATACTTTAGCATGATACCAATTATTTTGTTTTTCGTTATTTTTCACATTTTTAAATTTTTTACAAAGTTTATAATTTTTAATAATTTAAATATTTTTAGTATTTTATCACTTTTAACTATTTTTTATTCTTAAATTTTTTACATAAAAAGACTAGTGTCAGCATTGACAAAAGGGGAAAAAACATTATTATAAAGACACACCGCCATCTACGGTGGAGATTCCCTGAAACATTTTTCAAATACAAAGTTCATTATCTTCACGCCAAATGATAATTTTTGTTTATAAAAATAGAATAATAAACAATGAATTAATTTTACATAAATACGTTTTTTATTGTAAACGTGAAAGAGTTGAATTTGATATTTGATATCAACAAGAATTTAAACAAAACAGATTATTTGACATTATTAATTACCGAATAAAATAAGTCAATAGTTAAAAAATAATATCTTGCACGACAGTGCTTCAGTCAATTACCAAAAAATAGATACTCAACGTTTATGTCAACACTACCAAAAATGTGAACACTTCACCAAAATCAAACCCTAACCACCACCCTCCCTCAAAATTATCTGCCAAGCTCCTGTAAAAAAACTACTAAATCTTTAAAAAAATACATAAAAAACTATATTTTTTACTAACAATATGATAAAAAAGTTTTTTTAATTAAATAATAAGATATTACATTCTCATATCGGAATTCAAACTCATACAAGATGAGGCAAAGTAGCATCCTTAGCCAATAGGCCAATTATCGGACCTCTAATAATATGATAAAAAGTTCATATTTATTGTACCCATCTTCGGATTCAAAGTCTCCAAAAGTCACCTCAGAGTAATACCTAATATATGCCTCCCAAAAAGGTTGTCTTTAAAACATGCAAGTCTCCGCTGCAGCTCCTCTAGAGCTCCTAGTTTCTATATCGCTACCTAGCATGTGAGGTATCGTGATCCTCAAAACTTTCATTCTTCAAACTGGTACTTATACTTAGCTACCACGCCTCGATATGATAGTTATCAAGTCTATTTTATCTGACAGCTCAGTCTATTATTTGACAGTCGAATCTACATTGTTAATCTATTAATAGTCGGATGACACTAGACATGAGTTCTTCACCGATCAAAGTTTATTGCGCATTATAAATACCTCACTTCGTTAACAATGAAAAAGAGTCGGGACGAGAGATGAATGAAACAAAAGAAATGGTCTTTTCTTTTCTCTTCTTTACTTCGACCGTTATATTGTATGTGGTTTTCCGTCCCAAATATCAACCACCAGGTCTTCTTTTTTATCTCTCTTGTCTAGTACCTACTCATTTTAGGTATCGAGAATATTTATTAAATATTAAATCTTTAATTTTGTTATAAATAAAAGACAATAACCGTTTTTGTCCTAAAAATATTACTTTGGGCTTAATTAAAGAAGAAAGAACCACCAAATTATTGGATTAAAGATATGATGTAGTTAGTTGCGTAGAAGTCAATCGAATTTGATTATGGAAAATACTTTGATGCACAAGCTGTGTAAACTTTAGTTTACACAAGCCCTTTAATTTTAGGGTTTAGGGTTTAGGGTTTTATGTTAGGGTTTAGGGGTTTTGTATGTAGGGTATATAATTTAAGGTTTATGGTTAGAATTTAGAGTTTAGAGTTTAGGGCTTAGGGTTTAGGGTTTAGGTTGCTAGGGTTTGTGATTTAGATTTTAAATTTTATAAAAGGATTGTGTAAAAAAAATTTACACAGCTTGTGCATCAAAATAAACCCTTTGATTATTGTTAAGGGCGCCGAGATCGCCGGAGTACATAAACTTTCACCCTAAATCAATGCTAATACATGATAACGCCTTAATTAAAGGAGCGGATTATGGAGCATTTTTATTTTTTTAAGAAAAAAACTGATATAGTACATAATAAATAAAGCAAATTAAGTTGAGAGAGTCACCATTATAATAAATTTAGGCATACTATAGATTATAGTACATGATTCATATTAATTGATTAATAGACTAGATACCGATAATTATATAAAAAAATAATTATATATAGGAAAATACTTTGATAGACAAGCTTGTGTAAACTAAAGTTTATACAAGCTCTTCAATTTTAGGGTTTAGAGTTTAAGGTTTAGGGATTTAGTTTGTAGGACATAGAATTTAAGGTTTATGGTTAGAATTTAAAGTTTAAGACTTATGATTTGAGGTTTAGGTTTTAGGGTGCTAGGGTTTGAGATTTAGGTTTTAAATTTTATAGAAAGATTGTGTAGTTTTTTTACACGACTTGTGAATTAATATATATATATATATATATATATATATATATATTCTAATTGATAATCTTCATTTGTTAATCTTAGCTATCCGTTTTACTCATCAAACCATCCAAAAGAACGTGTAAAACTTAAAAAGTTTTACACTGTGTAACTAGATCTATCTACGTATATTAAAATCGGTCATATTTGTTGTGCGAGTGAAAGAACTTGTTTTATATCATATATATATATATATATATATATATATATTACATTTTTATTTAATATAGATTATAGATAGAATGGTAAAGGATTTACAATAAAATTATATCAATTGTGTTCGATCCCTATTAAATAGTGAAATTTACTTCTTTATTTAAAGATGATATAAAAATATGAAATAAAAAGCAAATATATTATTGTTATATTATTGAATATTTTATAAAAAGTGGAGATATTTTATATATAAATATTTTTTAAGAAATAGTTATAGGTGGAGTTGTGCGAAATTCATATATGAATATGTTAGTTTTTTTCAAAGTGGGTAGTTTTATTAAAAAGAGAAAATATTTAAGCATGTAATGAGGGTTTACAATATAATCGAAAACTAAACACATAATTTGGACAATTTTCTATAATAATTAAGGGTGTTCAATCGATCGATTCGGTTAACCAACTAAATCGAACTAGCTAAAATCTATTAATCAATTTTTTTATAGATTTTAACAGTTAACCAAATCGAACATTGTTTAAAGTTTTCAATGAAATCGAACAAAGTTCAGTTAATTCGGTCGATTTTCAAATTAAACTAAACTAAAACATTAAACACCTAAAAAACTCCGCTAGTAGAATCTTTTTTTACACCGTTAGTCTATAGGATAATAATCCATAATATTTAGGGTAAACAACACCATTGATCACTAAATTATTCTCGTTTTCCTGTTTCAAACTATTACTTTTGGCAATATCATCACTAATGTTACATTTTTCTCCTATTTTGGTCACTCGTCATTAAAAACATACGAAAAAAACAATAGCTTGATGACTAAAACTAGAAAGAAATAATAGACTGATGACCAACACATGAAAAAAAAAAGTAACATTAATAACCAAAACAGGAAAAAATAACATTAATAACCAAAATAATAAAAAAACATAACTTTACTGATGATTTTGCACAAAATAATAATTTAGTAACCAAAACAGAAAAGTTAAAATAGCTTAGTGACCAGTCGTGTTGTTTATCCTAATATTTATTGTGTGTATTTATGTTTAAGGTCGTATTTCAATTATTTTAATAATGAGAAAGAGACGAGAGAATAACGCTTTTAACGGCACAATAATGGGCAAGAAGAAACATTCTCCATTTATTCGCATTATTTGTAGGATTATTCTTTTTTTTTAACCCTTCTCACCATGTTATCTACTATCTTAATAATAAACAAATTCTATATTATTGTTTTTTCTGTATTATTTGTAATATTTTCCAAATCATCTGGTGCAGAGCAAGTCCTAAGACTTTAGAGGCTCTGGGTAAACTGAAAAATTAGGCCCCTAACAATAAATTTTAAAAATAAGCCCTAAACAAATATTGAATTTTTTTAATTTTAAGAGTATGTCTTTAATAACAAATATTGTGGGAATGAATTTATAATAATAAACATTGAAAAATTAGACCCTAAATAACAATTATTGAAAAAACTGTAGCTTAGATAACAAGTATTGAAAAAAATGAATTTTAAGAGTAGGTCCCTAAGAAAAACTATCAAGAAAAAATTGGCATCAAATAACATGTATTGAAAAAATATGATCCCTTAATAACAAATATTGAAAAAAATGAATTTTAAGAGTAGCTCTTAATAACAAAATATTGAGAAAATTGAGCCTCTAGTAACAAGTATTGAAAAAATTGGACCTCAAATAACAAGTATTGAAAAGAAATGAATTTGAAGACTATGTCCCTAATAATAAATATTAAGAAAAAATTGACCTCAAATAATAAATAATGAAAAAAAAGAATTTTAAGAGTAAGCGCATAATAAAAAATATTGGGAGGGGGATTGAGCCTATAATAATAAGTATTGAAAATAAATTGGGCCCCAAATAACAAATATTGAAAAAAAAAACTATAACTATTTAAGTATTAAAAATAAATTTAAAAAGAATGTGTCTCTATTTAATATTATAACTAAATTATTATTTTGTTTACTTTTTATTTATGGCTCAAAATAGAAGTATCTCTCTAATATTATAATTAAATTTTAAGGCATTTTCTATTATAATTTTAAAATAGTAAAAACTAAAAAAATGAGGTATTGAGCGGTCGACCGGTTCGACCTACCCCAGGGTCGGCTCTAATTCGGTGGTATCAAATTAAAAATAAATTATGGTTTAATATTCCCATTTTTTCTCTAAAAATGTTAGCTTCCTCCGGTACCGATTTGCAGGTTGAAATCCATTAAGGATGGTCCTTTAAAATGCAATAGCTTCTTCGCTTTCTCTTACCATTTTAAAAAATTTATTAACTTTTTTTTTTGCTTTTCCTTACCATTGATTTTAATTTTTGCAGAATTTAGAAAATTTATTTGTCTCAGAACAGTAACTTCTCTGCTAACGATTTGTTTGAAACATCTTATTAACTGTCAGTCCCATAAATTGTTTCTTATCATAGCTAAAAAAATGAAATATTTTATATATCAAAATACAAAACTCTTAATTTTCTAGTTGTAAAGAACTAAAAATTCTACATATCGATAATTTTAATATTTTTATTTGCATCTCAGTACTAGCTATCGATGTGCATATTTTAGAATAATATGTAGTAGCCATAAATTTGACACAAAGTATAAAACTACAAAATTTTTCAAACCAAAAGTCAAACTGAACTAACTGTTCATTTGACATTTTTGTAAAATTTTAAATTGTCCATAGGTCAAATTCTCAAGCCGAAAATTCAATTGAAAAAGTATACATAAATAAAGAACACAAATAAAATACAAAACTAAATAATTAAGCATTAATTCACTTTCTGCAACTCCAAAAGTAAAATAACACTTAAATCTAATATTGCATCAATTCAATAAAATATTTTTAAACGATAAAATAGCAATTACAAAATATTTCAATGTTTTTTTATCTCTGATGAGAAATAGGTTAAAGAACTGACCGTTAATGGGGTGTTTCAAACAAATCGTTAGCGGATAAGCTATTGTATTGAGACAAATAAAAATATAATACATAATGTTAGAGAATTAAACAAACGCATACGAATTGAAAGAGAAATTAAGATAATCTTGTTTATCAGCGTCAACATCATCCATCAGCAGCATAGGAGGTTCAATAGTAGTAGCCCGAATCAATTTTTTATCTCTTAAAATCAAGTGTAAACAATCATCACTCTCTTTTTCTCCACACAATGGACTTAACAATGCCTGCGGGAGAACTAGTGAAGAAAGGCTTTGTCTCCTAATACATACATACAGAGTCAAGCATCAATCAGACATAACAAAAAAAAATTAGAATCGATCCGAACATTACCATGTCAATAAGCGACTGAACTTTAAAGAAATAAACTAAATCATTAACGGACACCACACTTATATTTTCAGGGGCGGTAAAAGAATTTAGGGGTCCAATGCAATTTATTAAAATGATGCCTTTAATTTATAATAGTTGTTTGTAAGTACCACTTTTCGCCCATAGAACTAAACAATACAACGCCTAAGTAAGCCTGAAACCGATCAAAGCTAACAAGTTAAGATCCTTGCAGAAACAAAAAAAATATTATAAAGCAAATGACAAAAAAAGTAGGCAAAGAGTATTCCTCAAAACTTAAGTGAGAAAATGAGGTGGGGTAAGCCTCTATTTATAGTTAGACCCCCTACATCCAATGGTTAAGGATAAAGTACATCAACGACCTGAATTAAAGATGATCTATGCAATCCCCTAATCTAAAGAATTCAAGTCAAACTGACTAAGAGTTAAGGGATTATAACGGATATGGCAAGAATCAAAAGGAATATGCTAGATGGGATGTGCTACTTGTCATATCTGATGTGCATAGCTCTCCAAACTCAAGTGGTGGGCCAACTCGGACTGGTGTAGATAAGCCTAGAATGTTGTGGAGTGCTTCCTCGGCAGCTTGATGTGTGTTGGGCACGAGCCGACTTCAACAACTTCAATTTTAAAAAATTTTGTTCTGCAACAACAATAATATGAATAGTTAATAAAATTTTATCTATATGAGTAATTTTATCTTAATAAATAACCTATTATCTATATGAGCTACTAGAAATAGTGTTTTCTTTAATCTCAACAATTTAAAATCTTATTGTCTTAACACTTTCAACACAAATTTTTCATATTGTGACCGACAATGATTTAAGAATTAAACACTTCACATTCCCTATTAATATATTTTATCTCTTTGTAAAATTAGCAAATAAAGTACAAATACGTTGAACTATTCTAAAATAATCTCTCGCTTTATTTGAATTGTTTGCAATGTTACACAAAACCGAGTTAAGACTATGACACCCACATAAAGTATAAAAGGCTCTTGGATTCAATTCTAAAAGTCTTTGGAATAAATTTGGATTGTGGTATTACTTGTTTGTGAGTCGTTAATTATTCATACTTTAAAATAAATTTTGATTGTGGTATTAATTGTTTGTAAGTTTTTAATTATCGAACATAAAATCTATAATTTTTTATAATTATTTAATTTAAGTTAAATTAATTTTTTTAGCCCTCTTTTCAAGAGTCATGTGTGGTCGCTTATATTGTGCCTATCTAGAACCGCCACCGGATATCTTTTCTGGTGGATAAAGCAAGAATATAGGGTTTGCCAATAAAAACCTCCAACCACGGATTGTCTTGCGTACTAGTGATTCATTACTCATTTCGGTGAATTCAATAATCAATAATGTCTCTGATGGTTACCACCAAGAAATCTACCAAAAAATGAGTCAGAAAATGGAACGAATAATTCAAAAACACAAAGAAGAATCAAGAATCGTAACTGACCAGCAGGATAGGCCACAAACATGAGCTAAAAACGCTCTGACACGGCGAGTGAACGCGACGGTAGATTTGTAACATCAACCGGTAACTACGGTGGAGGAACCATCGAAACAAGAACCCCAAATGATTTGAAATTGAAACAATTTGTTTCATAGTAAAATGAAAAACAGAAAATGAAAACAGAAAAAATGAAGAGTAAAATGAAACAACCAATATTTCATGTAAAAAAAAGGGTAAATTACATAAATAAACGATCATTGAATTTTTAGGTCATATTTATTTTAGTCACCGTATTTTAAAAATATTTGATAAGATCGTCTAATTTTTAGTTTGAATTTGATACGGTCTCTCCTAATACTTAATAAAAAATGTGTTTAATAACTTTAAATTTAATAAATTAACTTTCAAATTGTTCATATTTTAGCCAATCTCAAATGACATGGTTATACAAATAGAAAAATTCAATTAATCTTTAAAAAAATCCGGGTAATATTTTTTACTTTGCTAATTAAATTTACAATATTACCATATTTGATATTTTAATAAGTAAAGTAAAAAAATATTACTCGAATCAAATATTCCAATTAATCGATCAATCGATTATCTAATTTAATTGGTACAATATAAGATCAAGAATTGAATAATATGAATTTAGCAATTAACCGAAATAATTTTTAAGGATTAATGAAACCCGATTTCGGTACAAATTTTTAAAATAAATTATTTCAATTCGATTGCAGTTCACAGTATTAAGAAAAAATGATTAACCGATCTTATCTATTATATAAAATATTTCTAAATTTTATGCATTACAATATCTTATAGTCTAGTGATTTTGATATCATTCTGATTTTTTTTAAAAAAAAGTTTTGACTCTGGGTAGAATTAATAGCTGTGAACTTTCGACTTTTGACTTTCTAGTTGTTTTATACTTTTATCACAACCGGACAATTATTAAATTTACCATATTATAATATTTAATATATTAATAAACAAAGTAAAATCACTTTTAGAATCAAATATTTCGATTAACTAGATAGCCGGTTATCTGATTTAATTGGTACAATATAAGATCAAGGATTGAATAATATAAATTTACCAATTCAAAAAATATTTTTTAAGGATTAATCAAAATTTTCTATTTGTATAAACATGTCATTTTGAGTGGCCAAATATGAACAATTCGAAAGTTAAGTTATTAAATTGAAAAATTTTAAACTCCAGTGACCAAAATATGAGTGAGAAGAAAGTTGAGTGATAATTGGTGTAGTTACCCATTTTTATTAAAAAACGAAAACGGGAGGGACCATATTGAATACGAACTAAAAGTTCAATGACTATATTAAAATCTAACTAAAAGTTGGGTGACCTTATCGAATGTTTTAAAAGCACAATGACCAAAATGAATCTACCCTAAAATTTAGAGACCATTTATGTAGTTGAATTGATGAAAAAAAGAAAGAGAATTCTTGCAACAAAAATAGTGTTGAACCCATAACCCATTACTTGATAAGCCTAAGCATCTGCTAGTTGAGCTAAAGCATATCTGGGATTGAATTACCCCCGCTTTGTTTTAACTTTGTCCAGTTCAGTTATAACCAAATATTAAATAATGGCATGAACCCCTCAGCTAACCCCCATTATTGCTACTTGTTTGAGTTTGAGAGAACTCAAAAAAGTTTTAAATAATTTTTCTCCAAAACTGGTGACTCCCGATTTCCCTCATCTTTTAAGATTTCAACTCAAATCCACCTTTATTCAAAGACACTTTGTACGTCTTTGTCTTAAACTCATACGCAATACCACAATTAGTATCAAATGTCATCGAAAAAGGCAGAAGATTTTAAGATTTCTCATACAAAAGACCACAATTAGTACCAAATGGAACGATCTCTTAAATGTTATATAATCATATCCATATGAAAACCCAAGTTTTACACCATAAAAATGAGCTCTTCTTTTAGCAATAAAAGAATAGCAACAGTAACAGCAACAAAATTGGATCCTAATTTATCATAAGCATGCAAGTGCCATGCATTATTAATTACCATAAGCTTTACAGACATGTCTTTAAAGACAAAACAGAGATGCATTCACCCGTAGTACCACTATCACGATTGCATTTACCTGTACATGATAATGGAAACCGTATTCGTGCAAAAGAAATAAGATTAAAACTCACATCAAATCCCGATTTCATGGCTTTCCCTCTCCTTGAGAATGTAGTTCAACCCAGGGTGGTCTACATTTGACCCTCGAAACGACTTGTGGCGGTACTAGTACTACAAGAGATCCATGACAGCATAACCAAAGGCATAGATTATTAGAGTAACAGGTAAGATGACCAAAAACTGCACTAACCGGATGTCTTACTTATGTTTTGCGATGATCGTGGGATTGCTTCAGGATTGGCTTTATTTTACATTTATAGCAGAAGCCATGCTCCTCAGCTTCTGAGATATTTCAGAAAATGGAGGTCTCTCTGCAGCATCACAGGCCCAACACTTTTCCATCAACGCCTTCCATTCAGGATCACACCATGATGGTATTTTTGGACGTAGTGAGTTGTTTACAATTCCCCCTGTATATTAAAAGAAATATAGTTATGCATATTGGGAGTTTGCGGTAAAAAAAATCCATTATCAAGACAAGTTCGCATCTAAAACTATGAAAAGGCGGTTGCAGTATAGATGTTGAGTATCATAATGTTTCAAGAACTTTCCCATATTTGGATATTGAAAGTATTTTCTTTCCCTCCTTTTCTATCCCTTACCCTTTCTTTTCTTTCCCTACCCTGTTTCTCCTCGCAGTAAATCAAATGGATATAGCAACAATTATACAAGAAGATGCCGAATCAAATAATATTGAAGCGTAGAACAACATTCAGATTTCAAGCTTAAGGCTTTGCTTAGTATGAATGAAGGAACGGACTGAGAATGGGAAATTTGTTAATCAAATGGTGAAGATTCATTATCACCTTCCTTGAACAACCACCATACCCCTTGGTGTCCCTAAACACTCCCCTAAAATTCTACGCCCGTGCGCATGCAAAGTGTTCAATTATGGAAGTTCTCCATGAATAGAAGAAACGAAGCTCATGGATAACATTAAAACTACCAAAACTCCTGATAGTATGAAAGAACAAAACAACCCTGAACAAAAATACTTCAGGTCATTTCTACTTGTGGAAGATCCAATTCTAGTCCATAGCCACAAATGCAAGCATTTCTATTATGACTCATAAAACTTACAAGTCAAGAAACAATTACAACGTCCAATTTTGTCCAGAAAGGAAAAATTTAGCCCAAATCATGCATGGTGTGAGTGCCATATCCTTACAGGAACTCATGTTTTAGCTAGAGATAATACCAAATGTGCTAAAAAAGTTGCAACCCCCCCCCCCCCCCCGAAACATGAATTAAAAATCTCCAAATATCTTTTTTCACTAATTTTCCTTCATTTTCTCCAACTATTGAATGAAGGTTGATAAACAAAATTGAGTTGTAGATAAAAGAGAGATCAAAAGAAAAGCTTGTGAGTTTTATGGAAAAGAAAGTTACTGAAAGAGAAAGACTTGCAGAAAATCACTCACAACATACAAATCCTATTTACGACACTTACCAATTATAGAAGCGCAATGCATATCTGCATAAGGCTCTTCACCAGTGAGTAACTCCCACATAACAACGCCAAAAGAGTAGACATCAATCTGAAGGACATAAATTGATGCAAAATAAATAAAATGAGTCTGGAAAAATGTCCTAAGAAGCAGAACTCATGTTGGAAACAACTGTATCCATCCTCGTATTTGCTATGGTCAGTGTAAAATATTATTACCTTTTCAGATACCATGTTGCTTTTACCACTCAAAAGCTCAGGTGCCATCCAGGGTAGTGTTCCACGAACACCTCCCGAAACTAAAGTATGTTGTCTGACCTTTGACAAGCCCAAATCACCAATCTAAAAGTGCATGCACTAAATCAGTTGCAAATCTGTTGACGTTGGAAGAAAACTAATACTAGTGTGCTTTCAAGAAAATTTATAAAAGAATCAATTGAAGACCAAGCTAATAAGAGCTAATGCTGAAGAAACAATATCAGCCTTAAACTCTTACCAAGATTCCAAAATTAAAGAAATCACAACAAGATGACAATAACATCCAAAAGTAACTTTGGAAGAACACAAATTTTGCTGCTCCCCAGTCCCCCACCCCCTCCAAAAAAAAAATGGGGAGAAATAACATATATTGAAACCCAACTGCACACTGGATGAAAATAACATATATTTATAAGACTGTACCTTGCACACTGGACGCTGTGGATCTCTCATATTTACCAACAGATTTTCACATTTCAAATCAAAATGCACAATGTTCTTTCCGTGCAAATATTCCATTCCAAATGCAGCATCCATGGCTATAATGAGTCTCTTACGACGATCAATAGTCCTGCTCAATAACATTATCATGTCACACATTTTTTACGAAAATATTCCTTTCTGGCTTGTTTATGCATGTTATGGCAAACAACGACATATCTAGAACAAACTTCAGAGAATATGCTCAAAAGGCAACCTGATTGCATAGCTATTAGCAAGGTTACCTGTCCTTCTTCTGTAAAAACTGCTTCAAGGATCCATTAACCATGAACTCGGTAACCGTAGCTAATGATCCATCAGGACCATCACGAACTATTCCATAGAAAGACACAACATTTGGATGATGTAATGAACTCAATATCAGAGCTTCTTTCCAGAAATCTGCAATCTATGGCAGCAGAAAAATAGAGATTGCCATCAATTAAATTATAAGCAGCATAAAATATTATATATCGATAGAGCTTGTGAAAGAAAATCCATTAGAGGGCCTAACTAACCCAACAATTGAACCATGTCCTACAAAACATCCTCGTTTTAACTGCCACTGTTATTAACTTGAAGAGAATTAAACACAAAATACCAAGTCTGAAAGAAAATACAAAGATATAAAGAGCAAATAGCAAAATGCTGATCTACCAGACACATATAGATAGACACTCATAAATATGGGAAACAAGGAACTCCTAATTTCGTAATAACAAAACAGCATGAACTTTTGATAATATCATAGTAGAAATGGAAATTTCCAGCATTCAATTCACCAGCTGAATTACTTCCTTTTAATCATAACATTTATAAGGAAAAAAATTCATTTGCCTTTTCCTTTCGTTAAAGATCAAAGCTTCGTAAGCCATTACATGTCTTGAGTGTAGACATAAAAAAAAGTAAACATAAGTTACATATATATAATGCCATAAAGCCCTTTAAACAAGCTATACAAGCAACACCTTCGCTCATTATCTATAGAGGAAAATAAATAAAAAGCAAAGCACTAATGATCTATAAAACACATCAGGTGAAGCATTTGTCACCCTTTTAACTATCAAGAAGCCTCATATTACAAGCTAACAAAGCTATGAAAGGAAAAGTGCTATCAGTTATTACCAATCGTTGTCTTTCAGAAGGCTTCCCTGCAAAGCAGCTGGCTTTAATTCTCTTGATTGCTACATCAGAACCTTTCCATTTGCCATGATAAACTGCCCCATATGATCCAGAGCCTAATTGTCGGATCTCCTCTAGATCATCATTCTTTATCGTCTGAAATGTAAATACCATCAAAAACAAAATGAGAACAAAAACTGTCTAAAAAAGTACAAAATAAAGATTCAATGATCTTAAGAAATAATGGAGGAAGAAATTGAAGTTAATATAAAAAAAATAAAATAAAACAATGACCTGTAAGCCTCTTGCAATAGCTTCAGCCTCGGCCTTTGTTGGCTCAATTTTGGACGGGGATATGTTATCATTATCAGGATCCAGTTCCAACTCACCATGGGCACTCTGGAGACCAAACAGAAATTAAAAGATACAAATAAAAAATTGTGAGATGTTATATATGAAAACTTTTTCTTAAACTTCACCACTGAATATGATTCATTTGCAGCTGCTTCTCCTTGAACTGCATCATGTTTCATGGAGGCACCATCTTCAATTTTGGCTTTCACTTCTTCAACCTCTTCTAAAGCTGCTTTTTTAACTGATGCAACAAACTGAGGTATGAAGCTCAAATGGTTTACAGATAACTTTGAATTTTCAACAGCACTAGGATCTTTTTCACCAGATTTTTCCTGCTCACCACCCTTTTCAGCAAGTTTTTTGCAACTTGAAACGCTAGCCTCAACAGATGCCGTTTCAGATTCAATTTCAGTAATTTTGTTTTGCTCTGGGAAGCTCATGCTTGGAACGTCAAAGTTTTCCATCTTCACTGCATGACTTGCTTCTTTATCTTCTACCGCTACAACTTTCTCCTCAGTCCTCACTGCCCCAATGGCATTAGAATTGTCTTGTGATCTAGGCTTGTTACCAGAAACATATTTATCAGGAATTAAAGTTGGAGGTAGATTCGGAGACTGATTAAGTTCTGTGGTAATGGCAACATTTAGCATGCCTTGTGGGGATCGAACTGGTAGCACTGTGACAGATTGTTGAGTTTCTAGGTCATGAGAACCAATGTTCTCCTTATGAGGACGGGCATAAGAATTGTCCAGAACAGCGGTCCCATTAAAACCCGGCATTTTTTGTGAAGATTCAATCCAAGGATTATGATCATCCGTTGCAACACAAAGCGCTGAACTACCTTCCACCAGACCTTTCAAATGTGCTGAGTTAAATGCAGCATTTATTTGTTCGGGTAAGCCAGATGCTTCATAAGCAGGAGCACCATGAGTTGGGTTCTGAGCATTTCTCCACAAGGACTGTGCATGTGCATGTGCATGTCCATGTCCATGTGGCGCTTGGTAAACATTATCTCCTCCATAAGGGTAAGGATAATTCCCATAGCGAACTCCGCATTCTTCAGGAGGAATTTGCAGATGGGGTGAAGCAACCCCAGCTTGATTGTGAAAAACTTCGTTCCCCAATTCAGATCCAGATTGGTGATGAATATAATTTGAGGGCAGATGGTGGCCATCAGCTAAACTAGCATGCCCAAGAGGTAAATTCATGCCAGCACCATCTAGAACATAGTGGTCATTAAACCTTCCAGCTCCAGGTACATGATTTCTCACTTCCTCAACACGAGGGTTCAATTGGTTCAGTAAAACCCGTCCTCTTTCATGACTGTGTGTTTCACCATAAGCAGAACTGGAATCAGTACGATCTCTGGAATGAAAGCCATGCTGCGATTTTCCATCTGCATTCAGCATAAAAGCTTCATGGTTTTGGGGGCATTCCACAGACAGACTATTAACCTGAGGAACTCCATTTCCCATGTTGGGATGTTCCAAATGTGGTGATTGATTTCTGTTGAAACAGACCCTGTAGTGCTCACAGTTGTGGTTCCCCTCATAAACACCATGACCATGAAGTATGTTACCAGGAAAACCACCAATCTTATTACCAGGTATAGCTCCAGTTGGCATCCATACTACATTATCTGAAAACTGTGGTTGGTGTTCGAATTGGAGATGATGACTTAATTGCTGCCTCACATATTCCTCAGACAATCTATCCAGGCATTTGTCAGTAGATTCTGGAATTGGTACTCGGTAACGAGCTGAAGATGGTGAAGGCGGGAAATCTGATAGCGCTCTGGGATCATGGTGCCCATGGTGCCTAGGAGAATAGTAAGCAGCACTCAATGAACCTTCCATTTCATTGTACCTCTGAGGAACTGGTGGCGGTAGTTGCCCGGATCCCATTTGAGGAATATTAATATGATGCAAATTATATGGCGGCATCAACATGTCACCGCTCCTTTGGCTGTGAAGGCCACCATCAACACTCATACTATTAAAGAATTGTTCTGATAAATGAAAATCATCCGAAAATGGGGTCATCACAGGAGAGTCACACCTCTTATAATCAGAGTCCTCATTTAAACTGTTCAAAGCATCCACATACCTCCTCTCAGTCTCCCTGTCATCCCCATCAACATAGTGTGATGAACCATCTCTGTCAGGATGAGAAAACAGAAATATTCGAAGCCTGGTGAATCCATCACCGGCGCCCAACTTCTCATATTCCTCCATCATGTTAGTAACATCATCATCATTCACAACTGAAACCAATGCATCAAGATCCTCATCTGGCTGCTGATATTTCAAAACCACTGCCCCATCATAAAGCTCCCTCATCTTACTCATCAACTCCTCATATCTAATATCTCTCGGCAGGCTTACAATTCTCGTTTCTCCACCGACATACCTCAATTTCCCATCCTGTGGTCGAGGCAAAATGCTACCTAGGAAACTACATAAGAATTTTAGACGCGGGGCTTCATCATTCGAACCGGGGGCGGAGGAAGCCAGGGCAGATACCGAGGTTGATGAAGGTGAATCCATCAAATACACAGCTTGATTATTATGCTGCTGTTGATGATCCACTATTCCCTTCTTACACATGGAAAGGCTTTCACTTTTCAACTCAAACCATGTAAAACACAAAACACAATCAAAACTCTACCCAAATTGTAAACCAAATATCCAAGTCACAAATTCAACACCAGGAACAGATTGATTCCTCTATCTGATAACTCAAAAAGAGTACCACATATCATCAAAATCACTCAAATTCTCAACACCCAGAAATCCAAAGAAACAAAAACTAAATTGAATAGAACTGGGCAAACAAACAAAAAATCTACCAATCAACCAAATTCATCAGCAGCACCTGAAACGAACCCCCATCAAAGCTTCCAAATTTAGCAGTTTCCAGATTCAATAAAAGAAACCCAAATCAGCTTTTTAGTCGGAAGAGACTAAATCCAAAACTAGAGAACGAGTGCCTGGAATTTGGGGATTTCAAAAAAATAAAAATAAAATCTTTTTTTTCTGCTTGATGGGGTCAGGCTGTTTCTTTATCAAAGGAAGAATGGAGAGAAAATGGGTTAATCTAAAGAGAGACCAAAAAAAGAAAGCAAAGAAAAATAGGAGAAATTGAAGGTTGAGGAGGAGGAAGAAGGGAAGAGGAGCAGCATTGGCCATAGGCAAATGCGGAATTTTTTTGGAATGATGCCATGCCGTGCCAACGCTGTACGCCAGGTAACGTTCCACGTGGCGCAACCATCTCTTCACTCACCCTTTTATTTCTCTTTTTATTCTTTTCTTTTCCCTCTATTCATTTTTTTGGTTAAAGTACACTAAAAGTCATTAAACTATGTTAAAATTATTATCTTAGTCATTAAAGATTCAAAATTTTAAAATAATATGAACCATTCGCAGGGTTCAGTTTAAGAGAGATTAATGTCACGCCCCGCCAAAGTGCACCAGGACCGACCGAGGAATGCCCCCTAGGTGCACTCGGGCCAACCAGGCAAAATGAAGTGTTTTGGACGTTTTAAAGCCAAGCATAAACCAAAGAAGGATCTAGAACGCCCTAGAGGCCCACAACCCTTTTAAGGCGTCCCTATATGAATTTAGTAAGTTCTAGGAGGTCCTACACAAGTCTAGAACGATCCGGGAGGCTCTTCAAAGGTCTAGAGACACCTAGAATGTCCTGAAAGATTTTAGAAGACTCTAGAAGATTCTGAAACATTCTAGAAGAAACTGGAACATTCTGGAAGCATCTAGAACATTCTAGAATGATCTAGAATGTTATAGAAGATCCTGGAAGACTATGGAAGAATCGGAACTATTCTAGAGATGTTTGGAACTCTCTAGAAGTTTGTGGATGATTAGAGATTTGTATAAATAAGTGTAGAACTATGGGGAGTTCTCTAGAACACTTTAGATAATTAGGGACATGTATAGAGTTCTCTAAAATATTATGGGTCTTTTAGATATTTTGAGAGGCAGAATATAAGCCATCCGATCAAATCAATCTCCACCGTCTACTGAGGAGGTTGGAGACTATAAATAGGCTAAGTAGGGTCATTTGGAAGATATCACATAAGTCTCCAAATTATATACTTTCTTGTAAGATTTCTCCTAAGCTTAATAAAACTTCTCTTTCTTAAGTTCTTACTTGTGTTTCCATCGCGGTGCGTGGCTAACATTGTGTCGAGAGTGCTAGTGCCGCATGGATCGGTTTAAGAGAATAAGTCTGTGACATTAAGCACAATATTATAAATGAGATTAGAATTGTAACAGTAATATTATATATTATAATGAGATATATGTTTAGATTCAAACTTAATTGTAACAAAGTTGAGGTAAATTTTAGGGATGGGCCAAATTCAATTCGACCTAATTCGACTCGATGTAATTTTTTTTTGATTCATCTTGACTTAATTCGTAATTTCATAAAATTTACTCGTAAAATTTTATATAAAATTCAATATATAAAATAAAATTTTAAACAATTTAAAATATTTAATAATTAGTGGATCAGATTTCAAGCTCTCAGTTCGGCCGTGACCACCACGAGTTGGTTTTGTCTTTAAATTCTGATTTTTGCAAGTCTTTTAATTATCAAATTGTAAAAAAAAAAGTATCCACTTCAGTAGCGTTCTCCTAATCGCATTTAAACCCACGAAAGAAGTCCATCATCTCAATCAACAAACCTCATTCAATATTTAAAGGCTAAAAAGCTAAAAGAATAAGAGTTGCCTTGTTGGACCATTAGACGAAAAGATTAAGTATAAAAAACAATTCTTATTTTTTAACTTTAATAACACTAGGTCTAGCAGGAATACTAATAATATTCGCTTCTTCAATTCACTTCGATTTTCTTTTTCTTTTCCCCCAAACGCCTCTCTTGAAACGCCCTTTCTCTCAGGTTTTCCCTTCAATTTCTCACCTTTTATTATTCTTGTTTAATCTTTATTGTTTGTTTGTTTGATATCGAGAGTAATTGGGTGTAACTGTTTGGAAGAACTTAATTTTGCCGATCTTGCTTTTTTTAGTTTAGTTTAGTTTTATTTTGGTGTTTGAATGGTAGATTAGGGTTTCGAGTAGTTTGAACTTGACGTCTTTTATTTGAATAGTAATCTTTTAGGGCGTTGGTTTTGTTGCCACCATGCAGATCTAGGGTTTTAAATTTGGTACTACGAGAATGCAGAGGCAAACTAGGTATATGGAGACGACTAATAGTATGGGCAGGGGAAAACGTAGTTTGGAAGAAAAAGAAGACCAGCAGCCCGAGAGGAAACGCCCCGCTTTAGCTAGGTATTTTCTACTACTTTATCATTTTTTTTGTATTGTGTAAACAATGACTTTTTTGCTTGTTTTGGTTCAGTGTGTTTTGGTTATTTGTGCATCTTAGTTGCCTTTGTTTAACTCTTAAAACTTAAACAAAAGGAAAAGCAAAAAATCGCAATTGGATATGAAAGAAAATAATTTTTTGATAAATAAGAAATTGTTTCCACCAAAATGTGTAGCTTTGCTTCTCTGCAGAACTTTTATGTTGTTTATGATAACATCTTATTTAGTTGATTACGATTAAATAAATAAAAAAAAGATCTTGCTGCAAGTCTCTAGAAGGAAAAAGGTAGTAGAAACGTTAACCAATCAGTGAAATTGGGGAAATGAAATGAAAATATTTTCTAATGAATTATTAAATCGCTTAACATGGTTAAGAAATGAATTATTACCTGAAACGTTTTCATTTGATTGTGTGATGCACTGGGAATATTAAATCGCATTAACATGGTTAAGAAATGATGAGTCTTATTTCTGTGTAAATGCCCAAGTGGTTTCCTTAGAAATTACATGTATATTTCATGCAGTGTAATTGTAGAAGCTCTCAAGGTGGACAGTCTGCAGAAACTTTGCTCATCTTTGGAACCCATTCTTCGTAGAGTTGTAAGACCTATTTCCTGACAATTTTCTTTCTGCGCATTTATTTTTCTGGTTGAGGAGGATTTGAGGACAAATCAGTTTATGTGTGACCAATGACCTGCTGGTATTTCTTTCTCTTATACAATGTTGATTAGTACATTTCTTACATCTAAGATTAAAGGTACTGCTTTAAATTGTATGCTGATGTTCTTTAGTAGTATTGTTTGTCTGCTGATTAGAGTTTTACCCGAGGTGGTGTCATATACACAAGCATTCATCTATTGTTGTTTAGTGCACAACTGCCATTTTTGTACACTGCACGCACACACATTTCCTTTACAATTTATGCCTATAGTCATTCTTCAAGGTCTCAGTTTCTTGTGGGACTGAAGTGAATCCTTTATATTTTAGTGATTGAAATTGCTGATTCTCTTGTTTAATTTGTTCATATATTTTCTTCCAAAACCTAAATGCCATATAAGGATTCCCTCCTTTTGTGGCACTCTTGGTGTAGGCCAATGTTCTCCTTATTGTTGTCTTGTTAGTTTTGAAGATGGGTCATTCATTCGGATTTTGATATGATTGGCTGCATGTTGCTGCTGTCATAAATTGCATAATTCTTGCCTATATTTTCAGTTATAAACCGAGATTATCACATCTTTATGAGAGATCGAGTTGTATCATTCTTCCTCCTTTGGACCCTCAGGTTAATTGATATAGAAAATTATATTTTTTCTTTAATTGATTACTTATTCACGCAAAAGTGCCCAATTTTGAGTTTAATGATGTTTTGTAGTGTTTTTTTATATATTTCTTTTTAGATTTTAGCTATTGGTGAAACGGGGGTATGAGTTGTAGACACAGACCTGTTTTGCATCCATGTGACATAAATGTTCATAGTTTGTGCAGAAAACTGGTCAGCCGTCACTAAATTGAGCATTTTGTGTCTTGCATTTAGAAGGCACTTCAGAACAACGATTTTTTTACTTCTAATATAATCTAGTGTATTTTTGTTATTTTCCCTTTTGGATTATGTCCTTTCCTTGGCTGTTTCCTTATATCTGCATTGATCCTTTTGTAGGTGAGTGAAGAGGTTGAAAGAGCCTTGGCAAAGTTAGGCCCTCCTAGAATTAATGGGAGGTAAACTATTGTTATTTGTTCATTTATGGCTGCAAAAACAATTAGTTATTTATAATGCCTCTAAAATAGAGGTCTTTGTCAAGTACAAGAATGATAGGGGTTGGGGTACTATTAGTCCTCTTTCCAAACTACGTTTTTCTCTACCCATACTATTAGTCCGAGAGAAAAACCAAATGAGAAAACGGAATAAAGGATGTCAGAATCACATGTTTTTGACTTAGTCAATTGTTTTTTTTTTACCTTTTTGGTACTACGTATGTGTATTGCATTAACTTTGGGATTCATAGGTATTTTGCTGAATAAGTAATCAATTAGAGGGATGGGTACGGCTAAGGTACGTACCGGGGACGTCCCACGTTAACAGGGTACGAAAAGCGATTGGGGACGATTGAGATATTTTCTAGTACGTTTCGGGTACGGCAGGTGACCTTCACGAGCGTCCCTTAGGTTATTTTGCAGTTGAGAGATTCACGAGCTTCGACATGGATTCTGACGACAGTCTCACCGGCGGATTTGGAGCGAAGGGTTGAAGAAGAAGAATAAATGCGTGAAAATTTGTCTTTTTAGGACTATTCATCTTGAGGGGCCCAATAAATTTTTATATATATATATATGAACAATTAATTACTTTATTTTTGCTTCTCTATTTTCACGTGAGAAAATCATAGCATTCATAGCATTCATTAATGTGCTTTATTATTTTTATTATTATTAACACTTTATTCAATTATGAATAATTTATAAAACACGATAATTTTTTACTTTAATTTATATTAACATTTTGTTTTTACTGTTTTATTTATATATTATTTTATTATTATTTTGAATAGATTATTATATATATTATTATTTTATATTTGCCGTACCCTTACTGTACCCGTTTTCTATAATTTTAGAAATTTCCGTTTCTCGTCCCCGTTCCCGTCCCCGCATCCGTATCAGTGCAACATAGCTGTTTTATTTGACTCATTGTGCATGAGAATTAAATGGCTGCTATGAATTCTGAAGGAACTTCCAAATGTCTCTGTCGTAATTCTTTTCTTGTCCCCTTTATTAAGTAGACTATTAATTTATAGCTTTTGGATGTACTTGGCCTTATTCATGCATGGATATGATTCTCATGAAAGCATACAATAAGCTTGGTTTCATGATAAACTTTTGTTTGTTTTTGGTTGGTTGATTCGTATTCTACTTTCTTGGATTAAACTTGACAACTTTACAGGAACCTTAGTGGAATTAGGTTTAGTTTTTCCTTTTTATGCTTTTTTTTTACAAAACCCTCCTTTCTTCAGCATTAAGCTTCGTATTACTTTTCTAGTTCCTCATTTCCTATGCTGCATCTTTTGTTATGTATATAAGGAATGTTATAATACTTTTGGTTTTCAGCTCTTCTCCAAAACGACTTGAAGGTCCAGATGGACGGACCTTACAGGTTCGCTTTAGGTCCAGGTTGTCTCTTCCACTTTTCACAGGAGGAAGGGTGGAAGGGGAGCAGGGTGCTACCATCCATATTGTTTTAGTTGACTCTAGCACTGGACATGTTGTAACAGTTGGACCTGAAGCCTCTGTAAAGCTAGATGTGGTTGTACTTGAAGGTGATTTCAACAATGACGATGATGAAGACTGGACACCAGAAGAATTTGAGAGCCATGTGGTAAAAGAGCGTGAAGGAAAAAGACCACTGTTGACAGGTGACTTGCAAGTGACCCTCAAAGAGGGGGTAGGGACACTAGGTGATCTCACTTTTACTGACAATTCAAGTTGGATAAGAAGCAGGAAATTTAGGCTTGGGTTGAAGGTTGCTTCTGGTTATTGTGAGGGTATACGCATACGGGAAGCAAAGACAGAAGCTTTTACTGTCAAGGATCACAGAGGCGAATGTGAGTTCATACATTTGTACTATTATCTATTTTCATTGGTGTATTTCTTGGAATTTATTAATTGATATGCTTGACAGTGTATAAGAAGCATTACCCACCTGCATTGAATGATGAAGTATGGAGATTGGAAAAGATTGGGAAAGATGGGTCATTTCACAAGAGGCTTAATAGAGAGGGAATATTCACAGTTGAAGACTTTTTGCGGCTCGTGGTAAAGGATCAACAAAAGTTACGAAATGTGAGTTTGGATTTTGTTTCTGAAATCAAAATGCTATTGCTTTGTAGTTTCTTTCTGATATTTCTATTTGTGTTTGTAGATTCTTGGAAGTGGCATGTCAAATAAGATGTGGGAAGCTCTCCTAGATCATGCAAAGACTTGTGTGCTGAGTGGGAAGCTTTATGTTTATTATACTGATGATTCAAGAAATGTTGGCGTTGTCTTCAATAACATCTATGAGTTGAATGGTCTTATTTCTGGAGAACAGTATTTCCCGGCTGATTCTCTATCTGATAGTCAGAAGGTGGGTAAGATTTACATTGTTTTTAGTTTCTAATGAAATGCAACATCTCCTTTACTTCAATGGCTACCATGTGGGATGTATTAGCAGCAATGTTTTCTGGGCCTACTAAATTTTATATGTTTATATATTATGTATTTTATCCAAAAATATCCGAACCATATATAAGTTGATTTTTGAACATGGTATAAGTTTGTTGTGTATGCTAAAAGAATGATAGCTTTAATGAATGGTGTCTGTCTTTTGAGTGTAGGATGGTACAGCATTCTATCATATGAAAATTTGATGGTTGCATACTGTTTCTAACTCTTTTGGCAGTTGAATTTTATGCTACCGCCCTGTATCTCTCCGAGTATGACAAGGCTAATTCGAGATTTTTTCCCTTTGTTCCTGATTTAATGTTCTAGATATTAACCTTTTATTCTCTGGTTCTGGTCTATAGTCATTACCTAAGCTTGGGAGTGGCTTTTGATTTGTTTGAGAGGTGAAGCAACGGTGTCTTACTTGCAGTGATTGTTGCATGAATTGTAATGTATGGTTCAAAATGAACTAAAGAGTTCGTTTTGATTTACAAGTGATAAAAGAGTTATCGGGAACTGGCTTGATGTTAATTTTAAATTTATCTGATACCATGATGTTACGATGATTTTCTGCCTATATATAACTGTACTTGTTTTGTTCTTTTGGCTTTTTGATTGACAATGAATTGAATTGTGGCTTGTTTTCAACTGCTTAAGCTATCGATAATCTTATTCTCTAATTTAATAAAATATATTCATTAAATTAACCGGGGAAACTACATTTCTGCAGGTCTATGTAGATACATTGGTGAAGAAAGCATATGACAATTGGAATGAAGTTACAGAGTATGATGGAAAATCACTGATTGACTTCAAGCAAAATAGGAGGTCAAGCTCCCGGAATGAACTTCGGATGGGTGCAACAGATTACCCAAATACTGATCATCAGCTGCAGTTTGAGTTGCCGGTTCCTACTGAGCAAGTGCATCCAGGCCCACAAGTTGGAGGTAAGAATTCTGGCTACTATAAACGCTTAGTTTGAAAGGAATTTTCATTTAAGCTATGGATAGCTCAGCTTAATCTTCTTGATATAACTTTTAGGTTTAGAATCACCTTTTTTCGTTTCTTTTTTAAAAGATCCAATTTACTGGCAGTCGGGTAATTCCATTTCTTTTATTTTGGTTACTGCAGGCTACAACGATAATCGGTCTCCCAGATACTTGGGGCAGTCCCAGGCTGTGAATTCGAATTCTCGCAATCAATACGACAGTATGCAATTTGTGCCAGATGGCCTGATTAACAATTCTCAGGAACCACAAAGCTCAAGAAATGGTGATGTTGTTGGGCTGGCTCTGGGTCCCCCACAATCAGCTGCCTTAGGTTCTCAAAATGTTGGTTCTTCAATGCAGCCATCAGATCTTAATCCTTTCGATGATTGGACGAACAACAGAGATAAGGGAATTGAGGACTTATTTTCAGAAGAAGAGATTCGCCTCAGAAGTCATGAAATGCTCGAGAATGAAGATATGCAGCACCTTCTCCGCCTCTTCAGCATGGGAGGTGGTCAAGCTTCTATTAACATGCTTGAAGATGGTGGGCATGGATTCCCAAATTACATGCCGTCCCCAATGCCAAACTTTGGAGATGAGTACCGTTCACGTCCCGCCAAAGCCGCCGCCGGGTGGCTGAAGATTAAAGCAGCAATGAGATGGGGGTTCTTTATCAGGAAAAAAGCTGCTGAGAGGCGGGCTCAGTTAGTTGAGTTAGAAGAAGAATAGCGCGATCGAGTCTCGTTTCTATGGTTTTGAAATTTGTTGGTTGGTCGAAGACGCTTCCAATTAGACATCTTGGAATGTGTTATATTGTACAGTAGTAGTAACTAATAATCTGTTTCATTGATTTACTTGCAGTAATATTGTTTTACCATTGGTATGTTATGCATGTGTATGATAGAATGCTTGGGGTTAAAATTTGCTTTCAAGTGTGTATACTGCACTGAGTGTCACTTTTGTTTCAACTTTCAAGTTGATTGTACCATGTTGGCCGTAGCTCTACTTGATTTTGTTGCCCAATTGATATGCAAGTGGCATTAATAAATGTCCAATTTGTTTTCGGTCGGTTTGGTTTTGCTCGTCGATTTTTAAAAAGTCGTGTTTAGTTACGTTATTGATTTTGTAAATGTTATGTTTTGGTTATTTACTTATCAACTTATTGCGTTATGCTCACTGAACAATGAACTGTTTAATCTCGTTAGTTTGATGTTGTAATAATTTAGTTAAATTGATTAATTTTTAGTTTGATCTCTAAATTTCAGATAAAATATTTTAAAATTTTAAATGTTAAAAATAATAAAAAACATAAAAGTACTATAATTGTAAAAATGGAGTATATTTTTAAATTTAGATAATGATATTTTTATAGTACGAACTATATGCCATATTTGTAATTAGCTGACAGCGGATTACATTAATTGATGTCTGATAATTGATTGTGTATTAGTTTATTTAACTAGCGGATTGTATTATCTGATTGTATAAAAATGTTTGGTAGAATTAATTGATAGTTGATAGTTGTTTGATTATTTAAACAAACAAAAGGACATATAAGAACATAATTATATTTGATACTTGTTTGAATAGTTAATTAGTTATCAATATTTTGTATATATTAATATTAATTAGATTATGAAAAATAATTTTTAAATATAACATTACTAAGCATATTTGAAAGATCTATATATTAAACGTGAGGGTGACGAATTAATATAAAAATTTTAAATTAGGTTATTTGGAGATTTTTTATAATTGTTGAGCGAAAAAGACTCTTTATAACTCTAATGTCAAAACCTCCAATTTTAAAAAACTCATATTAGTAATTTTTTTCAAAATCATAGGTTTCACCCCAATCCGTTATTCACCAAAATTTTAAATTAGCAAGTTTGACCTATTAAACCTCTAATTTTTGTTCAAATCGTTGTTTAGCGAACATAAACTTATAAGAGTTATAAAATTTTCGAAAAGTTTTAAAAGTATTTTTAACCTTATTATAAAGTCATCCTAAAACTCCTATGCTAGCAAACAAATACAGCTTCAATAATACACACAAATAGGGTAAAAAAATTGGGATAAAAAATAGGGTAAAGTTCATCTATTACCAAGCTTTCATTTTCATCTATTACCTTTTAAAATGATATTGATCATCCTTTTACTATTATGAAAATTCCATTTTCGTCAATTACCTTTCAAAATTGTATTTATCATCCCAACCTTTCATAAAATTCTACCATTCATCCTTTTTTATTAAATATTAGCGAAGGGAGATTCATTAATTTGTAGAATGGTCAAGGACGCTTATTTTGTATGAATTTGAATTTCAACATTTACCATGAGAATGTAATATTCCTCTATGTAATATAAAAAATGATAGTTAACAATTAGAGACTTGGAGTAAAGCAATATTTAATCTCTAACTTTACAATCATTTCCATCTTAGTCATTGAACTTTTTTGCACATTATTTCAAATTTTGGTAAAACTTTAAGCTCATTAATACTAAAAAAAATATCGAGATATAATGTGCATTGATAATTTATATTGCACTCGTGATGAGAGGACACAAATTTAAATCTTAGAAACGAAATTATTGGAAGAGATCTACCCTGCGATCAAAAGATCATCTCAAGTTTTAATAAAATGTTTGCACTAAGATTTCATTCATATTCTACCCGAGTGCCCCCAATTTTTGGTATGGATGGAGGTCGCATTCCGACAACAAAAATCAAAGAAAGAGATAATTCCCTATTGGAGAAGATGACAGGATTCGCGCAAGAGATAATTTCTAGTAAGATTTTAACGAGACACATATTTTACGATGAATATAAAAGGCCGAGTATTATAAAAATATTTGGGGATGCCAATACATGCACCTTGTATGTTTTGGATGAACTTGACACATTCGTGTATATAACTTTGTTATTCATTGTACTAGTTTATACCATTATACCAATCTTATTTAAACACGTTTCCATCAACCATGGCCTTGGGTAAACCATACAGGAAAAACAACGGTATATATGACTGCAAGCCAATAAGGAATTTCTGCTTTGTTGTGCAGTGAAGTTGGAGGTTGAGCTAATAGTATTGTTGTTTACGTAATAACACGCGGTTGTCGAGGATCAAACCCGGGGTCACCCGCGTGACAGGCGAAAATACTAACCACTATACTACAACAACCTTGATGTTATTTGATTTATTGGTTATATATATAACACTTAAAAATTCCTGCAGGCTACTATGCACATGTTTCAGTTTCATTGATTATGATTTCTAGCAATTAAAGTAATAGCATAAATAAAATGAAATTGCACATGAACGTAGTTTAATAATTCTTTAACTATTATTTTTAGACTAAAAAATATAAATAGTAAATTACTCACAACTTCCACAGATATTTTAGCCTTAGTTAACATTTTTTATTATTATCTCTCACTACTATCAATTTCTATAATCAAACTATTATATTTTCCTATATATGTATTATGTATACATATCAAAACTCAAGTTATCCATCTCAATAATGTTTGGTATATTTTATGGTTTGTAATTATTTTTCAGAACAATATTATTTTTGAAATTCAAATTTAAATTCTTCTTTTGAGTATAACAAATTTTATTCTACGCCAGTCTGACACTATCAATTAATAAAAATGTATTTCTTTTTCGGATTCTGGTCAACATGTGAGTCCTCACATAAATAAACAATACCGTTCTGGGCATTGAAACTTTGCCCCAAAACGATGATGTATCGTTAAGGATACAAATACAATCAAAATATTCATTTAATTTCAAGTAAATAAATTAAAATCTTTTTTTTTTCTCTCTACTAGACACATTCTAAAACCTAACATGAGAGTTTTTTTATTGTGCCGACTACTGAACATCTATGACAGTCACTGTCTATCGATGACAAAAGTTCTCAAACCTTATTGTCCCTTAAAATCAGACCAAAAGTAACAAACAATAAAACAACCTTCAGTTCTATTTTTCTAATAGATGTGTTTCGACTTTTGATGACTAAGAAGTCAGATAAATATGGCTTTTTAACGTTCATAGAGAAGATTTTTTGGATAATTTTTTCGATATTAAAAATACTACTCTTCTATTCTGTAACATAACTCAAAATTTGTACAAATATTTATCAAACTATAAGTCTATTACCACTAATTTCACAACATATCAACTAATTTTAGTTATATATCCTTCTTTTCTACATCACAAGGAGAGTCTCACACATTTTTTTCAATCTAATCTCAAGAATAAAATAGACTTTATATTAGTGTTAATTCACGTCTTCTTTAATTTCTGAAATGATATGTGCATTCACATCTTATTATTTTTTTCCCATCTAATCCTAAATTACCAAAAGCATCTATGATTACCAATTTCGAATTTTTATTTACCAACAGATTATCATTTAACTTTTGATTATTATAAAATTTTTGACAAAGTTTGTCTTAAACTCTTGTAAGAAAAATTCAATTAAGATGTTTGAATTCAACCAAAACATTTCAAACTTTTCATTACTAATCAAATCCATTCTCATAAATCATCCAAAATTTTGAAACAATCATGCTCATTACACAAAGGCATAACATTCATATATTCTAAATTTTAATTATATAATTAGAAATTACAAGTATACTATCTTCTACATCATGCTATAGATATATAGTAAAGCACCCATTTAGCACAATTATATTAGTAAGTTTGATTAGATGCAATTATGTAATCCACTAGAATGTTTTTGTTAAGCTTTCACTGATATTCAAACTATTTACTTAATTATGAACAATTATGCCAGAAAGTAAAAAATAAAAAGAGTTTTGCGGTTTAGCTTGGCTTATATCTTCATGTATATCTTATTTCAAATTAATGTGAACCGGATCATATAATGAGAATCGGAAGATATCTCTGGCAGATGTGAGATACTTTGTTTGCCTGCCGATGGATTGGAGAAAACATATAATAAGCCTTCCCGAATGAAGCTCCCTTTGCTTGAAGATCTGGCTATAACTTGTAATAGTTATTTTATACAAACTAGGTGTTTGCAGCGCAAAGGTGTCGTGGTGTAGTTGGTTATCACGTCAGTCTAACACACTGAAGGTCTCCGGTTCGAGTCCGGGCGACGCCAAATTATTCCTTTTTTTAGCTCTTTTTCAAACTCTAGAAAAAAAGAAGGGATGGAAAAAATAATAAACGCCGTTGCCGGGGATCGAACCCGGGTCACCAGCGTGACAGGCGGGAATACTCACCACTATACTACGACCTTGTTGAGTTTCAGCTTATTAGTTTTATATAAATATCTTGTATTTGGTTGCAGGCTGCTATGCACATGTTTCTAACAAATAGATTAATAGTAAAAGTAAAATGAAATTGCGCATGAACGCGGTTTAATAATTCTTTAACTATTAATTTTAAACTAAAAAATAAAAATAGTAAATTACTCACAACTTTCATAGCTACTTTAGAGTTTAGCCTTCACTAACGTTTTTATTATTATCCTCTCTATTATCAAATTTTCTAATCAAATTATTATTATTTTTATATACATATAAATATCAAAACTACTCATGACTTTCGATCAAATTTGTAGTGTCTAGTGTGATACATAGATTATGATTCGATGCAATTATGTACATGAAACATTTTTTTCGATTCAATCGCATGCATGAAACTTTTTATTTTAATTCAATTGTACACATAAAATTTTAATTTTTAAATCAATTATATAATTTTAAAAAATAAATACGTCCATTTATTTTCATATTTAATACAATTAAGTATTTGCGTATTCAATGTGAAACTAAAATGATTCTAGCCGATAACAATTTTAGTAATTGTGAAAATTAAATCAAATCAAATTTTCATGTGCAAAATTAAAGTTACATGTACAAACTTTCACATTTTACTAAAGTTCATCGGTAGTTTTGATATGTATTCTCTTTCTATCTTTATAAACATTTTGTTGTCTTTATATTCAGAATGGTCTCTCCCATTAATTTTTAGTCATTTTCAGTTTGTTTTAAAGTTAACTGAAATATCTACTTTGACACTTATTTCAACAAAAAAAAAATTTAGGCATCTACTTCAACTAAAAAAATACTTTAAGCACATATTTTAGCTAAAAATAAACTTTAGGCACTTATTTTAACAAAAAAATATTTTAGACATTTATTGCAAAAAAATATAATTTGAGTATTTATTTTGTAATTAAGCCTTTAATTTAAAATTCAGATCAGATTTGGATCGCGCGGACGAAGCTACACATGTAAGGCTTAGTTTGTGGTTGCTTTTAAAAAGTGCGGTGAAAAAAGTAATTTTCAAACTAGCTGTTGAAAAGTAGTTTTGAAAAGCTGGTTAGTGTTTGTCATTGATGTCAAAAAGTAATTTTGAGGAGATAAAATGTCTATTTTAGACATGATATTGAAAAGTAAAAATAAATTTGGGTGATTGTTCAAATTAATTAATGTTATGATTTATGGAATAAATAAATTTCAATTATAATAAAAAAATTATTTTTTATAAAATTTAATTTGAAAATGTAAACTACATTTTAGATTATATACGGGCATACCTCTTACACATTAATAATAAATATAAAATAAAGTATAAATAAAACAATTTTATTTTTAATATAAATATTATAAAATATATATTATTTTACAATTATGTATGCATAAACATTATTTTAACAATAAATTATAATTAAATAATAAGGGTAAAAATGTAATTTTATTTTCAAACTAGTTTTTCCACTCAAGAAGCTATAATATTCAGCTTCTTGGTTTGGGTGGAAAAACTAGTTTTAAAAGCAACAAAAAATAGCCTGTTTTAACTAAAAGCACTTAAAAAAAGTGATTTTTGGTTACCAAACGCAACCAAAAACAGGCCCTAAGCCCAATTAATAATTTCCGTCCGGTGAAAAATAGCAATCGGAAAGCCCATTTACATTTACAGGAGCGCTTTTTTCTCAAATCGTACAAGGTTTTGCCGTCGAAGTTGTCTTGCTAGGGTTAGGGTTTTGTCGAGTATTCTGCCGCCTAACCGGAAAGCACTTGTAGAACTGATCGGATAAACGATTGATTGATGTTAGAGAAGTTGAATAATTGAATACTGACAATGGACAAGCGGCTTGAAATTGGGGAAGACAAGGAAGGGGAGCATGTTGAAACCAAGGATTTCTTCTTCGAGAAAATCGGCGAACCCGTTCCTGTCACATCTCAACCAGATTCCCTGTTCGATCTCCAGAGCCCTCCTTCTCAGCCTCTCGCCTTCGCCCAACGTTTACAGCTCCTGTTTCTAGCTCATTCTTCTGGTGAGTTCTCGCCTTTTGCTCTTGTAAATCGTAATGTTTTCTTTTGATTAATCAATAAATGGGTAGTATAAACAAAACCGAATGTTTCAGAGTTCTTGATGTGTTGGACCAAGGATTTGAATATTTGATAGATAAATTTGAACTTTACCAAATGTTTTAGGGTTTTTGGTGGCGAAGACTAAGGATGTGATTGATTTGGCTAAGGACATTAAGGAAAATGGCACCACTTCTAGTATTGAAGATCTGAGTGTGGTGAATGTTCCCATTGGCAAGGTTTACAACCTTGCTCTTTCCACCACTGATGATACCGCACTTGCAGTTTCTGTTGCCGCTGATATTCATTTTTTCAGCGTCAGCTCCCTTCTCACTAAGGTATTATTTCTTTCATTATAATTAGGAGGCTGTCCACTGTTTCTAATATTATATCATATTCATGCATGACTCTTGCGTATATGCAGGATATAAAGCCATGTTTCTCCACTTCGCTCCCTCAGTCAAGCTTTGTGAAGGATATTCAATGGAGAAAAAAGAAAGATAACTCTTTCCTTGTTCTTTCAGATGATAGAAAGCTATATCATGGAACTATTTCTCATCCTCTTAAGCATGTGATGGATGATGTTGATGCTGGTATATCTGAACATCTGCCTTTCAATTTTCAGTTGCTACTAAACATTGTTCAATTCTTTTTGTACTGCATATAACTTAAATAACACCGCGATGATTGATTTCCCCCCTTTTCGCATAAAATTCTGAGGCCTTATATGCTTTTCTAATTTGTTTATCTTTGCCCCCTTTTAGTTGCACCTAGCTTGTTATGCATTAGCGTTGTATGAGGGGTTTCTTATGAAATATTGCTATTCCATCAACTTCTCATCTTGCTTCCTTTTACCTTGAATTTTTTTTTATGTTCTAAGATCTAACAATATTTATTTCCTTTTCTTAGTTGAATGGAGTGTAAAAGGTGCTTGTATTGCTGTGGCAAAAGATAATACTCTTAGTATTTTGTCATCCAATCTCAATGAGAAATTGTGCATAACTCTTCCATTCAAGTCTTGGGTTGGTGATTCCGATGATTGTGTTGTAAAAGGTGAGTTTCTTTTATCTACAAAATTTCCTTCAGATTTTATGTTGAATTTGCTTCTAGATTTTTCCCACACATTAGTCATAGACTACTTCATTCCTGTTTTTAATTGTATACATCTTTATAATCACATTAGAAATTAAATTCGTTCTTACTCTGTCAAAAAGATAAGATTTCCCTTTTCATTTTAGGAAAAGCGAATTTAAACAAGTTCTATTGTAGAGTTCATTCTTTACATTTAATGCTTGATGGCATTGATTTCAGTGTGGTAGGCTATTTTGTTTGTATACTTATCTTGAAGTGTTTAATTGTATTCGTATTTTGACCTTAAAATTCAATTTTCATGTTAAAAATTTGTTTCAGGTTAAGAAATTATTCAATTGTTCTAGTTCTGGCAGCTGCAGTATTTAAAGTGTATTTGATATTTACATTGTAGTGTATATGATCTTCTTGTTCCATCAATCCTGGTTATTGGTAAACACTTTAAATCATAGATTTTAATGTGGTATGGTATTTTGTTTGTCTACTTATTTTGAAGTGTTTAATTGTGTTCGTTAAAACTTTTTGAGCTTAAAATTCAATTTTCACATTAAAATTTTGCATTTGAGATATCACTGTTATTTCAGGTTAAGTTATTATTTAATTTTTCTAGTTCTGACTGCTGCAGGATTTAAGGTATATTCATTATTTACATTATTATATGTATGATTTTATATCCCATCATCCTGGTTATTCATAAACACTTTTCTTAAAATCATATCCTAATCTATTTGTGGATTTTTCATTATTTTTGTTTTAAATTTCAAATTTTCTACATTCCTAACCTTTGAAACTGAACGGTTTTTATTTGAATAATTTTCAGTGGATACCATCAGATGGATTCGTTCCGATTGCATTATTCTTGGATGCTTTCAGTTTACTGAAGATGCAAAAGAGGAGAATTACCTTGTTCAAGTAGTCAAAAGCAAGACAGGAAAAATCACTAATGTCGGTGTTAATTCCTTAACTGTAAATTGATGACTTCCTTTTGAATTTTGGTTCATTTATCATCTTCAGTGCTTGTTGCAATTAATATGATGGTTACCAGTCAGAGAGGTTAATTTGGAGTGAATTGGTATTTCGATAGTAATGTCCTCACTTCATTTGTCTTTAGAGTTGATTATGTAAATTATTTGCGTTGCTTTGGCACCAGCTTCTGGGCTTACCCCCTTTGCAGTATTCTTTTGTTCCTTCATTCACTATATCGCGGTCTGTTTGTCATAATCTTGGAGTGATTTGCTATGGAGCCACAATTTAAAACTGTTTTCCACCATGAGATGAACTATAATTATCCTAATTTTGGCAGGTTATGCCTGCTTTTTTGGGTGTAATAGGGCACTAAAAATCACAGTGTTATGGTGGAGTGGGTTTGGGTTAAGAGGACATAGAGTCAGCTTTGTGTGGGGTGGGCAAAAGTCTGCCTTGCTTTGCCAATTTTTATAGTTTTATCTTTGCACTTACTTTGCTTTTGGAGTTTTAACTTCTTATAGATAGAGAACGTGTGAACACTATAATGAACTCTTATATTTGTGATCACTAGCATTTGGATTTTTTTACTGTTTTTAGTACGAGTTTGCATGAAAAAATGCTAATGGATTCATGATCTTTATGAATTCTAATTATATTTGGCAATGCAAATTTCTTTATTTGAATTACTAATAACTAATTATTTAATAGGGCTTATACCATTATATTCTAAGGATGTCTTTAGCACCTGATTATTAGCATAAGTTGGTTGGTGCATGATCCTCTGTTCAAATAGCACGGATTGAATCCCCTTCCCCAAATTAAGAAAACCTATTGCTTTTCCTGGTTTTGATGAACTTTGATTTTACAAAATGTCTCTTTTTAATGTGATTGTTTTTCATACATTAATGTTATCGAATTTATTGCAGGCTACTTCCACTTCCAATTTGGAAGTTCTATCCTTCAATGATTTGTTTGCGGGTCTAATTGATGACATTGTGCCATTTGGAACCGGGCCTTACTTATACTTGAGCTATTTGGAGCAATGGTAAGTTGATATAGTTTCATGTTCATGCATTTTCCTTGCTCCTTGTTTGGAGCTTTGTCATTTTTGTTGTGATGCAAGCTGTCATGCGTATTGCACGCGAATGCTTGTTATCTTATTTTATTCAAGCTGTAATTATATATTTATATCTATCTCTGTATAGATAATATGACTAGAATTAGAAATATAACTATTAAAGAATCCTAAGCCAAGTAATATATTTTTATTAAAAGGGATTCAATAAAATACAATTCTTATTTATACATTAAATAAATCCTATTATTTTTAATTTACTGTTGTTATTGAATAACAAAAATTATTGAATGAAAATTTATAAGTAAAATGAGTAAAAATGATCATTTTCCTCGATAAAAAGTTTTAAGACATCTATTGTAATATATATATATATATATCTGTGTGTGTGTGTGTAAAATAGATTATAAAGTATAGTTATAGATAAAATGCATCTAATCCCTTCAATTGCAAGAGCTGACTATGGTATTTAGTATAATCCCCTCTTTGTTTTCTTTGCAATTCAGATTATTTAAACTCATACATCAAGTCCGTATGGAGAACTTGTTTGAAGTTTCTGGTTGAAAATTTTAATAGCATTACTAATCAATTAGCTGTAACATGGATTAGACTACCTGTCCTCTTCTTCCTTTTTCTTTTTTGTATACATTCCATAATTTGAAGATCAATTAACTAGCAAGATCCCGTTCTTTTTTTTTTCTTTCTAATCATGCATTCATATCCTTTTCCCTTTTACATTTTGTTCAATCTCTCGTGGAATTATTCCCAATCCCCATTTTGGTTAAGGAATAATTTTGCTTTTTGTTATTACAGCGAGCTTGCTATTGCTGCTAACAGAAAGAACACAGACCAGCATATTGTGTTGCTCAGTTGGTCACTTAGTGAGACAAGTGAGGCTTCAGTTGTTGATATTGAACGTGATAATTGGCTCCCCAGGATTGAGCTTCAAGGTTTATCTTGATCGTTATTTTGACTATGTAGAAATAGCTCAAGTGATTGTTTTATCTTTTGTAATCTCTTTTGCACAAAGATTTAAATATTCAATTCATAAATCATTTTGAGCTTGCCCTTTAGAATATGAATTTACCAAACATCTTATGTGAGGGGGCTAGAATTAGTTCCTAGTCGAGAACATGGGCAGTGCTACTTCAGGTTTTGTCAAGAAGTCATGACTCGTGACTGGTTTATATCTCGTGTTTTACCTTTCTTCCTAAAATTTGCACGTTGACATCTATACACATTTATCCTGACTTGTTTACTTTAAAGTTTAATTTTCTGACCTATGTTTTAGTAGGGATGACATTACTAGCACATTCGGTGCATTATAGTGTCATCTTATGCTTTGTGCTGATTGATTCCTATTATCTGTTTTTTATTGTGTTCAATAGCTTCCAGCAACTTGATTGACAATTCAGTGTGACTTTATGTCCTAATCTAATGAATCTTTGTTATGGTTTGTGCTTAGATAATGGTGATGATAATTTGATCATGGGGCTTTGCATTGATAAAGCGTCTATGTTTGGGAGTGTAAAGGTGCAACTTGGAGTTGAAGAAGTCAAGGAGCTTTCACCATATTGTGTTCTTATATGCCTTACTTTAGAGGGAAAGCTTATTATGTTTCACATTGCAAGGTATTTTTTTCATCTATTTTTTGTGCTAATTAATTATATTTTTGCAAGCAAAGTTTTTTCTTGAAGCAGCTGAGCAGTTTTTGCATTATGATGACATCATCATCATGCTTTACTTACAATTAGTTATTGCACTTGGTTTTGCTGCAGTGCCAGAGAAAATGCTGTTCCACCTGATATTTCTGCCCTTTCTGATACAGAAGAGGATTCTTCTGCTGTGGTTTCAGCTGAATTTGATCCACCTAAACTTACTTATGGACAGGGTGAACAAAAGTCAGAAATGGTAGCTTCGTCACTCCCATTGATGGATAAAAGCAAAACGGAGCTTATCACTCATGGAAGTAGTGATGTTCCTATTAAAAGTGATGTAAACCTTTCTCAATTGAATGTGAATTCAGTTACACATGCTACTGAGCAACTATTCCATAAAGATGATGTTCGAAGATCAGTATCTGTAAAAAACTCCCAGTCTTTTGAAGCTGTTGGCCATCAAAAACCTCCAACATCAATCCTGCACCAAGAAGCAGGTACTCAGCAAAAATTGTTTGGAGAGCAAGGTACTAATTCAGGACAATCATTTCTGTGGACTTCTCAATTAGGGGGACTTGATATCAAGGTGAGGGATGGTAGTCATACAGCAACTCAAACGATTCCAGGATTCGGATCTATTGCTTCTTCTGTGGGGAAAGTTTCAAAAGACTCCTTATTACAGCCAAACCATGGGAGCATGCCAAAAAGTTATGAACCTGTTAAGGAACCAGTAGGTGAAGCTGGATCTACTGGCTTGCAGAGTGCATCAGTTCAGTTATGGCCAAATCCATCATCCCAGCCATTTTCAAGTGGGAAATTCATGGTCCCAAAGGAATCTGATGCTAGAGCTTCATTTTCATATTCAAGTCCTCTTCAGTATAATAGTTCTCCGAGTATCAGAGGTGGTACAAGCATTCCTGGCAACAATGTTGGAAACCCTTCACATCTTAAAGATACTACTGGTACACCGGTTTCTGTCAATAAAATTTCAGGCACACCAGTAGCTACTGGGGCTCAGAAATCTTCAATGGGAGCGGGAAATATTGAGTCAGTACCTTTAATTCGTGGGTCACAGTTATCATCCCAGCTAAATTTTGCAGTGGAAAAGTCTCTGAACCAAAAGCTTTATCCCCCCAAGGATGACCACAAATCTGCAACCCAATCACCGATGTCGAAATCAGAAGCACAGGTATTGAAACAATTCAGCAATGTACTGTACATGTTCATGCGATTTTTGTATGCATTGTTTTTGCTTGTGCTTGCATGTGACTGTTGATCTGCGTATTGCTTTATGTATAAGTTGTTAGTTATTAGGACTTAGAAGATCTGTACTGGAATATATTTGCCTTTTGGCTGTGAAATATCATAGGCTTAAGCTCTGTTACTCCCGACTTGCCAAAAACATGAAAATACTGTTGTCATACAAGGGAAGAAGAAAAGAAGTCTTTTTAGATTGAATTTTGGGCCTATTCTATAACTGGACTTGGATATTATTAGATTTTAAACAAAATCCAATTTAACAATTATTCCTAATATTAGTTTTGGGTTTAAGGCCCAAAATATATTTAATTCAATGTACAAATCTAATCTAAGTGGTAGATTGTGATATCTTAGATTGTATTTTGTTTTTAAAATTTATTTGTATTTGATAATGATTAAAAAGAACTTATATAAAATTAATATATATATGTATATATATTATAAAAGTAATATAATGTTATTTATATAAAATATGAATGTATCGTATATTACATAAAAGTACTAGTATGTTCATTATATTAAATGTTAAGCTGTTATCTTTGTGGTAATAATCCTATAAAATAGAATTGTAAAAATATTGTTCGAAGAGTCCCCACACCGTGTCCTCTTCTCTGACCCTTTTCAGCCGTATCCCTGGGTCCTAGACTTAAGGTGATCGGCATGTCTGACATATAGATTCTAAGTAATATAGGGCTTAAGTCTTCCATTCATTGTTTTGTAGCAAATTTTTTAAGAAATGCATTTTAAAAGTTTAAAGCTGGCCAAATTTTCTTCTTTTGTTACATTATTTTCTATTTCACACGAATGAATTTTGGCAATAAATACCATTCTTGATATGTGCACACAATGGAGAAATTTGGTGTTTTTTTTCTTCTCAAAATTAAATGGTTGCTATCTCTACAGTTCTTACACTTTTTCCTCACCAGATTAAAGAGATGGCCAAAGAATTGGACACACTTCTAGAATCTATAGAAGAAACTGGTGGCTTTAGGGATGCTTGCACTGTTTCTCAGAGAAGTTCTGTTGAAGAGCTGGAGCAGGGCATAGCAGTGTTTTCTGGAAAATGCGGGAGATGGAAGGTAACTTTGTACCAGTGATTGATGCTGTCAATTTCTTCAATTGTATTTTATGTACTTAGCTGTTGCTTTTGATTGGTTAATATGCTTTGATCTGTTCGTGCTATGAATATCTAGAACTTCACTTACCTTATTGATGCCTAGGATTAGAACTCACCATGGGATTGGAAAAAGGAAGAGATACCTACCGACATTTTTTAATCTTCATTTCAATTTCATAACATTTTGTCCAATGTAATTTAAGGAAGATGAAAAAGGAGTAGAACTCCATGTTAGAGCTATCACTTTGTCTTCTGGGATTTCCTGGCTAGCTTGTCTTTGAGGATCTAGAAACTGAATTCTCATATATTAAAGCAGCTTTCAATTTACGTGGTTTCTTCTAGAACTTTTTGATGAGTTTGGTTGTTTTCTTAAGTTTCAATTTTCTTTTACATTTTTCTCTTGTTTAGGCTGAACTAGCACATGAGAAATAAAATTGCCAAACATTCTCTTACCAAATCAAATACGTGACTATTGTTTAAGTACGGATTGTGCTGCTGTGGTATCAAGAAATTAAGACAGGGAAACATTGATGCAAAAATTAGTCTAAATCAGACACTGCCCACCCAATTGTTAGAAAGTCTTCTATGACGGAATCCAGCATTACCAATGATGAGTTGTAGGAAAATTTTATGGGAAAAAGTGGAGGAAAAGTTAGAGAATTCACATCTGATTATATTTTATGCAAGTTCTAAGATAATATTAGAGGGGAGATGCCAATGAGGCCTTGGTTAAAAGCAAGGTTGAGGTCTTGATAACTTTGAGATCTCAGGTTCGAGTCCTGCCCTGTGAAATCATGCTCAGGTTCTCTCAAGATTTATTCTGGTTTAAGTCTTACCATGTGTGGCCCTCTCTGGTATGATTATTCGGATTGTATTGATTGTAATTGTGACTGTGCTTGGTAGTACTTAAAAAGGGAAATGAAAAAAGAAGGGAGATAAAAAAAAGATAGAATAGGGAAATGGAAATAAATCTAAACAATGAGACAAAGTTAAAAATATATTACCATTCCCCCCCTCATCTCACTTTTCGTTTCCCTTTGCTTGTTTCATTTTTTTTTCAATCACCAAAAGCCCACGCTATTATGTATTTATACATGTTTGTTTGCAGCACCTCAAAAACACCACCAAGATAAAAGAAAAAAACGCCTAACAAATTGGATGGGTAGATTTCTGAAGTTGTTCAAAATTTAAACTTGTAGATTGGCTTATCCGTGAAATATTTGATTCATTCTACCCTAAAACATTGAACTCAAATCATTTCATTAAAAGGCATCCCGCATGATTTTGATTCTTGGACTTTCTATTTTTTGCCAAGTTGAATAGGGCTGGACAACAGTTAGCTATATAAAGAACGAAATGAAGTTATCCTTTCTTGTATTCCTGATCGGGCAATGTCCTCTGCCTTCGTATTGTATAATGTTAATAGAATTCGAAGTAGTATTATTCATTGACTTAAGATTTTTGAAGTGTTTTGTACATTCTTTTGTTCTTATGTTTTCCCAACATAACTGTCTGTGGGCCTTGTAGAATGTAATGGATGAGCAGCTTGTGAAGATCCAACATCTTCTTGATAAATCGGTACAAGGTACCTTCAAGCTTTCAAATGTCTCATATACAAGCATTTATTTCATTTTCTTGGCAATTTAAACAATTGGCAATTCCTTTTTGAATTTTGGTGACTTAATCATCTATATAACACTTGCTTTATTGCGGCCTCAAGTATATTTTCAAAATCTGAGAAAGCAATTTATTTCCCAACGTGACATTGGAGAGAACTACTAGTTTGGAGGAACATTAATCAACTTTGAGTGGGTGAGAGGACTGCATCGGATGCCAAGAGGGCCTGATGATCTGTAATTTGATCAAAACCCGAAACCTGTCCAAAGTGGTTGTAAATTGAATTTGGGTTCAAACCGAGGAAACAAGGGTAAAAAAATATGAATCCTAGGTGACCTAAACATGAAATTGTTTGAACCGGAAAGTGAATGAAATTGGAAATGACTAATGTGAAGTGATCCAAAAACAGAAGGATTCAATCCTAACACTTGCTTGACACAATGCTGTAAAATCTGTTAATAATAATAATAATAATAATAATAAAACTTATAATGATTAAAAACATATTAAAGTAAAACACACAACGGTAGGTTTGTTTGACATACTTTTATTAAATTTTTGAGATCCACAGTTTGTTTAATTCAGTTTTGTTAACATCCTTATGAGTTGAGTTTGCAATGATGTAACGTTTATTCTTTTGCTGGCTGCCAGTTTTAGCAAGGAAAATATACATAGAAGGTATTATTAAACAAGCTTCTGATAGCCAATACTGGGACCTGTGGAATTGCCAAAAGTTAAGTTCTGAGCTTGAGCTTAAGCAGCGACATATATTGAAATTGAATCAGGTGTGTTGTCACTTAATATTTGTTGTGAAGCATCATGTTTGATTTGAATTTTTATTAATTTTAAAGTTTGTTTCCATTTCTAGGACTTGACCAATAAGTTAATTGAATTAGAGAGGCATTTCAACAACTTTGAACTCCATAAATTTGGTGATAATGGAGTTCATGCAGGTCGGAGAGCTTTACAGAGTAGATTTGGGCCTTCAAGGTATTTTTTCCCCTGTAGTATGCCAGCTGTTATTTCTAGCATCTCTGAGCATGTATAATCACAAGTGTTGAAAAATCGGATTGGAGGTCAAACCAATTGGACTGAACAGTTCAATTAACCTGAATTTAAATATCAAGTAAATAATTTTAACACTACTTAAGTAATAAATATACTAAATGCTAAATAAATATATACAACTGGCTATTTAGTATTTTTTCATGTATTTTAATTTAGGCTCAAGGGGTTATTTCAGGCTAGTAGTACTCCCAAATCACTAATGTTGCCCCTTGTTTTTAATTTCATCAAGTTAGCTCTCGAAGTCCTCGAATTGCATCAATCTCACCCTTTGACTGTCATTGACTAATGGAGCCGTTATCACTAGTCGCTCTTTGCTATGCCAAACACTCCGTCGTTAAATAATTAATGATTGAGTTAGCATGTCCACATATTTTCTTTAATAAATTAATGCCCTCCAATAAGATGATGTCTGATCAGTGTTGATGATGTGGCAGTACAGTTGACATGATTTTTTTTTAAACTGTAATTTTAAAATAAATAATTAATTCTGAAACCCTCCATTCGTACTACCACGACATCAAAATTGACCCGTCATCATTGACATGGCAAGGCAGTTGGCGATAGCAGTTTATGTGGAAGTAGATAGATACCACATGTGTGAAATTTAACGACTCTATTAGTCAACAACAAACAATGGGTGAGATTGATACAGTTAAGGAGCTCGAGGGTTAAATTGATGAAATTAAAAATGAGGAGTCGCATTGATGATTTGGAAGACTCTGAGTGCTAAATTGATGGAATTAAAAAGGAGGGGTAAAATTGCTGATTTGAGATTACTATATGGACAAAATTACCCCTTAAGCCTTTAATATAAGATAATATGATAAGATATTAAGATGTATTGAGAAATCTGTATCCAATTTTAATTCTTTTTTTGCGGACTTTGAGTACAAAGTTTTGACAAAAGATGTGAGTCATACATGCAAACACATACTTGTGATTGGTAAGAATCCAAGTCCATCTTGCATTGGTTTAAGGTATACACTGGATCGGATAGATATGTGATTGGTTGAATCTATTAAATCAGCTGATCCTATTTTTTCAACACCGATTATTGTCAAAGTTTTTTGCCACTACAACTATAACAAGCTTTGCAGATTTATGGTGGTGAATATGTACATAGTAGTCTAGTTTTTATAGATTTTGCAGAAGTTGCTGAACACAGCACTTTTCATTGCAGACATGTTCAGTCCCTGCATTCTTTACATAGCACAATGAGTTCTCAACTAGCAGCTGCTGAGCAACTTTCTGAGCGTCTCTCGCAACAAATGGCTATGCTGAGTGTAGACTCACCTGTGAAGCAAAAAAATGTGAAGGAAGAGTTGTTCCAAATGATTGGAATAGCTCAGGATGCCTCTCTAACCTCACCTCATGCTACGAAACCTAGCAATAAGAAATTTGTTATTAACTCCGGGTCCTCTGCTTCTAGAAATCAGTCAAGGAGAAACCAATCCAGTGCTCTGAAGGGTTCTGACCCCGAATATGCTAGGAGGAGGAGGGACTCACTGGACCGGGTAATATATTTTTTTGGGTTATTCCATATTTCTATATTGCTTAAGATAGACTTTCTATCTGGATCTGCTTTTGTCAATGAATGTCTGAAGATGCACTTGATTGTTGTGAAAGTAGCTTCTGATTGATCGGAAAATAATGCACTTGATTGTTTTGAAAGTAGCTTCAGATTGGTCGGAAAATATTGTGTATTATAAAAGAAATTCTGCCATGAGTTTGTTAGAGTTATTTGACTTTTTCTTTTTCTATTTTATCTTCTTTTTCATTTTTGTTAGTTAAAATTGGAATCCTTCACCAGTTACGATCTTGTAACAGTTAGATAGCATGGTCTAGATTTCCTCTTAGTAATCATCCATATAATGAAATTTATACAAGTTTTAAAATTTCTAATTTTCTTGATTGCACTTTTTATTAGGGTTTAACTTGATGGAACTCTTTTGCATCTACAAACATTAATACCTGTGTCAGATATTTACTGATGCTATTTCTCTAGGGTTCTTATAGACACACACATATACATCTATATTATATTTTTGTCTCCTTCCATTTTACTCCTGGGAGCTTTTGCAAATTCTGATCTGTCAATAAGTTTTTATGTTCTTGTGGCAGAGCTGGGCTAGTTTTGAGCCTCCAAAAACTACTGTAAAAAGGATGCTTCTGCAAGAATCAGCAAATGTAAAAAGATCATTTTTAACAGATAAGCAGAATTTTAGCCCTTATGCTTCCGAGGAATCAAAAGGTTTATTTTTGAAGGAACTCTCAGCAACTTCACCCACATTGCACCAATCTGGAAATGAAGAGGGTGAGGCATTACTAAATCCATGTTTTTTTCTTGATAAGACATTTCTCCACATATTCCTATTTAAGTTTATTTACAGCTGTTTGCTTATGGAGCCAGCCACTAATTGTCACTTCCATATTTGTTTAGTTAAAACAAGAATTCCGGATGCATTACCAAAACAAGAATCTGAACCAACTGTTTTTCGATGGGCTAATAGTTCTCTACCACCACCTCATTATGCCGGATGGAAATCTTCTACAGTTCAAACAAGTAACTTCACCGCCTTATCAGCATCGGGATCACAGCCTATGATGGTGCAGAATTGTTCTGGGGAAACACACAATATCCCTGTTGCTCAACAAAACTTTGAGAGGTCTAACATACCATCTTTCAACGAGAATGAAATTCAATCGAGTCTACAGTTTAGACCTAATCCATTTCAAGAGTCATCAATCTCCAAGGTGGCTTCATTGGCAAAGAAGTCCACTGACGTCTTAACTTCAGATGGTAAAGGGACTGTGCCTGTAAATTCAGCATTAGGGGATGCGAAACATGTGCCATCTACCACAAAGAGTACACTATTTGGTTCTTCTAACAGTAACAACTCTCAGTCCATACCTCCAGCTGCTGTTTCTACATCTCCCCTGCATGCCAAAGCTTCACAATTCAATATTGTAACAAGCAAAAGCCAGCCAATTGAAAAGGTATCACAGTCTTCTGTATTCTCGAAGCCAGTTTCAGATTCATCTTCAATATTCAGTTCCCCATTTTCATCATCATTTTCAACTATGATGACTTCACCACAAACGTCATTCACCACATCAGTTAATGTCTCATCATCTACAGCAACTAGTTCTACATCAGCACCAAAATTTTCCTTTTCAACTTCATTTTCAGCAGTGTCTACTTCATCACCTACGACAGAATTTAGTGAATCTACGACAAGTTCTATAGTTGCAGTAGATGCTAATAAAAAAGCTTCATCTCTATCCTCATCATCAGTTTCTTTCTCTGCTTCTGTTTCTTCTTCCGTTTCCTCGTCTATTCAGCCTCTCCAAATGCCTGTACCCTTGCCTTCTGATTCATCTCCCGTGAATTTGTCTGATAGCTTGAAAACTGAGGCTCAACCTCGTAAGGAAATACCTGGCTTGACAAAAGATGAGCATTCGTTGATACAGACACCACCTCTGCAACATGAACTTCCAGCAGCAGAATTGGGCTTGAAGCCTCAATTTTCAGTATCATCTTCAATGAAAAGTGAAACACCTACTGGAGTGTCATCTGGAAGCCAAACCAGCATCATTGATGTTGCAAGTCCTGTAACTAATTTGGCATCAAATGCTCAGCCACTGCAGCCTTCTACTGGAAATAGTCTTTCAGCACCAGTGTCAACTAGCAGTACCACTAATGGAAAAAGCGGAACATTGGATGTCACGCAAGAGGATGAGATGGAGGAGGAGGCTCCTGAGACAAACCAAATGAGTGAACTTGGCTTGGGAAGCTTAAGTAGCTTCGGAATTGGCTCAACTCCTAACACAACTGCTCCTAAGCCTAACCCGTTTGGTGCTCCATTTGGAGTTGTGGCTACAAGTCCAGCTATCTCTTCATTCACCACGACTGTTAATAGTGGGGAGTTGTTTAGACCTGCATCATTTAGTTTCCAATCTCCACAGCCTTCCCAATCAGCTCAACCTGCAAGTTTTGGTGCATTCTCTGGCGGCTTTGCTTCTAGCACACCTGGTCAAGCACCTGCTCCGAGTGCTTTTGGCCAACCAGCACAGCTTGGAGCTGGACAGCAGGCTTTGGGATCAGTTCTTGGTTCTTTTGGGCAGTCACGGCAGCTTGGCACTACAGTACCAGGAAGTGGATTTGCTTCTCCGAGCGGTTTTGGTGGTGGTTTTGCTAGTCCCCAATCTGCTGCTGGATTTTCTAATCCTGCTACAGGAGGTGGGTTTGCTGGTATGGCCTCTACTACTGGTGGCTTTTCTAGTTTAGCTTCAGGTGCTGGGGGATTTTCTGGTGTTGCTTCTGGTGGTGGATTTGGTGGTCTGGCTTCAGGTGGTGGTGGTGGATTTGGTGGTGTGTCTTCAGGTGGGGGTGGATTTGGTGGTGTGGCTTCAGGTGGGGGTGGATTTGGTGGTGTGGCTTCAGGTGGGGGTGGATTCGGTGGTGCGGCTTCAGGTGGGGGTGGATTCGGTGGTGCGGCTTCAGGTGGGGGTGGATTCGGTGGTGCGGCTTCAGGTGGGGGTGGATTCGGTGGTGCGGCTTCAGGTGGGGGTGGATTCGGTGTTGCGGCTTCAGGTGGGGGTGGATTTGGTGGTCTGGCTTCAGGTGGTGCGTCTGGTGGCACCGGAGGATTTGCTGCTGCTGGCACAGGTAAAATTCACTGTTTATTCTGTTTGTCCTAGTCTGGCTCTGTACATTGGTTATGATTGTGACTTAAGCCACGTAAGTATCTATCTGTGTAGGGAGTGGTGGGTTCGGTGCTTTCGGCAGCCAACAAAGAAATGCTGGTTTCTCAGCCTTTGGAGGCGGTAATGGACAAACCGGAAAACCTCCTGAGCTCTTCACACAGATAAGAAAGTAGTTTTGATGAATTCTTTACGGATGTGATTTTTATTTGTTGGTAGGTGCGTGAGTATATATAAATATTATCCATAACATTTTGTATTATTGATGTTTTAACCGGTAACCGGTAGTTTTAGCAATATAATTGTGCTCATATTGCGCAGTTTTGAACTATCATGTTAATTGGAAATGCTGTTTATATGTTTACATTTAATGCTTAGAGAGTTTTGGTCAATCAAGTGTAATAGTTATTTTTAATTTACTAAAATTTGATGCATTTTGATATGTATGATTCGATTATATTTGTTATGCACTAGTCTCTAAGCATTAATCATATAATGTAAAAATAATTGTAGGAAAGGCTGGTTACATTAGATTAAAAAAATGAAAGATTCTGGTAAATGATAAAAAAGGGTAAACTACATAAATAGTCCCCCGACTATGTTCTAATTATCTTTTACATCTCTCGAGTATTAAAAGTTACAAAATGATCCCCTGACTTTAAAAAAGTAACAAATTGGTCCAACACCGTTAAAAATTTAATAGTTGATGATGTGACAGTTAATATAAATTGATATAATTAACTCTCAACTTTTACCCTTATTTTAATTTGACCTTAATTTTAAAAAATTAACACACATAATTTTGATAATCTATCAATTTAGTTCATTTTTTTATTTCGCTTCTCCTTTTATTCTTCAATTTATACATGATAAATTTTTTCATTCTCGGTCGGTAAGGGTTTTTCTCTAGCTCATCTTAACATCGCCACCACCATCATACCGGTTTTGCTCCCTCTGGTGTTCCACTAGAAAGGCACTTTGGTTTCTTCCCAGAACCATTAGATATTTCATTTATGAGTCCTGCTAGATTTGGAGGCATGGGTGCAGGCCACGTCATGAAAGTTTTATGGTTAATATGGGTTCTCGTGCTGCAATAAGTTCAGGTATTGACATTCTAAAGTATGCATCTGAGAATGATTCGTCGAGTATGAGAATGATGTCTTCACCTAAGTTGAGTCATGTATTCTTGGGCAATAGCCTATAACCAGGACTACTACCCAACAATATGAAGGCATTGGCTGAAAGTGGTTGAAGTAGACGAGTTGAAAATAATCAAGTCGAATAACAAAAAACAGTTTCAGTTGAACTTGGATAAAATTGTTAATGAAGAAAATAATCTAACAACTCTGATGATAAAAATATTCCAAACAATTTAGTCCAACCTTTATAATATTATAGTTTCATGCATTTGAAGTATTGATGCCTTTACTTGACAATTTATATTTCATTATGATTTTCTGTTATACCTCAAAGCTGCCATTGATGAAAACCACTAGGGTACTTATGATTTCCTCTATTTGCCCATAAATTTTAAGGTAATTTCTTTTTTCTTTTTTTTTTGGGGGGGGGGTGTTCTAATTTGCAGTGTAGACCATTTATTTTTTAAGTTCAATTGCAACTGATCGATGTTCCCATTTATAATGAAGAATCAGTGCAATGTGGGCTATCGTTATCAATATGTTGTCTCTTTTAGCATTTTATGAGGTTATATTTTCTGAACTCTATCTATTTTTAACTTTTACACTTTAGACATTTGGGTGCATTCAGAATTATTGGTTTTAACCCCTTTAAAAGAAGGACAAACTTGTTACAAATGTCTTGGAATATTTTCTTTGAATTGATTTATGTTAATTACTTTATGAAGGCATTTAATGGAAAGAAGTTAGAGAAGTTTAATAGTGAGAAAGTTGCTTCTTTGGCATATGCTCGAATTTAAAGAAAAACAACTCTTGTTGTCCACTTCTGGAAGTTTTTAATGTTGATGCATAGGAGCTTCCTTTTTGGTTTGTTGTGTTATAAAAACAGTTTTTTTTTAGATTCGAGCATATGCCAAAGAAGCAACTTTCTCACTATTAAACTTCTCCCACTTCTTTCCATTAAATGCATGCATAAAGTAATTAACATAAATCAATTCAAAGAAAATATTTCAAGACATTTGTAACAAGTTTGTCCTTCTTTTAAAGGGGTTAAAACCAATAATTCTGAATGCACCCAAATGTTTAAAGTGTAAAAGTTAAAAATAGATAGAGTTCAGAAAATATAACCTCATAAAATGCTAAAGGAGACAACATATTGATAACGATAGCCCACATTGCACTGATTCTTCATTATAAATGGGAACATCGATCAGTTGCAATTGAACTTAAAAAATAAATGGTCTACACTGCAAATTAGAACACCCCCCCCAAAAAAAAGAAATTACCTTAAAATCTGTGGGCAAATAGAGAAAATCATAAGTACCCTAGTGGTTTTCATCAATGGCAGCTTTGAGGTATAACAGAGAATCATAATGAAATATAAATTGCCAAGTAAAGGCATCAATACTTCAAATGCATGAAACTATAATATCATAAAAGTTGGACTGAATTGTTTGAAATATTTTTATCATCAGAGTTGTTAGATTATTTTTTTCACTAACAATTTTATCCAAGTTCAACTGAAACTGTTTTTTGTTATTCAACTGGTTCTGATTATTTTCAGCTCGTCTACTTCAGTCACTTTCAGCCAAAGCTTCCATATTGTTGGGTAGTAGTCCTGGGTATAGGCCATTGTCCAAGAATACATGACTCAACCTAGATGTAGACACCATTCTCATACTCGACGAATCATTCTCAGATGCATTTTGTGGGATGCCAATACCTGAACTTATTGCAGCACGAGAACCTATATTAACCATAAAACTTCCATGACGTGGCCTGCACCTATGCCTCCAAATGTAGCAGGACTCATAAATGAAGTATCTAATGATTCTGGGAAGAAACCAAAGTGCCTTTCCAGTAGAACACCAGAGGGAGCAGAACCGATGTGATGGTGGTGGCGGTGTTAGGATGAGCTAGAGAAAAACCCTTACCGACCCGATAATGGAAAAATTATCATGTATAAATTGAAGAATAAAAGGAGAGGAGAAATAGAAAAGAAAATGGACTAAATTGATAGATTATTAAAATTATATGGGTTAATTTTTTAGAATTAGGGTCAAATTAAAATAAGGGTAGAAGTTGAGGGTTAATTATGTAATTATATCAATTTATATTAACTGCCACGTCATCAACTGTTAAATTTTTAAAGGTGTTGGACCAATTTGTTACTTTTTTAAAGTTAGGGGACCATTTTGTAACTTCTGATAGTCGAGCGATGCAAAAGATAATTAGAGCATAGTCGGAGGACCATTTATGTAGTTTACCCTTATTAAAATTATGTGGGTTAATTTTTTAGAATTAGGGTCAAATTAAAATAAGGGTAGAAGTTGATGACTAATTATGTAATTATACCAATTTATATTAATTGCCACATCATCAGTCGTTAAATTTTTAACATCGTTGGACCAATTTGTTACTTTCTTTAAGTCGGGGGACCATTTTGTAACTTCTAATAATCAGAGGACGTAAAAAATAATTAGAGCATGGTCGGCGGGCCATTTATGTAGATTACCCATAAAAAAATGATTATGTATTTGCTATTGCCTATCCATGAGAATCACGTAAGGGAAAACAGAACAATTTCTAACGATTCCACTGGCCGTTAAATTATACTGATTTCTTCGAAAGAAACATGGTTGTGCTATTCTAATTCAAGTCATTAGCTAATTCAAGAACAAAAGTAAAGAAATTAGGGTAACTCAAGATGTTTTAGGAGCATGGTTTTCGTAAAGGGAAAATACTTTAGCATCCGCAGTAGAAACAATTTTTTTTACAAATTTCTTAATTTTAGAGTTTAATGATTTAATTTAGAATTTATGGTGATATGTTTGAGATTTAAATTTTAACTTATAAACTCTAAATTTGACAACACCTGTGAATCAAGTTTAAATTACTCATATTTTCATTACTCAATAGAAAATTTTAGATTTAGGTCGAAATTAACAAAATCGCGTTAAAAACTTGCCAATAAGTTATTTCTTCCATCAATTATTTAATTCTGAATCCCTACATTATTATATTCTATCTAGAATTAGGAATGAGCATAATTGAGCTTTCTTTTTACACATCTCTCATTATTTGGCACCCTATTCACTTTTTTTTATAGAATTGAGAAATAAATAAATTTGACTATCCATTTTTTTAATATAATCTACACATATTTAATATAATCTTAATATATGACATGACCGGTCAATATAAATACTCTTAACACTCTACCTTTATCATATATTGTATACATCAACGATTCACTTTCAAGATGTTTTAGTGGTGAAATAAAAAAATATGAGACTCAAAGTCTCGTACTAAAGAACAGAGGTGCGAGTCCTCTTCAAGGCATGATATTGAGAATGTTTATTGAATTGAAATATGTTAGGCATTGGATTACGAAATTTTGGTGATTTTTTCTATCTAATAAATAGAGAGTTTGTTTTGAAATCGCTTGCTATGCACCCACCTCAAGTATATACTTCAACATGAATCACGCACACAATGATAAATTGATGCAATATAAATTTTTGGTAAAATGTCTCTCGTAGCTCAGCGGATAAAGTATATTACATAGTCCGTTTTGAGGATTGACACTTTACCCATTTCGTGATTTTTGCAACTTTAGATTACTCATATACTACAAAAAATCTTTATTATCCAATAGAAAATTTTAAGTTTATTCCGGAATTAACAAAATCACTATTAAATTTAGGGAAGACTACATCGGTGGTCCTCAAACTATTATTGTTTTCCTATTTTGGTCCCTAAACTATGTTTTTTGACAAAAGCGTCTCTTTTGTTACATAGTTCTCTTGTTTTGGTCCCCCGACGTTAAATAGCTTACGGTTTTGCTGACGTGACATTTTTTAATCATTTCTCTCTCCTCTTAAAAATGCCACGTCAGCAAAACCGTCAGCTATTTAACGTCGGGGGACCAAAACAGGAGAACTATGTAATAGAAGGGACGAGTTTGCTGAAAAACATAGTTTGGGGACCAAAATAGGAAAATGGTAATAGTTTGGGGACCACCGGTGTAGTTTTTCCTTAAATTTAAGATTGAAAATAAGTTTTTTTTAAAGGAAAATTTAAAATTTAAAATCCCATATTAAAATTTGATTTTTTTTGTTTTACATTTCTATGTATAAGAATTGCTTTCCCTCATTAAAGTATTCCATCATTTGATTAATAACAAAGGAAAATATCTTGAATAGAGACATTGTTAATTTGTGTTTGAGTTTTAACCTAAAATGTTATACGTATCGATAACATTTTAAATTACAATTAAATTTTTAAATTTTAGGTTGCAATCTAAAATATTATTAATGGTAGCATTTTAGGTTGTAACCGAAAATGTTACATATTTTAGTAAGTTTCGATAGTTATTAGTAAGTTTTGAAATTTACCATGTCAACTCAAAATGTTATATCTTTTGGTAATATTTAGGTTGGTGAGTAACATTTTAAGTTTCGTATTTTTTAGCTTATCGGCAACTCACTTTCGGTTAGACACTTCTTTTCTTTTCAACAACCTAAAATATTATCAAAAGTATAATATTTTCAGTGGTGAGTTATATTTTAGGTTCTATTTTTCTAACATTTTAGATTGTGTTATTTTTTAACTGTAAGTTAGTTTCTATAAGTTAGACCCCCCAAAGCGAATACTCAGTTTACTAAGCGAGTGAAGTAACAACTTAATGTTTAAAATCAATTAAACACTTGATATAAACATAAAATATTCTACATCGATAACAATCTTAGGTAATTCTTTGTAATTGTGTAAAATATTTTTTTGTAATTTTATACATGAAAATTTTTCACCACTAATTTTAACAAATTACTAAATTGTTATGTTGTAGAATTTACACATTACATGCAGAAATAAAGAGATCTAATTATTTTTTAAAATATATACAGTAGAATCAAAATCAAAGTTTCATGTGTATAATTAAACGAAAATAAATATTTTGTGTACATAATTGCACTACATCAAAATTTAGGATGAAGTTAACTAATGAAGCTTGGTCTAAGTGGTAAGTAGCTTGGCATCGCTAAAGCATGTTTCGGGTTCGAGGCGTTATGTATGCAGAAAATTCTCGCTAGGAGACTCACTCACCAAAATTAGGTGTGCGACGCAAGTCGATCCGAATTAGTCAAGGTGACACGAGTTCAAATTGCTTTGTCGACAATGTGTATACGCATTATTAAAAAATTAAAAATATGTATAAACAAATATTATCTTTTAATCACTTTTGGAGTATCCAAAGAAAATATTAGTGAAATATTAGTGAAGAAGATAAAGTAATTTCTAAGGTTGCGAGACATAAGTAATTTATTATTTCCATTTTTCACCTGACTAATTTTTAGCTTAAAAATAGTGGTTAGAGAATTACTAAACTACGTTCATGCACAATATTGTACACGGTCTATATTTAAAACCAATAACGCGGGTGACCCGGGTTCTCTATATTTAAAACGAAGGCTTATATCAGTGAAAGTTGTGAGTAATTTACTATTTTCATTTCTTAGTTTAAAAATAATAGTTAAAGAATTATTAAACAACGGTCATGAGCAATTTCATTTTATTTATACTATTAACTTAAATGCTAGAAATCATAATCAATGAAACATGTGCATTCTGCAGGAATTATCAAATGTTTAAAAACTATATATATAAATCCAATAAAACGAATACCAACAAAGTCGTTGTAGTATAGTGGTAAGTATTCCCGCCTGTCACGCGGGTGACCCGGGTTCGATCCCCGGCAACGGCGTAAACTATTTTTTTCCCTCAATTTCCTTCTTCAAAAAGCTTAAAACAAAGAGAAATGGCGTCGCCCGGACTCGAACCGGAGACCTTCAGTGTGTTAGACTGACGTGATAACCAACTACACCACGACACCTTCGATTTCATAATTGCCATCTTATATTTGTATACCTATAATAAAACACCTACCAAACAATTTATGAATCTAAATTTGTTTGAAATAGAACAATACTAACAGTAATTACTATTAAAAAAGAAAAAGGAAGGATTGGAACGTTGAAGAATGAAGATATATGCAAAACATTCCTTCCCTAATCCCTACCATTACCTCAACCTCCAACTAAGCAGAAATTCCTTCATATACCGCCTGCTGCTGATTTCTGAATATACAAAATCCAGACTTCTTTGAGAGGCTTTAATTCTGTTTCTGAATTAAGTCTGCTTACTTGTTCAGAATTAATATAGAGATGATAAAACTCAAAACTTTTACCTTCATTCTGTTTCTGAATTAAGTCTGCTCTTCCAGGAATGAACAATGAACGATTCTCCTCACATAAAGGACTTCAAATTTAAGATTTTTGTTATATTGGGAATTTGGGAAAATTGAGTTAAATCAAGTTATAACCTTAATAGTATACATCAACAACGTTGTTTTCCTTTTTAAATCTCTAAACATAGGCTTCGGTTATCTCTTGTTTTTAAATATCTTTCATTTTTATTGCAAAAACACCAGGTGATGACTTCTTTCAACTTGAGCCTTCAAATCCTCGCCATCTTCCTTGTTGCATTGCTGGCTAGGTTCGAACCATCCTCGGGGCTTTACATCGGCCGGCGACATGTAAACATCGTAAACAAGCTCGAAAACCACGAGACATTGACGGTCCGTTGCTGGCAGAACAGTGAGGACATGGGAACACGGAACCTGAAGTACAACGAAGAGCTTAAATCGGCTTTCGCGGACGTATTTTCTTTCCAGCATGTGAACATCGAATGCGACATGGAGTTCGAGGACGGAGGGAGGAGGAGGAGAGGGCATTTCCTTTTGTATGATTCCAGCATTGATGTTAGGACGCGGGAGTGCTATAAATGGTGCAATTGGGCAGTTGGGACATACGGCTTGTATGCGTACGATGAGATTGACCGCAAATGGGATTATGAAATCCCATGGCCTAGTCATTTTTTATAGGTTTTAGCTTTTGAGGAGCATATAGTAATGAGATTCCAGCTAATTTGGACTTACCATCTTCTTTATCAACAATAACATTCAAGCATTTTTGCTCAAAGTTCAATCTTTTCCCTTCTTTTTAGTTGCTTTCAAACTCTTGAACCATTATAAGAACTTATTATCTTCTCCTTAATTCAACTCTGAAAGAGACAAGTCCATCCAATTCGTCCTTACCTCCAAGAAAAAATGGCATATCATATATAGGGATGATCATTTGAACCATACTTGACAGGTTTCGACTCAACCCTATAGGGTCGGGTTACTTTTAAAAAAAATTGGGTTCATGTCAGATTTTTTTGTGTGGATGACATCGGGTCAAGTTCGGTTTTAGAGTGGAAAATACCCGACCTGACTCAACTATATAGGGTCAGATTTTTAAAAAAAAATTTTGGTTCAAGTCAGGGTTTTTTAGGATGGTGTTGGGTCTAAGGTAGAAAATACCCGACCATATCCTACTTGAAATAATAGTTTAATTTTATTCTAAATATTTAGGTATAATTGCTATAACGACCCTCTCTTTATATATTCTTTTCAATTATCTCCATATTATGTTTAATAAAAATGGAATAATTATTATAATGTCCCTCTCAATTTGTATTATTTTCAATTGACTCTCTATTTTATTGAATAAAAAAAAATATTTATATCGAGATGGATCAAATTTAAATTTTTACTTTAAAATTATGATAAAATTTCGGTCGGGTGGAGCATCATGAAATGTCAGGTCTTAACCAATTAGAACATTCAGAATACAAGGAGCTGTACTAAGAAACTGCAAATTGTAAGATTAACATATCCTGTCATAAAACAGCCACCAACCAAGACTAGTCTACAGTTCAAATATGAGCAAATAACATACAAAAGTTGAGTTATGCAATGAAAAGGAGCTGTACATAGGGGCGGAGAGGAGTAGAGCAGTAGCCCTAGCCACTAGACCGGGGGAATGTTGGAAAAGGAGAAGCCTTTGTACCCCCTTATATGCATAATACGCAATCCTTGTATAATAGAATCCGGGAATGAACAATACGCATCCCAGTAACGCAAAGAAAAGCCCTGAAACAAGCAATCATAAACCCACAAATTAACTAATCTGACCACTCATAATTGAGAATAAAAAGGAATATACCATGGGCTCGGTCACCGCCGACTCTGTTGCAGGCCATGAAGATACCGGAGATGATCCCGAGCGTGCCGAAGACGAGAAGAGCCAGGGCGAGGGCGATCTCCTTGAAGGGCGGGCGGTTGTTGAGGGCGTAAGGCGTGTCCAGCATGAGGTCCTCGTCGGAAATCGAGAAGGCGTGGTCTACGTACGCCATCTATAGCAACACAATGGCAAGAAGAAACAAGAATCCGTCGCTATAAGCAAACGGTAAAAGTCCATATAGTTGCCTCTCAATTGCCGCTCTTATACTCACCGCCAATATTTCGATTATTCCAAGAAAGCTATAATTGTTAGCATTTCTTTTATTTTTGGTTAAATTATAAATTATATCATTCAACTTTCTTATCACTCTTATTTCCTTATCAAAATTTAAAAATAAATCAATTTAATCATCAAATTTTTTATTTGCTCCTATTAGAAAGAAAAGGATAACATGACACTCATGTATGCTGATGTAGAATACTTTTAATTTTTTTTTATCTTTCTTCTCAGACAGATGAACGAAAATAGATATTCAATTAAGAAATATATAATTTTCTTTTAAAAGTTTTCTAAATCATACATGAATTTTAATTTTTTAGGGGGCGACTGCTCTCTCTAGCCTCCCTCTGAATCCATCCCTATACGTAGGAGTGAACATTTGATCGAGCTGAATTAAAATATTTTGAATTATATGAGTTGATGAGTCTTATTTTATCTTAAACTTTATTAAAAAAAAATTAGTCGAATTAAATTGTTCAACTTTTTGTTGAAATCTAATTGTAAGTGTTTATAATATTATTAAAGTAATTGATTCTGATTTAAACAACTCACTATAATCACATATGATATACATAATAATTCTTCACATTATTTTCATGTAAAGTACATATATTAGGATATTAGGAAGAGAGTTGAAGGACATGACTCAGACTCGAAATCCGACGAATTAATTATTAAAAACATTGAGTTATTCTAAGTACCATTTTATAACTCAAACTTTGTATGAAATTTTTCGAGTCAAGTTTTACACGCTCCAATGACGAGTGGTTCGGCAATGGTTACAAACATTTTGAGTTATATTCAAAATTTATAAATATTGTCATAACTCGGATAATAACATGCTCGTAAGAAAAATGTGAAATTTAAAACATTCAAGTCCATTTTTTCAACTTTCTGAACTCTTACAAGCATCTTAGTAAACAATATCAAAAGTTTCTTCCAAATCTCATTAAACTGGAAAAAAAATATAAAATACAGCGAAGGGTTGGAAGATTGTGGTATTGAGGGTAAGGTCTTGTACTCTTCCCATCTTCCAATGAAAATACCCCGTCTTCAACAGGAATGAACTTGTTAAGGCAGCATCAAGAGCTGTACCAAACCTGCTAAACTTTACGTACCTACTCGCCTGCGACGTAAGTCTTCTCTTCGTAGTATTTCTTTTCGCTCTCTGTTTTCTTGGCATTGCGTTTCTACATTGAAATTGAGCAGCAATATCAGAGGATAGATATAAACTTGATATACATATATGTATATACACACACTCATCCATACTAACAAATTAGATACCATGCAGGAGTCGAAACAAAGAAACCAGTAAATGTTGAGAAAACTGATTGTTCAGGTTACTAGTAAGAAACTTTTATACCAAAATCATATACACAAGCAACAACGAAATTAGGGATCTCTTCTAACCGAAAATTATCAACAGAATGCGATTAGTGTTACACGAACACTCCTTTCATTGCACGCCTTATGCAAAAAGTTTCAACGATATTCTGAAACCTATAACGCAAGTGTCGAGCAAGTAATGTTGTTCTGAAAGAATATGAACAACTGCCTATCAATTTCCACTTTCTGCTTATGTATCAGACAATCAACTTGCATTTCTGGTTATGTAAGAGAACAAATTTAACAATAAATGTGAACTTCAAGAAAGTTTATGCAGTCAGTGCAAGTAGTACCATGTAAGCTTCATGATTGGCAACGATCCTTTGGGCTACCGAACTTGTGGTTAAACTTTTAGGGCTTTCAAGAAAACGGAAAATCCCCATTCTCTTCGGGACTGCATAAGGATCGGTTTCACCCTATATGAAGCAAAAATCAGCAATTCCCTTAAATCCAGACACAAGGGGCCATGACAATGAAATAAATCCAAGGGAGGTCTGTAAACTTACAGGCAACAAAGTGTTGCTCTCAGCAACTGTCCCGCGCACAACAATAGAAATGTTGAAGGTTGTAATCTGTTCAATTAAAGAAATAGCCTCGTAAGTCATGACAGCTATCCAATTTTAAAGAGTGAGAAACCAAATAGCACCAGCAGTAGAAGCAATAATGCAAATCGCCAATGGCATAACAAAAAAGCACAATAAGTTCACAACAAACAAAAAATAAGCAATCGTTAAAAAGGAACAGCATTTTAAATATTTTATGGATGGAAAAGCTTTAATGGTATCCAAACCCCTAAATCATTATAGAAACTAGCAACACTTTGTTAAGTGGTATGATGCAAGTATTTAATGGATGGGCATGCTTTGCCTATAAGTTGCATTTATTCTTAGAAGGAATAAGAACTTAAATTATTGTTTCAAGAAGCATTCTCTTGTACAAAATTTGATAGAAAGGATAGGAATACATGAAACAAAGAATTATACCCCCTAATTAAACCAACACCCTTTACTTTTACTCGCCTCAAATGCCTAAACTAAAAATGGATCCCCATCACCGTGGCGTGAGTAAATCATGTAAAAACTCACCACCAAGAGACTATAAGCTTGTTACGTATTTTTGTGCCATCACCAAGGTAATAATTAAGCTAAACTGATATTGTTACAAAGAAACAGATACATAATCAAAGGGAAATACACTCTTATGCACAGATTAATCCATATATACTTCTACGCATAGCAATATAAAATTTAAAAGAAAACCACACCATATCCTTCGTAATTTCCCAAGGTGCACCAATGATAACTTCATCAACAAAACGGCAAGCTAACACACTAAGACTGCGCTCATGAACGTGCATAACTGGGTAGGGCATCCCCCTGTGCTCTCTGCATGCAAAGTAGACTCGTAAGTTATTTCTTATAAACACTTTACTAAAGTAGGTAAACGTACAAGAGTGTATCTAATGTTAACTCTCTCAACCTTCTAAACTCAAATGTTCCAACAAAACTTAACAGGCATTAAACAAGATAAAAGATAAACCAAGCATAACATGAATAAGTACCTCACAATGTGGTCAGTATGGATACCAACTAGCAAAAAGTCTCCATGCTGCTTGGCCTTCTTGAGGATCTAAGTAAACATAAGATATGGCTTAGGGGGATGGACAACACTGAATGAGTTGCAAAAGTTTCATTGTTCCAGATAAACAGGTACCACGGAGCATAGATCAGTGGTTATAATTGATTCTTTTCAGTTCTTCAAGTTTATGATGGTATATACCCTCTTTCATCTCTTTCACACAAACCCTCACCCAGCCCCCTCACCTAAAAAAAGAAAGAAAAAAAAACAATAAAAAAGGGGTGTTTCTCCTCTTCTCCTAACAATCAGAAATCATAACCCCATAAGTTCATATTTTTAATTTCTTCGGGCTTATTCAGTAGCCGCAGGAACATCTCATTCTCAGCATTTTAGTCCTCGTTCCTTACTCCGAACTTTTTTTTTTTTCATTTCCAAAGATCAACTGCATATTTCTAGCAGTTACCTCCAAGATTTTGTTCCAGTTTCTATTTGCTTTGTTGACCCTCAAGAGAATCAAATGCTTCATAGGACTTTCAACGATAGATGGTCCATCAACCTATATAGGATGTGGCCAATGCCGGAAGTTTAAGTTCCTTCATAACCTTTCTTAAACACTAAACTCTGGTATTAATATGAGCACATTTTCCGATCCTGATTCTGAATTTAAACATCAGCTAATTGAGGAGGAAGCACTACATCACTTCTCTATTCAGGGCAATAGTATTTACAAATGAGAATCATTAACCTTTTCGCTGAAGAATCAGTCAGAAGATGCCTCCATCCAGATTAGCATGTTATAGATTTAGGAAAAGATTCTCAATACAACGTGTGTAATTCAATGTTACAACAATACACATCAGGCGTTATACTATTTGGATTTATCAGTTGCTTGATAGATATGATGAAGAATACTGCATTTCAACAAAGTAAACGGGCTTTCATAAATAATCTGCCACTTGACAGTATGGGTTAGCATTGCTTTCCGATTGTACCCACCTTAAATCTTATATATATAATACTATTTCACTCAATGTTGGTGGACCTCTAAATCAAAAGAATGAAGAACAGAATTTAGCAGAGGCAAGATCTTCTATATCTGATGTAAAATTGTATACTTTTTTTTGAATTTGTAAAATTGTACCCTTAATGAAGTAATTTAGAACATCTGGCATTTTAATTGGTAATTATTTCCTCCATGGGTCCCTCCAACTTAAATATTCATTTGAATATCTCAAAAGTGCTAACTAAATTATTAAATAGGTTCTGCATTAACACCCAGCTGCTGAACAGTGCTTTGCTTGCCACTCTAGTTCAAATTCTGATAGAAAAAACGATCCTCGTTACAGGATAGGCATCTTACAATTTAATTATCATCAAGATTAAAGTTTCAGTCGGGTTATTAAATAGTCACCGTAGAGCAATAACACCGGCTAGCTACTCAGTTCATATATGCAGACATTGGTAGCCAAGCCAGATAAGAATAAGCAATGCTCAAAATTTGCAACAATGCATATTAAAAGAGGCTACAAAATGTGGATCTAGTTGAGTGCAATCACTAAATTTATGCTATCAAAATAACATAAAAAAGAATAAAATCAGAAGTATCAAAGGGAATACCTCCACGTGCCCAGCATGAAAGAGATCAAATGCCCCATCAATGTATACAACGCGAGCATTTGGTGCAGGTCCCTGAGGAAAAACTGAATGAGACTTGCATGCAAAGATAGCCACATATTCCGCACAAACAAAGACTACAGATAAAGGGAGAAAGAAAGCAAATGAATGTGAATGCTCCACCTCCATCCATACACCCCCCCCCCCCCCCCCCCCCCCCCCCCCCCCTTTCCCACATCTGATAAAGAAGAAAATAGGTCTTGAACTTTTTACAAGGAATTGTTGTAGGTTGCCATTGTGCTGGGAATTCATTTAACACAGAATTTTAGGCCATTTGAAACAATATTATCAGTGAGATGAAAAAGAACAAAAAAGAGAGAGAAAATGCGCCAGATTGTCGATCCATATTATACTTCAAAGTTTCTCCAACGGATTTCGTTAGATCAACTTCCCAAAATTATCTTTCATGCAAAAGATAGCATTTTATCCGGACTTTTACATTCATGATACTACAGAACAAATTTCATTGAAACAAATGCAAGGGGATTATAAGCCAAAGGGGCAGTTAAGAACACAATATGGTAAATGGGTAGTTCAGCCAGCCTGATATGAAGAAAGATGATAAAAGATCATCATTTAATATTATTGCCAACTTCCAAAGGAAAGAAAGAATTAGCACTTCATATGCCTTTACCAAGTTAACTTGCAAAATCTAGTATAACTTGGCAAGCCTTGTATAATTTTTGTAATAGGATCGCCAAGCATTTTGGAGGTTTTGAGGCTATAACTCTTTCTTGCTAACAAATTTTAAATATTGCACCCTTTATTCCGTGTTCACGCTACCTACAATTATAATTTCAAATCAAGATCTATATCAATGAGCAACTCTTGAAGAAACTTCAGGAGGATCCTTAATACGAAACTTAGTTTCTCTTCTTTTTTATTCCACCAAAAGATAGCCGAATGGAAATTTTCACAATGCATTGATCATTATTTTCTTTCACCAAGTGTATAATTATAAACACCGGAAAAAATGCATGTATTGGAAACACACACCACTCGGCATTTTCAAATGGTATAAATCTTTCATTCTCTCTTTTTCAGGCTGACAACTAGAGAAACCAAATAGTACCTTTCCATTTGAAAATTGCACAATCCGCTGAGATGTTGGTAGGAATTGGGAAATTTGACCCTTTTGAGACTGATGTTTTTCACCTAAATCTCCATCTGAAAGTGTGCTAGTATTATCTCTGCCCCCTTCAGTATCCTTTAGAGAAGAAAGTATTCTTCCTACGTACATATAATTAGTGAAATGATTAGCAATTATTGAAATTTACAGAAGCTAGTAAATGAGAGGGGTTCCAACAAAAGGAATCGTAAACACATCTCAAGAGAATTTTTATTACCAACAATATCTGTGCTGGAGACGCCTTCAGTGCGCTTAATCTGCTTGTAGCGGCCAGCTTTCTTTGCCAAGGCATAAGCATCAGATCCATCAGGGAGGAGGCAAGGATCATCACCATGTATTATATAGTCAATCTTATGCTCATTGAACAGACTGTTCATGAATTGCTCAGTAATTGCATAAGGAGCATTTGCTATTACTTGATCCACCCACTTTAATCCACTAACAAGTGCCAGCCTGGAGAGAACTTCAATGAGACCCACAGAACCAAAAACTATTAATTACAAAAAAGCCCACTGACAGGAGCGAGTTGACAAGCAAACCATCAAGGGGAAGACCAGCACGAAGATGAATTAAGTTGAAAGTTAAGAATTTTATCTCACAATATATACTAATTTCAATACAGCTTAATAGTTAGACGAAAAGACAATACTTCATAGTATCGCGTATACAGCCTTCTAACTAACCTACATGCTCTGCAATCCATGTTTTTCATTAACTGATGTAACATGAATAACAAAGTTTGATTCTAAAAGATCTATATCCGTCACTGTTTATTTATTTGGCTTCTTAATTCTCATACTTTCAGATTTAGATGAATACACATATGCATGCATATGCACGTTAATACATGTACACACACATTTATGTAAAATCATTTTCCTCACTGTTTTCTTTCAACAAATATATCCTTCACATATGAGGACATCACAGTCTTCTGAGCTGTAATTGTCGTCAAAACTTCTATTAATAAGCCAAGACATTGTGAATGCTTTCCATGCGGCTAGCCGGCTACATGGATAGAACACAAATAGAGCAAGGCATAAATGAACTACAGATAATCAGTACCTCTCTTCCATGGGCAGAACAGGAGGGCCTTTATTAGCAATAATCTCCTCATCACTTACAACACCTACCACCAACTCATCTCCCAAAACCTTAGCTTGCCTCAACGCATTGGCATGGCCATAATGCATGAGATCAAAGCACCCATCCATGTAAACCCGAATGCGCTTCTTCTCAGACTTCTTGTGGAAGACCCCTGAATCTAACCAAACATATGGCAATGGGAAAAGTCCAATTCCTCCGAAATAAGTGGTGGACAAACCAAGCAAGGCAACCGTTAGCATCAGGCCACCAAACAGGCGTGGGCAGTAATACAACCCATCCCAAATCCAATTCTGACTCTCGTATTCCATTTCCCTTCTCTCTTCAAAACTCAATCACAGGAGACACGAAACCTAAAACACGGAATAACAAAGTAATAATAATAACAAGAAGAAGAAGAAGAAGAAGATTTACACGAAAATTTATATAAATAAAGAACAATCATATAAATTCAAAGAGAATCTGAAACTTGGAAAATACGGAAATTTCTTATTTTCTGTGCCACTTGTCTTACATATTACTAAAATCTAGAAACATGCAAAAACGAACAAATCAGAAATATGAAGAAAAAGAAGAAGAAAGGAATTAAAGCTAGATTTGTTAAGAACAATTCTTAAATTTGAATCTTACGCAAAATCCAGAAGCCAATTCATAAGAATTCTAGTTAAAATCCAGCAAATCTAATTGAGCTTGAGGACTGCAATTCTTGGGCAATGGTAGATCGAATCTGTTACCTTTGGTTTTACTGTTGGCTTTCTTTAATTCCGGGTTCGTGTCTCCTTTCCCCTTCTCCTTTTTGTTTTTGATTCTTTTTCTTTCACTTGATTTGTGAGAAGTAGCTGTCTCAACTCTCAACTCTCAATTATATATTGTATTTCTTCGTATTAGATTACAAAAAAAATATATGGGTTTAAATATGTCACAATTCCCTCAAGGATTTTAGAATTCACAATTTGATCCTCATGCTTTAATTTTGTGGCATTTAGTCTCTAGAATTAATTTATGGGTTGGCTTTAATTCATATGTATCAGCATGTTGAAACGTGATATATATAAGGAAAGGATAGATATTTTATGTACTAGCGGTAAAAAATTTATTTTTTATCATTGAGTTTAGTCTAGGGTTCAAGTTTTCTTAGTTTGAATATGATAAAGAATTTTTGATGGGCTTAGTTCTTGTTGATGATGAGAGAATCGAATAAGCGTATTCGTGTAGGGGGACAATTTAATAAGATTTACTCTCAAGTAATTTTATACTCCTGACAAATAAATCTAATAATAAATAATTTTATTGTCAAATTGATAGAATACGTAACTAACAGGGACTAAATGTGTAGTTATACAAATTTTTATTAATAGCCACATCAGTCTGCCCTTAAATTTTAACGACTAGTGGTCAAAATAGGTCCAATTAAATAGTTGAGTGGTCGAATTTTAAATTTTTGTAGTTTGGTGGTCAAAACAGATAATTTACTATTATTAAAACTACAAAAGTTGATCAGATAAAGTAATTTTGAATTACACCTTCATAATTTCCAACCGTATTTGTCCATGTGACAGTTTGTATCGAAACATTTGGGAATTTGCTGGCCACTTCATAGAATGGTTAGCAAAATAAGAACAAGAGCATAAACCAAACCCAATGGCTTCTTACCACACCAAAACCTGCAACCTGCGGATTCATAATAGGGCTGTATCATTATAGGAAATCGGCAATTCCCCACCGCCGGCGTCGGATCTGTTTCCGTAATCATCGAAACATTCGGGAATTTGCAGGCCACTTCAACCTGGTTATTCTTCTGAAAATAACTGTTGAAAGCATAAGAAATGTTCCCCCTAGCATCTAAATTTCCACAGGATGTTCCATAACCGAGGCTGGTGCAGTCAGCAAGGCCACATGCATAGCTCACGCTCGGTTGCACTTGCGGATCATCGAGTCGGGCTGTCGGCTTCATCACACACCACTTCTTTCCCAAGTAATGCACATCTTTTGCAGGGACTAATGCTCCACTACTATTTGTTGTGCCAAGGTTTAGAGGGTATTTAATCTGTCCGTCATAGTAAAAGATCCCCCAATGGCGTTCGAAGTTCCCCGGATCAATGCTCTTTTCGTCCTCGTCGATCAAGCTGAATAAGTACGCATCTATCGGCCCCGGTCTCAACGGGGTCCCTTTCCCACCTGAAATATGAGTCATTAAGCCTTGGTTGAAACGTCGAGCATACTCTATGTTAGCATTGCGGTCTCCATCGGTTGGCCACCCGATCTCCCCGACTATAATGGGCAAATTTCCGAATCCATTCTTCCGTAATGCGTGTGTAAGGGTGTCGAGATTAGCATCAAACATGTTGTAATATAACGTCCCACCATCGTTTAGTGGCGATGCATTGCCGTCGAAGAACGCATACTCGACCGGGAAATTGGAATCGGTATAGAGGCTTATGAAAGGATAGATGTTCACTGTGAGGGGAGAGTTAACATCATTCAAGAACTTGACAATTTTAAGCATGGGGTCCGAGATATCGGTACGGAAGTCGCCGCCGGATGGATAATTATTCGAACTTGCGTAAACATCGGCATTGAGAGGAACCGTAACCTTCACTTGGCTGCCGATCCCAGCTTTGATCAAGGCAGACTGGATATTATTAAGAGCAGGGAGGGTAATTTGAAGATAGCTTCCATTATATGTCTCCAAGAAAGGTTCATTACCAACAGCAACATATCTGTAAAGAATGTAATGAAAATTAGAGATTTATAATCATTTCACTTGCAACATCCAAACCATATGCAATATGGCTAAAAGGTACCGATACGATGACAAGCAAATATGAAGGTTGCAGGCACACATATGCAAAGATCGATGCATTCGAATAAACAAGAACTGAAATCACATGTTAAACATGTCTTTTAAGGATGTTTTGAATCTTTTGATTATGACTCGGAGCATACTTTTTGGTTAATTCATCAGTCAATTACTTCCAGCTCAGGAACAAACTTAAGACAGGGTTTTAAATCGCGGTCGCGGTTACGAAGTTAAGAAAACAGACCTGATGTTGACATTGTTGGAGGTGATGTGTTGGGAGACATTCTTGGCGACCCATTTTTCAGCAGCCTTCATGCTGCCACCCACGGAAGCAAGCATGTCGTTTGGGATTCCGACCATGACCTCAATCCCTGTCTTGCCTAGAGCCTTGAGTATACTGTCATCGGCATCGAAAAGCTTCACTTTTTGAATCCCATTCTCTCTCAGCATCCTTACCACGGTCGCCGGCGGCAGCGGGTGGGATGCCTGTGTTCCCCAGTTCACGCCAATCCCGTTCCCACACCACAACATCGTAAACAAACATACAAGGAAACTCCCAATATCAACACACCCCATGTTCTCGGCCACTGTAATCAGCAGAGGAAACTGGAAAGCGACAAGCTTGAACTCAGAAAGGCAAGGAAATTTGAGTGAAGAAGAGGCTGAAGAATCTAAGCTTCCATAACTCCGTCGTGTAAAAAGCAAAAGAACAGAGTCAGACACAGAGGGAATAAAGGAAGACAATAGAAGGAAGGAAACGGAAAGGAAGAGAGAAAAAGCAAAGGAAAGGAGATGATAAAGAGAAAACAAAACCAGGGGAGGTGAGAGATGTCTAGACAAGCACGATAAGTAAAGAAAACAAAAGAAAAGAGGTGGGGCCGGGGGTAGCTGCGCCTACGATATTACAAAACTGCTCTGCTTTGAGCCTTTGACAGGGACTTGATGTCGTTAGTTTAGTTGGGAATTGTGTCCGAGAGAGTCAGAACTGTGAGGAATGGAATTTACAAACGACCGACTTGTTTTTTTATTTAATCTATTGATTCATTGATCGAATCGGGTACCGTAGAAGTCTATCATGGAGTGACCCTCCTAATTAGGGGTGGGCATTGTCGGGTATCCGGAAAATCGGGTACTCGGTTCATTCGAGTACATCATTAAGTGGCCCGTGTTCGGCTCATTATATTCGTGTACCCGTAAAATTTGGGTACTCGGTTCCTATTTTTTTATTTTTTTATTCTAAAATTAAAAAAAAAATCACATGTTAAACACAAAAATATTTTTAAAAAAAATAAACTTAAAACTTAAAAGAATATAATACAAACATAGAAAAAATTTAAGGATTTAAACTTAATTTTAGAATAAAAATGTTAAGAAACATAAAATAAAAATATAATTTTAAATATAAAAATATATATATTATCGGGTCGGGTCGGGTATCCGGTAAGGGAAAACTTCCGGCCCGTGTCCCATGAAATTTGCCGGGTCAGGTAATTTTTTTCAGGAATTACCCAGCATTTTTAGGTTCGAGTAAACCGGGTCGGTAGTTTTGCCCACCCCTACTCCTAATTCAATTGGCCTATTCACAACGTCAAGATTCAAACCTCGGATAAATTATTTGTTGACAATCGACAGTCATGGAGAGAAATAGGAGTGGCCTACACTTTTTCGGTGTCCTTTTATGTCTCATCGATAATTTTATAATGGGATATAAAAAATCGACAACAAATTTTGCTCCAAAGAATGTCACATCATAAAATATAGAAAAAAAATATCAAAAATTATAAAAAAAGAGTATCAATGTGAGAAAAAATAGATAAATTTAAATATAATGTAAATAAAGAAATGTTACTAATATAAACGATATAAATAAATTTATATACCAATGTAAATTAAAAAAAGTTTGAATACCAATATAAGAAAATGGAGAAATTCAAGTATTAAATGTGACTTATATCTTAGATTTTAATCACCCGCTACGTGTTCATGCACGTGGAATCACTCAACAATCATTACAACATGTTTATTGTTTTTCATAATATTCTTTGTGCATCTCACTTTTTTTTTCTTACTCAAACCACAGCCGTAATTAGAGAAGTAAAATCGAATATTCATTATATTCTGATAGGTTTCGGGTCGGATTAAGTCATGTTGGGTTCGATAAGATTCGTGTTATTTCGAATCAAGCCAATGATTTAATTTGAGTCGATTATATTCAAGGAGATTTGGGTTTGGGTCAACATCAAATTAATTCCAATTTAGATTCGATTCAAGTTTGATTGAATCAATATCAAGTTAAGGTTCGAGTCAGTTAATTTGAGTTTAGATGGACTTTGGACCAGGTCTTAACCGAATTCAGATAGACCTCAGGTTGGATCCTTCCGATTTTTGAGTATCAGATTAAATTTAGGTTGGGACAAGTCAATTTCATGTGAGATTCAGTTCAGATAATACCAGTTTTCAGTGAAGTTCGGGTTGCATCTTTAGTATATGTTCAAGTAAGATCATTATTGAAATCGAGTTATCCTACAAAATGGTGGTTCCACTTCCACGACAGACGAATTGTAGTACTAGTGTTTCTTTTTCACGTTTGACTTTTATTTTTATCGGGTCAACATTTAATTATTATTTGTTACTCCATTTTAAGTTTTTTTATTATAATTTGTAACATATGTATATCGTTTTACACTTTTCGCTAATTGCATGATTGACTATTAATAGGGGTGTAATTTGTAGAAGAGCTGTATATTTGGGCTACCATATTAACTTATAGTTTGTCTAGGTATAATTCGACTCAAGTTAATTGGGGTTAAAAATAAAAATTGTATTAATAATTATTTTTCTCAGCGTAACAATAATAATAACAAATTAATAATTTAATAAATTTATTATTCAATAATTTCAAATAAGTCACCAACGCAAAGAAATATTACATAGTTTTATAATTTATAAATTGTATATTTGTAACCTTACTTTAACAATAAGTAAATTGTTCTTTTAATAATAATGACACTAATAACAATAATAATAATAATAATAATAATAATAATAATAATAAATTATCCTAAATCAAATTACTGGAAAACTCTACTTTTCTCTCTAACTAAATGCAATGCCGCAAGCTTTCATCTTTTTTCTTTTGGGTAACCGGTGGTAGTTTTTAATTTTGTTGGTTGTCGACCGTCGAATCCATTATTTACCCGCCTTTTTAATTATTTGTTTTGTTTCTTTTGTTTTTCAGTCATTTTTTTAATAAATCTTCTACCATTTGATTTTTTTTGTGCTTATTAGCACGTTTTTCTGTTTATTGTCACGTTTTTTTGTTTATTTATCCTCTTTAGGGTTGAATCTGACGTCGCCACGACGGATCAAGATGCGACTCCTTTCATTATGTTGTTGATCTCTCTGTCTCGGCCCCTTAAACCGAATTTGGATACGTGATTACATCTAATGTTTATTCACGATTGAGTTGTGGTAATGATCTTATTGTCAATGTACGCCATTGTAATATGCATTTGTTAATATTGTTTGTTGATGGTTTTACCATCATCGTTGATTTGGAGATGTTTATATTGTCTTTTATTTCAAGTCTTTAGAGTGGGTTCTTTCATGTTTCTTGTTTGGTCCTCTTATGATATAGAGCCGCTATTTTAATTTTTTCTAGGTTTGTATCTGGGTTTAGGTGTTTATTTACTCAGCGATAAACTTTTATTGTATTTTCGAATATTTCCTCATTTAATAAAATTAGTTGATTTCTTTTCAAAAAGAATAATAATAATAATAGATTAACAAGTAAACGAGAATCAAATATTTTTTAAATAATAATAAATTAGTAATAACAACATTATTGCTGTCTTTACAACTTAATCATTATATTAACAAATGTGTTGTCTTTTAAGAGCTGGAGCATTAAAATCGTTAAACAAAAACAAAAAGATCAAAACCGTAATTTGTGGACAAACTATTAGAATGAAAATAGAAAAATTTAAAATTGAGATTCACTAATTGATCAAGTGATTAAAATTGTATATGTTATTCAAACTAGTTATATCGATTGCTATTTATCATCCTTTACTTAAAAAGTTCGAATAGCTCGATGCAGGTTGACCAATGCTTTAAAAATCTGATCAAATGTTAAAATGGTCGAGTGAATTGACAGAGTGGTCAAATATATTTATGTTGTCTTATCTTATATAAATTTAAATTTTATTTATTTTAAGAATGTATATATCTTTCTGCTTAATAAAAATATTGAAATGATCAGTTTAATTTTTAATTTAAGGATAAGTTGAATCAATAATTAGATGAGTAAACATTTAAAACATAAAATTTATTTTATTTATGATTAATGATATAACCATTTATTAAATAATATGTTAAAATGTATTACCGGTCACGCACCACAACTTTTCTCATAATTGAGGTCCCATCCTTTCATTATTCTCTTTTGACGTGGAATTTTAAAAGTTGAAAAGATTTTTAATATATACACCATCCGTCTCATAAAAAATATTGTTTATCAATTTTTTGAAAGTCAAAAATTTTAAACTTTGATTATTATTATATTAAATATTTTAAATAATTAAATTTTATAAAAATATATATTTGAAAACTACTTGATTAGAGGTTTTTAAAATATATTTTTTTATATTTTTATTAATGATACATTTTAAATAATTATGAGTCAAAGTTTAAAAAAATTGACCCAAAAAAAGTCAATAAAAGACAAAAATTGTGAGACGTAGGGAGTATATCATTTCAAGCTATTCATTTCTATTCAAGCTGTATTTTACTAGATTTAACTGATTGAGATCAAGTAATCTGTCAATTTAATCATAATTTAAAATAATTTAATAAATTTAACTTTTAATATTAAAAACTTTATCATTTTAATCTTTATTTTTTCTCCTAACTTCTTTGTTCTTATCCCAAAAATGGTATAGTATTTTTTTAGTATAATAACAATTTAATAATAATTTGTTGACTTATGGAAGAATACAAATATTGAACTACTAATTTGATTTGATGGGTTTACTTGTTTTGACAGTATGTAAAAAAGACTAAATTGATTAATTTTTTAAAACATGAGTGATTAAATTTATTGAATTGTTTTGAATTATGACAAAATTAATAGAATGTTTTAAATTTTGAGAATTAAAAATATTATCATACCGAATAAAATGACACGTTTAGAACAATATATTAATTGAGTGTTTTATTTGTAACAATATGTTACTTGAGTGGTATGTTCATAACTTAAAAAAATGACATATTTGTTATAAAACCTATAATTAAGTAACATTGGGTGTAATTTACTCAAATTATAATAATTTCTAATCCATTAAACACTAAACTCTTAAATTATTTTTGTGATTTAAAAATTGCTAGATAGTGGAATTGTAGCTATGGTTCAGCCTCATGTTTGTTCTGTTTCATTGGCCGGTGGTCGACAATTAATTTTAGTATTAGTTGTCAATCACCTGTATTATTATTTTCGTATTTTAATAAGAATTTTTGACTTTGTAGCACGCGTTCTCTTTGCTCTTGTGACACGCTTTTTCTTTGTTTTTGTTGTGGTTCGTTTCATCTATCATTTTTACATGATTTCAACATACCTCAACGTTCTTTTGGTGTTCGTACAGAGATCTTCACGACGCTAATATTTGATTACGATTTTGTCAGAGGTCATAGAAAGATAGATCCTCACTCGGTTGATGGTTGTTTGTCGATGTAATCAGACATGGGTAGTGGAGCAATATGCCTGATAGTTTGGTTCGCTCAACACTTCTTTTTCACCCGTAAAGCGTCTCGTTTGGATATAGGCAAGGAGAATCAAGAAGGCTTATGAATTTTGACGGTATGCTAATCTCTATGAAATTATTTATTTTTCTTTGCACATTTAAATTTTTGTGTGAGATTTTAACGGACTAGTCCCCATTATTTTTTCTTTTGAATGTGTTAGATTTGTAATATTTTTTACGATTTTTTAATATAAATTCAATTATCATTGTTAAAAAATGGCTAAATAGTTGAAATTCGATTTGGGCAAATAAAGAAAGAAAGGCGCATATGACTAAAAACACATTTCACATGCCATGCCACGCCACATACAGCAAAAGTACTTTCAGCAAAAAAAATTAAAAAATTATTAAATAGACTCGATTCATCACATCATTTATGGTCCCGACAAGGTCTAGTCATCTCAAAATAACTTCTAAATGAAAAATTATTGTCTGAATCACGGATAACGTGGTGAGCCGAATCCATCTAATAATTTTTCCGGCAAAACTAACCTTCGATTATATCATGTTGACAACTCATGCTTTTATCCTACGTGGCTGAAGTAAGTGTAATTTTCTTGAAAATTCTTGTTGGATGGCATTCCTTTAATTAATTATATAAATGATATTATTTAGGTAAATTTGCCCGGACTTCTATTTCTCAATTTATAAATTCATAATAGTTAAAAAAAATAGAACATTTAAAACTTGATATACATTTATTGAATTTTAGTTCCATTGACACTATTATTATTTTAAACGTGATTCTACGATAAAATTTGTTCAACTTTTAACATAAGTTAATTAAACACACATAGTACATACAAATTGTTCGAACTCGTTTTTTTAACCTTAACCTTTCCTTGGATTCTAATTATTTATTTTTTAGATATTCGTAATTTTTACTTAGGCCTTATTTTTGGTTGTTTTTACCAACCCAAACACACTTTTTAAACAAAAGCAACACAAAACACTCTATTTTTTAGTGTTAAAATTTTAGTTTGCCCACCATTTTAGCTTCTCAAACCTTGACTTGCCAAAAGTTAATTTTTCTAGCTTTTACAAAGTCTTTAGGCTTTGTTTAGCATTGCTTTTCAAACTAGCTTTTGGTTCCAAAAGCTGTGCTAAACAGCTAGCTTTTAGAGAAAAAACTGCTTTTGAAAAGTGATTTTCAACCCAAACGCAAAAGTTAAAATTTTTAGCTTTTGCGGTTGTAAAAGTGATTTTGAGAGGCAAATTACAATTTTAACCTCCATTTGCTATTGTGTTTATTCATAATTCTTTACGAAGATATAGTTATATAATTAATATTTTTTTTAATTTTAAATGATATTTATTTATTTATGTCAAGTTTTTAAAATAAAATATGTCAATTTTGTTATATTTTCATAGAACACGTATAATTGTTAAAAAATATATTTATTAATAAAAATATTTTTATAATAATTTAAACTGATATATTTCATATATTATAACATTAGAAAATTTGAATATCATTTTTATATATCTATACATACAAATACATATAACTAACAATACTATGTCCAAAATGGTCATTTATCTTCTTAAAAGCACTTGTTGACCATACTAAAATCTTACAACAAACTTTTTAAAATTCTTTTTCAAAATCTATTTCTAACAACACTTTTTAAAAACAATGCTAAACTTACCTCAAACCTTGGTTTACTCGTCACAACTAAAAACAAAACCTTAATCAATCAACGTTTTCAATTATCGAACTCCAAAATGAAAGAAAATTTGATGAAATTGTCACCGCTGCCCCTCTCATGCAAAGCGGGCAAGGTGGCCTTCTTACCAAACGCCAATGATAATTCTCCACAAACACGTGTCTTAGCCTTTATAATTAAAAGATTAATTTTCATTTCTTTCTTTCTTTCATGACTTATCTACAATATGAATTATTGAACTTATTTTTTTAATCAAACATCAAACTTTCATTAAAATAATAAAAAGAAATACACAAATAATTATACTCTTAAATACAAAAATAAATAATTAAAAATTAAAGAGTATGTAAACGTAAATAGCAAATTCAATCTTTATTAGTGTTTTTCAAATCTAACACCATAGCTAAATCTTGAAGTGCTCACTGAAAGAATGCAGATCATTGAATTACTCCAACCAACAAATAGAGAAAAAACGCCTTGGTTAACTCCACGAGCAACCAACCCACACAATGTTGTGTGGCAAGATTGAATTGTAACATGCACTATGTTGTAAACGTCTTCAATATCAACATGCTATAAAGGCAGACAAAAGACGTGTCATAACAGAAAATGAAAAACATCAAAAATAGCCGACAAAAAATAAAAATTTAAAATAAAAATAAAATAAAAATAAAAGAAATCACCGCCGGTAGACGACCAAATCCGCCACCATTAGTTTGAAAACACTAAAAACTACTTAGAAACTCCCAACCAAAATGTTAACCGCTACAAATCATTAAACTCAATAAATGAGTATAGTGTGTGTATTTTCATTAGACTAGAAATAAATAACATATACTATCATATAATCACACCAAATATTAAAAAAATATATAAATCTTCTCATAAGCTCATTAATTACCAACTTAATGTGCACATCTAGTCCTTCAACTATAATTTTCTTTACAACTTAATCCATACCCAAATTCACATTTTTCTCTCGTTCTAACAATATTTTCCTATGTCTAATTAATTTAGTTACTTATATTCTACGAAAAATATGGTTCAATGTTACCACAGCTTAAGTACACTATTGGTACCTAAACTATATATTTTTTTTCCAAGTTAGTATTTAAATAATTTTTGCTCCGAAATTAATACATAAATAATTTTTGCTTCTAAGTTGATACTTGAACTTGACACATTCTCTCAAATTAGTACCTAAAATGTTTTCGCTCCCAAATTGATACCCAAATTTTAATTTTATCCACTATTTTGAAGGTAAAAATCTTCTACCCCTAATCATGCCCCCTTCTATGCCCCACACTAAAAATTACTTAAAAATTAAATTTTAAACCCTAACCCTAATTTCCACATCCTAAACCCTAAATTGTACACCCTAAAAATACACATTACCCCTTAATTCCCTAAACCCTAACCCTAACCATAACTCATAACCTTAAACTCTAAACCCACTATTTTAAAATAAGGACATGATAAGGGGAGAGACAATTTACATCCCTATTTTAATATTTTTTTTAACAATTTTAATCTTAAAATTTATATATTTTGTTAATTTAATCTTAATTCAAAACAATTTAATAAATTAGTTTAGGTGCTAAATTAGAAGCAAAATTTCTTTACATATTACCTTAAAATAAGGTGCCTAGTTCAAATACCAAATGTATATCTAGTCTCCATGCTAAGTGCTAACCTATCAGGTGATTCATCACTTTATCTAGTATTATAAAACGAAATTAAACATGTTGATGCAACTGGGGGCCCCATTTCCCATTCATGCAATTAAACATCACTTTCCATAAATCACCACTCAAAGCATTCTTGGCCTTAACTAGTACTCAAATTACGACCATCATCCTTTTCTTTTTCATTTAATTAAGAAGCTTAAACATGTTTCTTACTTTCCAGTCTTCCAAACAAATTCAAAGCACAAGCCGTGTAATTGTAGAAAACACCCCAAAAAGCTTCATATATTCAAAACAAAAATTCAAAAGGACAGGCATGGTCAGTTCAATCAAATATTCAGCCTCACTTATGGTACAATCATTCTACAACATAATCCAAACATACGAAAATCCCGAGCATTTTCGCTTCTCAGATGCAGGGCATGTAAGAGACATGGTCGTAAAACCCAACCCAACGGCGAATGAAAATAATCTCCAGTGTCTGACAGGTATTTCTCCTCCCCCCTTGCCTCACACCAATGCCTTTAGCAACCAAATTCACGAGCAGAACAGTTCATGTGACAAATGAAATCGAGCTACAATTCCCTAGACTCGAAAGAATCAGTATAAAGTAGTATGTGCTAGTCCCATTAGACTCAAGCAAATGGTTGGCTTGTTAATGCAGCTGAAGCACTTGTTTCCTGGTTTTCTGGTGTCACGGGTGGTGGCACCTCTGCCAACGGTTTGTCTGCCACATTTATATCTGCCACTGGCGTGCCAGTTGCAGATGTTGCTGGATTAGTTTCCGCATAAGCAATCATATCTGGGTTGCTCCCAGATGAATTAAGAGGGCCATTTTGTTCTAGAGGAGGTTCACTTGCTTCTGATACGGGTGGTTCGCCTGCTGCTGTTGCAACAGGAGCTGCTTCTCCAATCGGCGTGCTTGGCATTGCAGCCGGTGCATCAGAAGGTGGTGCTCCGATTGATGTGCCTGGTACTGCAGCTGGTGCATCAGAAGGAGGTGCACCAATAGGTGTTTCAGCCGGTCCACTTGGAGGAGGTGCTTCTAATGCCAATGGTTTGCTTTGTTGCTGTGAAGTCTGTGTCACCTGCGCGGGTTTCTTTTTAATTGTAATTGAAGCTGAGAGTGCTGACATTCCCGGAGGAAGGATTTCAATCGGTGGTTTCTTCCCTGCCTCTGACAAACTTGTAAGTTTGGGCTCCTCAAGAGAAGCCAAAAATGCAGCTGTAGCATCTGTTTTCGCTGATGGAGTGTGCTCCACCTCCTTCTGTAACACTCTGTTCCACGCCTCAACTAAGTTCTTCAACGTAGGTCGCCCATGAGCCTGGAACAATTTTTAGATTGGTCAGAATGCATGAAAAGAACTTTGGATCAAGAATAAATTCACTACATTAACCAAACCATACATGTGCGTGGAGCACAGCCTCTGCAAGCATCCCAGTATCCTGCCAAGCCTTCTCCATTAGAGCATTGTCTCCCAAAATCGCAGCTGAAAATGCAGCTTCACGTCCCAATCCAAGGGAGATCAAGTTATTCACTAAACCCTGCAATCATGAAGACTTTCTTTAATCACACATGAGTTAAACTATATATCTACCATGACAATAACTCTAGCAACGCAAAAATGCCCCTTTCAGTAATTAAATAATTCAAAATTTTAAAATAAAATTTAGTACACTCATGGGACTTGAAGTTTTAGAATGCAACCGAAGTCCATTCAGTGACAAAATGTCAAAGAACTTCCAAGGAGCTTTCCATAATAAAATACTAATGGCGGTTCATGCTTTTTTCCCTGTAACATTAGATAAAAACTACAGAGCAAAAAGGGGGAGAGAGTTGGATGAACACTATTTTTTTTATACTTAAAACAGGTAAAGTAGCAAAAAACTTGTACTAAAACAGTACAACTAATAACTAGAGATGATAGCTTTTTTAATAGGAGAAGGGGGAAGGGTTGCCCAGGATTGAACCCAGGACCTAATGTCAACCAGGTCTACAGTGATGTCCCTTGCCATACACCACAAGCTTGGTCGACAGAGATGATAGCTTTTTAATTTCCTTAAGCAAGGTAATTGCCTTACAATGACACCACATATATGATATATCATCATATATAAGAAAATTATAATTAACTCCAACTGCATGCAAAAATAAGGGTTGGTAAAAAATTATATTTTTTAATACTTAAAACAGATAAAAAAAACTTGGTACTAAAACAGTATTACTAATTTTATTAGAGATGGTAGCTTTTCAATTTCCTTAAACCCTTGCCTTACAATGAGGACACTCAGATATATATAAGAAAACAAGAATTAGCTCCAACTAACTATAAAAATAAGGGTTGGCAAAAAATATATAGTATTAAATAAATACACGTACAAATATAGTAAGACATATTTAAGGTAAGTTTAGGAGTGTAAAATCAAGGCATGCAATACAAAGTTTTAATATGAAAATAGGGCAATTGCAATCAAGCATTTATGTAGAATAGAGTTCGTAAAATCAATTAACAACTATCACACAGCTCAAAAAGAGAAAGGATTGAATGAAATGGTTAAGCCACATCTGCATATGTCACTTCCATTCAAATAATAAAGTCAACCATTCATTATCCATTACATGTGATAATTAAATAATAAAATATTATTTCAGCATTTCATTAATGATTAAATTAATGAATACGTGACTTCTTCTACATATGTGATTTCGTGGCATGATTTGAATGAAAGTGACATATGCTGACATGGTGTAATCGTTTCATTCGATCCTTTCTTAGCTCAAATAACCATTTAAGAAAAGAGGATATGAAGATTGCAACTTACACCGAGCCGTGTCAACTCGCCATGATTTGCAAGGCGAAGAGCAAGCCCTCTCAACTCGTGACCCTGTAAAGCTCCTTTCACTGAACCAGCAGTAGCTAACCTTTTAAGAGCTTCACGGGCAATGTCAGCCTGGGCAGTAGCATCAGCAGCATCAATAAGGTCCAAAAACTCCTTCGCGAATTTTACTATTCCTTGAACAGCCTCGACCATATTTTCCTTCTTAGCAGTTAAATTAAGTATATCATTCAAATCAAGACCCGGATTATCCTGTCCAATGTCCCTGCTGTTACTCATTGTAAGAAGACACTGCAGAGCTCTTTTCAAATCATTACTCTTCATGGCTAAATCAAACTCCAACCTGTAAATGTAGGGTAGCAATGTAATTGAAGAAATCAGGGATAATAATGCAATCTAAGAATAACAGAGGAGTCTTACTGCAGTCTAATTGTCATAAACATGAAAAGCAGAAAAATAGAGACTCCCGGAGAATGCTTTCTTCAATGGAAAAACAATCACATGAATTCAACCATGAATTTCTTCCACTACTTTCTAAAGTAAACAGCAGAATCAACAATGCAGAAAATGCATGCTTACATATAATGCATAGACTTCTAAACCCTCTTGTGAAAGTAGCCATGCACAAATGTAAGCAAATGGAAAAGCAAGCAAGAATGTAAATGCAAGTGTTCATATAAGAGAGGGATAAACCTAATGTAGAAAATTTGATGAAAGAACTAGTAGTTCATTTCGAAGTTGAAACTGTAAAACACCAGCCATAGGCACCATAAACGTAGAAGAAATCATAAACAAAAAAGGCAAGGGAAACCTCTTAGATATGCCGGGTAAATGAAGTGCTTCAGTAGCATAGCCCATTCCAAGCAGAAATTGTGCTAAATCATCATGATGTTCTCTGCCAAGCCGACTTGCCCTGGAGATGAAAATAATATAAGATTACAAAAAAAAAATGGTACCGTCAGAAATAGAAAATATATATTTTTATACCATTTCACAGCACTAACAGAATCTCCATAAGCAGCAAGACACCGACACCGAATGCCAGGATGACTCAGAGACAAGGCATGTGCGGTCATGTACCTACAAATGGTAATTGCAACAGAAATCAATATTTGATAATTTATTTTACCATTCTGCATGAATTCAGCTGAGCTCTACATGAATATAATACATGACATGAAAGGAGTGAGTATTTCTAATCAAGGAACCACCCCCCAAAATCATTTTCTTATATGAATCATTTATATAATCATGCAACACGAGTTACAGGCTTGCTAGGTTTATACATCACGAGAAAGTAACGGAAGGAGATGAATGCTGGAAAAGCACTACCATAAAAGCATAAAAGAAAAGAGATATATATCAATGGATCATAGTTTTAAAGCAACACAAGCAAACTAGTGGAAGAATTACATATGATGGCACACTGCCGTCAAGCAAACATGCCTATTAATAGAAAAATCCGGCAATAATCAGAGGTGCATCAGTAAAATGCAACAATTCTGAATTCTAAAAGAAAGTATGGACTAAATTAAAACAGGAAGGGGTTTTCAACTATGCACTGTGCCAAATTCACCACAGAGATGAAATTCATTGGCAAGCCATTGAATTTCTGAGTGCAAGCCAAGGTACCTATCAATAAGCCAAAGGACGCCATCTCTTACACCAACCACAATAAGTGGTCCCACGGGTCGTTTCTGCTCAGTTGGAAAACGTGTAACTGCTACTGAGACCCCACCACCACCAACAGCAATTTCATTAACCTTTCTTTCTTCCATCTCTTTTAGCATTGTTGCATCATCCCCGTCAACTTTATACTGTTTAGGCAATGACAAGAAAGGTGGCACGGAAGGAGCATGCTGGAAAGAAGCTAACCGAACCACCTGAGAGCAAACCACATTGAAGAGAAAAAAAGGAACCACTAATCAGATTAGGATTAGCATAAAATCATTAAGGCATAACATGCTGAATTATCCACTTAACTCTTGTATGCAAGAGAGATAACTAACTGTACAGAAAGAAGTCAATTGTTGCAAGCAATTGGAATGCAATATGTTTATTATGTTTTTCAACTAGTTGTACAATAACTTGAACACAATGAGCACCAACACCAAATTATATCAGCTATTCAAGTAATGAATAGTTAACATATTGTAAATCTTAAAGTAATTCCAAGGTTGGCTTTTTCTATCAAGGAAACATGATATTGCAAACATTTAGATTTTGCTTGGTATGAAGGAAAATTTGTTAATCAAATGGTTAAGATTCATAACCACTTTATTACTTTGTAGCTTAACCATTAGATTAATAGAGTTTCCATCCTCACTATTTTCCATCCTTCATACTAAGAAGAGCCTTAAAGCACCTCGCATCCAATACTTGGATTTGTTAATGTCACCAATAAATTCATTTCTTTTTTGTTCTTTTGTTGCAATGATGAGGATGGGTTGGTGGGGGATATTAGATAATATTAAACATAATTATAAATTTTAGGTTTAAATATGCCAAAGGTCCCTGTACTATTTCCACATTTAAAATTTAGTCCATATTTTTTTTTGTGAAATTGTCCATGTACCATTTTTCATTTGAAAATCTTGGTCCCTCCCCTAACTTTCGTTCAATTTTACCGTTAAATGTTGACCTGACAGCTATTAGAAAAAGGCAAAATAATTTTGAGTCCTCTACGTTAACAATTTTTATCAATTTGACCCTTAAAAAGCTGTAAACGTAGATAGGTCAAATTGATAAAAACTGTAAACGTAGTGGACTAACAAAGTTAAGTGCTTTTTCATTATAGCTGTCAGCTCAGCAATTAACAATAAAACTGAACAGAAGTTAGGGAGGGACCAATATATTCAAATCAAAAATAGTAGGACTCAACCTCGCAAAAATAAAGTATAGGGACTAAATTTTAAATGTTGAAATCATTCAAGAACCCCTGACATATTTAAACCTAAATTTTACCCTATGTTACTCGGACTTGGTTGTTAGTGTTAGATATAGGTATGTGTATGACATGGTATGTTCATTTTTTCAAGATTTCCATGCATTTGGAGAGCCCACAAAGGATCATATCCCCATTACATATTCCGGATATGTGTCAGTTACGGGTACTTCAAGAAAAGCAAACAGTTAGAGACACAAGAGACTTTTTTTTTTTGATAAGAGAGACACAAGAGACTTTGTTTGTGGTTAATTTGAGCAAGGGATCTTGAAGGAAACAGATATCTACCAATCATAAATTGCATAAGCATAAATGAAACTTCAAACCACATGAATATGATACTTCAGATATGAAAGAAGGCACAATGAATTAGAATGCTATAGCTTGTACAAATCTTAATTCGTTTAGATCATATCTCATAAGATACATCCACAATTTTGGAAAATTTTTAACATCTATTTCATGAACTTATCACTTTTCTTAAAATAGGCTTTCATATCATGCAAACAAGAAATTTTGGAAAATAAATTTAAGATGTGTTCATTTAATTACTAAAAAATGATACATTGAACTGAGATCAAGAAAACACTGACACAAAGGGTTAAGGGAAGGCGCAAAACACTACCAATATTAGTGACAACCACCAGAAAAATGATAACAATATAAGAATAATATAAGAATTCTAACCTGCAACATAGGTGGTCTCAACGCTATTCTTTCTTGTGTAGCAGTTTGAGGACCATCCACACTGATTAGAGCCAACTCTCCATGCTCAGCAACTGCTCTTGCCTGGGCCTCTTTTAATTTTATCTCTTCTTTCATCTTTCTTGTTTCAATGTCAATGGGTGCAACTCCAGCATCAACAAAAACACATCTGAAAATTTTAGCACAAAAGATACAAGTTGCACAGTTACTACACTCTGCTTGTCGATACCATTAACATTCAATAAACTTATTATATGAACTTCAATAAAATAAAGGGTTAGATGAATAGGAGCATTAACTGGGCAAACAAGGCCCTTTGTAAACAGATTTCAATGGCTTAAAGGAACTAAGGCTTTAAACTATTCTCGATTCCATTATATTGCTCATAGAAGGAAATGCGGGAAAAGTTAACAGATTTGGCAATTAAGCTTTTTGCATTTAATAAGATTACCCTTTGATAGCCATCAATCAAGAAATCAATTCCAACTAAAATTCATTTAGAAATATTACACATAAAAAAAAGAAAACAGAAAAGAGAAAAATATTACACATTAAAAACGAAAAAAAAAGAAATATCATTCAAAAATATATATTACACATAAAAAGAGAGATTCGTAAAAAAAACCCAATTATCCCAGGCAGTATCTTTATGAATGATGCCATAAAAATTTCCAAAATGAATTAAATAGTATCATGAAGTGACAACTGTTATCCATTCTCAACATGTCAACCAATCCATTCCGAATAACTAATGCTACAATCTTGTCAGAACCGAACAAAAAATATTAATTTAGCGTGTTCAATGTATATTAGAAATAACAAGGACAATCATATAGCACAACTACAAAGACATTTTTCAAGGATAGTTTTCGTTGTTTTGAGACACTTCAAAGCAAGTTAGATGCAGGAGCTTGACATGAAACATTGGTCTAGGACACAACTTATGGTTTATGAAAGTATTGGGTTAGAAAAATTAGAAATTTTAGGGATTACAGCTGATATGAGTTAGGACTGAGACTTATAAGCAAATAAAGGTTTGATCCTCTAGCCAGACTATAAAAAAAGCGGCTGGGATTGCTGAGCACCAGAAAAACCAGGATAAAACTTGTGATTCTATTCTTGTGTCATGAACGATAACCAGATATTACAGTAGTTATAAAGAGAAAATGTGGAACAAAAAGAGCGTACAAGATTTTCTAGGCATCAGCCCAGCAAACCAAACTACTCAAAAATACATTAGATAATACTTATTGAAATATTAAGACATCACAGGTATTTACTATCATCCAAGTGTCCAACCAACTCAGATTAGGTTCTTAATTGGAAAATGCCCAATAAACAAGTAAAATACAATTAAGACTTCAAGAAAGCAAACTTGTCCTCCCAGAAACCTCGTGAATAGCCTCAATCCATCAAAATTAACCCTCAGATCTAGGGGTTTACAATACAGTACTGCACATGCTACAAAGTACAAACCATTATATGAAATTCTATATTTAAATCCAAAACAAAAAGTGTGAAGAATTAGGGTATTACACTGCCTGCATCAAGCATAAGAAGTCCGTACTTTATAATTCATTTTGCAAAGCAATGCATATATCAACTGGAATAAGCAACTTTTAATGCACTCAATTGTCCTATTGATCATATTTATTCCGAGGAGGGTTCTAATTAGAGTTAATAACAGTTTCAAAAAATATAGAAGATACATTGATAATCAAGAGAGTGGAGAAAACCAAGTAATACAACCTAATGTAAACAAAATATATATATGAACAGGTAAATATATCATACTCAATTGTAGTTGGTGTTGCCACAAACAATTGTCTCCGTTGCCAAACAGCTCCAGTGGCATGGGCTATTGCAACATCTCCAAGGTATCTATACTGAGGGCGCAATGAAGAGATGACAATATAATGCTGATAACCAAAAGCACAATACTCAACGGTTTGGTCCCATGCAGTCCATTCTGGCTGAGGCAGAAGACCACCAACTGGTTGGAAAGTTTCCCAACTGTATAATTTTACTTCAATCAATTATTACAGTAAAGGAAATAGCATAGTATCTGTCATTCTATGGTAAAAGAAAATACATATAAATGCAATAGATATTAGACAACACAAAGTTTGCAAAGCACTTATTTCAGGACTAAGCAAACAAAAACTTTACAGGAATTGGAAAGACTAGTACAATTTCTATACGCTCAAGTAATACACACACAAAGGCAGGTCCAGGTGTTAAATTTAAGGAGGAGCTCACGGTTTCAGGCTCAGGAGTCAGAAATTGTAAGAAAAATCACCAAAAACGTCAAAATACACCTCATCCATAGATAAATAGCACTTTCATCTGTAACTCACATATGTTCTTACACAAAGATAGATGATACATATACATATCTTCGTTTAAAAAGATAAATGGCACTTCCATGGCACTGAAAGCAAAACCCGTTGGTTATACAGTTCCGTGAGTCAACATCCCAACGGGTCGTTTGAAAGGCTGACAATGTCAAGGTGTGGTGGTGGACTTGGGCAGATTTGGGTGGCTGACATGTTCAAGTTTACGTGAAGAATCGGCCAAGGCCGGACTAGTTTTAGTTGAATTGGGCCACAAAAAACTTGGCCCATGATAAAAGCCCCTTTTTTGCACAAATTCTAGAGCTGAACTAATTGCCTTGAAAACAAACCTGGGTTTGCGAATCCTCACAACAGCCTTAAGGCCTTCCATGAGCCCATCAAAGATGTTCATCTAGGTTTCGGAACTCTGTGGGACCATAATTTTCCTAGGATGCTTTGACAAGCTCTTCCCATTACAAAAGAGTATGTTGCTGATCCAAAGCGAAAAGATCAAGAGCATCACCTTCTAAATACATAGCAGCAATGACAACCTTAAGCTCATTGAAGTCTAATAGTACCAGAAATATGTTCGGCCTTTATGATCCAACCAAGCAGATCGCCCCATCAAAACCTAAGGAATTCCATCTTAACATGAGGCCTACAACGGGGTTTTTAACCCACCATAGTGGATACATCCCTACATGGTCATTATCTACCCAAGATGATCATGCGGCAACCCATGGCCCCATGCTTGGTTCTGGGCCTTTCACATTAGTTGGGCCATGAGCAGCTCCCAATAATTCAGCAGCAGATTGTGCTTTTATAGCAGCATCCATGGCTTTGAGGCAATGAAGGTCAAGTACTAAAGGATAGCATCCATGGCTTTGTTGGTGTAGCGGAATGGGTACATGGTGGAGAGGGTGGGGGTGGAAATGGAACCTCTTTGGTGGAAAATGAGGGAGAAGTGACCAATATTGGATCTTTTGTGGGCTTCGATACCAAACTGATAGAATCTTCAGAAAACTAAATAGATGAAATGAAATTTATTTGCAAACTGAGTGCAAGAATCTTAAAACTCGAACAGTTTTATCCATAGGGATAGGAAAAGACTCCAATACAAGAAAACTAAATAGATGAAATGAAATTTATTTGCAAACCAATTGATTTAAAGCATACCCATTATCCATAGTAGCAGACTAATTAAGCCTATGCCCCTTGCACCAAAAATTTATCAAATGACGTGTCTTTTTCCTGTACAATGGACCAGTGTGTTTTGAGTGCCTGATAATCATAGGCTAAATACATAATTACCATTTCAACTTTTCAACCTTATGCAAACCTTATACTTATAGGAGAATCCAAATAAAAGCAGGCCAATAACGTAAGTGGAGATATTTCGGCAACAACATGGTGTCCGGAAGCCCAAATAAAAGCAGTACAATTATACCCAAAAACAAAATCATGTTAAAGACATGCATGGCAATAATTTTTTTCACCTGAAAAGCTGAAAGTTTTGAGGCAGTGCCTCAGCAGGAGATCTCTGAGAAGAGAATCCATCATCAAAAGTAGCAAAAGAACCACTACTTCCAAATCCAGACAACGGCATAGACTGAATTGTTGATATAGCCATCGCAGCACCAGGACTAATCTTACGAGGTGTTCGATAGGCAACACCAAGAAGTGCCCCTCCATGGAGGCCAATGACCTAAGTAGAGAAATTTTCATGTTAAGATGGGAAACTAACCGTGTAGAATGCAGCAATCGAGGAAGTAGAGCACTGAAACAAATGCATGTTTAATAGTACGAAATCTTATAAGCACTATTTAATACTGGAAGTGTTACTCTACCAGAAAGACGAAAATCCTAACGATAGTTGAAAACAGCCTAAAATATCATAGACCATTTATTTTTCATTGAGAATAAAGAACATGCCTAACATGATGTATAATATTTATCTACTTAATAGGAAATAAAACAATTTGTTAAGGACAACAGAAATTATGGGAAAGATTGTTACATACAACTAAGAAACCATCTTTCTTCATAATCAAAGAACAAATGCATGAAGAATGAGCCTAGCTCTATTGAAATGATAAAACAATAAACACAGAGGAGATCAAGATACCGGTTCACTTCGGCTACCAATGGACCTCATTAATATGTTTGACGTTCCGTCGTCCAGCAAAATACGAACTTGAACATTAGCAGAAGCAGCAGTAGCAGCTGCTGCAGCAGCCTGAGCTGCAGCTGCTTCTTTAGCTTTTCTTGATGAACTGCCCTTGGGGACAATGGGCATTCTAGGAGGTAATGCAGACTCTAAGATAGCAAATCTGTCGGAACATATATCCCAAGCTAGAAGCCTTGCACTTCCAGAATCAACAATGGACCAATCGCTAACTTTGTAGATTGAAAAATAAGGAATATCAGGCCACACAACTGCAAGATGCCTGCACATAAGTTCACACTAAGAATTGATGCTACACTATAAATGCATTCCAACTGAAGTTTCTCCGTCAAATCATATAACATGTGAGCATGGATGTAGCAAAGTAGGATGCATTTATAACTGACTTGTACAGGAGCATATCAGCATAGATGGTTCTTTTTCCCCTCTCCTAGAATGAGAGGACATAACAAGAGGTACTAAGAGTCCAAACTGGTCATCAAACATGTAAATGAACCATGCATCCATGATCATCTACTACATTTTGTTTAAATATGAACTTAAATAGACATGTTGAAGCAAAAGCCACTTTTTTTTCTTCCTTTTTGGCCAATAGAAAAAGTCAGAGATTACTTACTTTCCAGAACTGCTTACAGAAAGAACGGAATACGAATCATGTGGAACAGGTGTACTGATGTGCTTTTTAATCTGCTTCACATGCAACGGTTCAAGTGAATCTCCCCTCATCTTTCCTGCTTCAGATAAGGAGCCATTATTTCCAAGTGAAGGGTTTGCTGTATTAGACAACTGAAAGCTTAACAGCTTCAGTTCTCTTTCAACAATGTAGACAGCAGAATGTTCTCGACTTCCAGCTGGTGTTGGGAGAGGAACTACAGGAGGAAGTGATTTAGCATCAAATTCACTGACAATAATACCAATATTGGTCCCAGTAGCAACAAGATGAGGCTGTAAAGGATGTGCAACCATGCAATAAACCTGCAGTATAAAATTGCAAGAGTCAAAATACATATTGCTATGGAAGAGATCAGGTGGTGGGAAGAAAAGAAAGAAACATCCAGCTGTATTAAAAGAATTACAATAATATGTCAAATTCATTCAGGAAAAAAAAATCAAATTCATGGTGAAGATTTATATTACTTTAATACACAAATATAGTTGATATTATTATGTTTTAGCGCTTTAGTTTCTAAATTCTCAGAGATATCCAAAGAATACAAACCATCTTACACAAAACAAAGTCTAGCAAGTAGCAAGCAGAGGTTGAACTAATGATGTGCCAACACATTCTTCTACATCCTCAGTTCAGCTCTCACAGAGAATTAGAAATTACTCAAAAGAGCCAGGATATTTTGTTATCAATGTAAATCTTTTTCGTCTATAGCTAATCCAATTAGGCTTCAGCAATATTGATACTGAATAAGACATTAAGAGCATGAAGCTTAATAAGGTTCTAGGGTAAAAACACTAATAATTAATTTTTATGGAAAAAATAAAAGTGGCACAGTTCATTGCGGCTCTAAGATCACAACAACAAAAACAGCTAAATACCCTAAGTTTCTTGTTTGGCGCAACTGCTTGAGGAGGAACAAGAGAAGACAGATCACACAATGGTCTTGTAAGCGCTGAATAAGTTGGATGCTCAATAGCCCTGCGAAAAAACAGTAACTGTGATATCCTAGCGATAATAAATAAACAATACTGCCTTACATTATCATTATTTAATGCACATAGCCTTCCATTAATATCCTATAACAAGAGCAATAGTATTAAAAACTATAAATATTTTGTAATAAAAAATAAAAATGTATTTACTGGGAGCGAGAACCAAGAAATTAGTATACCATATATAGGAATCTTTGACGCAAGTCAAAATATCAAGGTTAGGTGCTCGAGGATGACACCAAGATGCCACACTATGACATGCAAGTTTAGGAACAGGCTTAATTCGCCTCAATTCCTGTAGCAAAGAACTTAACAAGATCAAAAGAGAAAATATGCCAACTCCTTGTCTCGAAAGTCATACCAATTGCTTTTCATAATTGCTAAAACTTAACAAGGGGCAGCTGAAAACCTTAAAAGAGACCGTGTCCCATATAGCCAGTGTCTTATCTGCTCCAATTGTAATTAGCTGGGGGGCGCCCCCAATAACTCTAGAAAGCTCAACAGCAACAACTCCGCCATCATGTGCCTATTTGATAGTTGATACCATACAGATGTAAAATTTCCCAAAGAAGGTGCATCAAGAAAGCATGCACACAAAATATGTTCTAAAAGGCTAAGTGGATACAGTGAAAAAAGAAATATATCAATAAATTTTAACAAAAGAGAGAACCGTTTAAATCACATCACCACACTCATGAAACATTGCAATACTTCACAAGAGTAAACAAAAATACTAAGTGATCCAATCTCGAAAGCACCTTATTATTTTCTATTATTGGTGTGCAATTGAAGTTGCTCAGTAAAAATATAGCACTCTTAACATTTTAGCTTATCTTTAATATAATCTTTCGAATTCCGACTTTGAGATTAATCAATTAACTGTTTACTGTGTTGATTATTAGCCTTTATGTAGGAGAAAAATTCTCCAGAATTAAAGATATAAGCACCTTCAAGCTTAGCTTGGGTACAAGTTCTCTTGAATCTTGACCATGGTCTGCACTCCAGAGAATAAGCAGACCGTCACTGGCACCTGAAACAAGAAGTGCCTGCAAATGAAATATAAAACAAACAATGAAAAAGAATTACAATAATAAAAAATCATAAGAGGCCAAGCTTCAAGATACGAGCAAGCGTGTAATCAAATACGTCCTAGCTATTATGTAAAAATATTTTGCCAAAAAAATGGAATCAAGTATTGGAGTTAGAAATTTAACTTGGAAAGCCCAAACAACTATATGTTTTCCTAAATACATCTGAATTACATGAAACTAGAGGCAAAACAATATAGAAACAATCAATCTAAATATTCCTAGAGGCAAAGTCATTGACAGTTATTGCCATTGATGCAATGCAACTACCCTTGCTTTCATTCTTAGTTGGAGAGAACTATTAGGGACTTGTCACTTCATCTTGGGATGTGAGATGAGGCTACTATCAAGATCTCATCAAAAATACAACTGCTATCAAGATTGTTTAAATCAACAGTTGCATTTTATACTTGCAGTCAATTGCCATTATGTATCTGACAGAGCATTCTTGTATTAAATGTGCATGTCCGAAAAAGGACAAACCTCAATATTGATGTGAAAGATCGAATATAGGAAGAAAGAACATAGAAGATGAACATTTATACACAAAAGAAACCTTAAAGTTGTTTGAGTAGCAACAATTTCCAGTAAAACTAACAGAATTTAATGGTTTTGTTACTATACACCATAAGGCAATTTGATGGGCCACATTGTAGATCTCAATTAAAAAGTTACTAACATCAAGGCCGGAGATGGCATTAATCTTATGACCAGAAACGTAAACATCATCATAAACACACAATGGACTCACATGCATTGGTCATGGTTGGGTAAAATTGTTATTCTTTAAGAATGAGAATTGCCAGAAGACATTGCATAGATTTTTCTCTGAAAATTATGACCTACCTCACCAGTAGAAGCCATGAAACTCATCAAACAAGAAATTGATCCTTTATGCCCCCCTGTGTATCTTCTTACAAGCTGCCAGAAATAAAATGAATTCCATAAAAAGAAGAATGACAATTTCATAATAAAAATGTACTAGAAAATAAACAAGAAAGGGTTAAGTGGTTGATTAGTAGCGAATGTGACAAAAAAGAAAAAACAAACCTTCCATGTCATCATTGAAAGAACCCTAATAACACCATCTGATCCACCAAAAGCAACAAGAGGACTGTCACCGACAGACGATCTAGAAAGGAACTCCATACTGTCACAGAAAAAAAAAATAGAAAAAAGGATACCAGCAAACTAATCAGAGTGTAATGGTATATTGTGAGAATGAGTTGAAGGACGGTAGAAGAAATTTAACATTAACAAGATCATAGGTATAGTTTGCAACCTATGCTTAACAATAAAAGCAGATGGAATAGGATTATAGATACTACAAAAGCTACTTAAGAAGGCTTAATAATTTGATGATAAAAGAACGGGAGTAATCAGAAGTTGAAGAAAGGCAGTAACAGCACCAAAAATGGGAAAGATGGTTGACAGACAAATGAAATCAAAATGCTTTGCAGGTGAGCTGAGGATATGAAAGATGAAAGCATTGGCAGTTAAAGGTAGCAAACAACAAAGAATAAGAAGCTTCAATTCTAGAATTTCTGGTCAGAAAACGAATGTGGCATAAAGTAGAAGTAAGTTCATTTCCCTATAATAGTGAACATATATGAAGTAAATAAAATATGGCAATGGAGCTGATTAAAAAATGAGCTAAGTGATAGATAACTCACCAGAGAAGAGACTTGTTGTCAAGCTCTTGTTTGGGTACATCACGGCTGCGCATCGTGACCAAGTCCAAAAAGATGGCTTTGTTTTCACAGCAGATGACAAGAAAATGCCGTCCTTTAGTTGATGGAGCCGGAGAAGCAAAAGCCGAAGTAACATGATTGACAGCAGTAGGAGCCTCGGCAGCTGCAGAACGATTGCGCCAAAGTTGCCAAAACCGCACATCATCATCAAAAAAGCTCACTTGCTTAACACTAATAACAATTCATCAAAAGAAAAAGGTCAAGATTTCAATTTTACAGTTAAATTATATATGAAGAAAGGAAAAAGAGGGTTCCACTAGTTACTAATTACCTCCCTCCGCGGATGGCCTCCGTAGGTTTCCCTCTGGAATCTGCGAATTCGTAAAATCATATAAAAAACCCAAAACAAAAGACGATTAAAAAATAAAAAGAAATAGATAGCGAACCAGATTCGCCCTCAGCAAGCTTCTCCAATTTGACACCAACAAGACGTCTCTGGTCGATCCCACCGGCCTTGAGCTCGTATATGACCTGGCGATGCTCCCAGTTCCAAACGGAGACGTGATCGGAGGCATCGGCGGTCACCAACCATGGATGTGTGGGATGCACCGCTATCTTCACAATTTTCTCATTGGTGGCTCGAAATGCCCTGAGCCGTAGCATTTTTCTCCTCGATCTGATATGATCTAATCTAATCTGGTTATAAACAACTACTTTACTGTTAACTTGCAAGGGCGGCCGACAAATCTGGAATCTCTACACCAATTTCGAGTTTCACGCAGAATTTCAGATCCGGGCTGGTTTTCTGATATTCTCCGGGCTGGTTTTCTGATATGCTCCGGGCTGGTTTCCTATTTGCCAGCCCTCTTCCCTCACGGTTTTTCAACTTCTTCCTTTGTTTTCTTTTTCTTTTTTTCTAAATAAAACTATCAAAATGACCGTACTGACCAAGAAGACTATCGGAATCTTTTATACTAGGATGGTAAAACTCAAATCACCCCTTACGTACAAAAAGGATTGATTGAAATTTAATCACTTTTAAACTATTTAAAAAAATTAATCTTATTAATTGTTTTTAATATTTTAAATGATTAAATTTTATAAAAATACATATTTAAATTATTTAATTGAATGTTTTTAAAATGTATTTTTATTAATAAAAGAAGTAAAAGTTACAAAATTGACTATCAAAAAACAATAAAACGGCAATTTTAATGGACGAAGGGAGTAATTATAAAACATGTTTTGAATTTTATCTAAATTTAAGGTGGGCATTCGATCGAGTTAAGACAAAAATTTGAATTAATCTAGTTGAAGAGACATATTTTATAACTCAAAAATTATTTAAAAAATTCGAACGAAGTCGAGTTGTTTGAATTTATGTTCAAATTTAATTTAAACGTTTATAATGTTATGATATTAATTAATTTCAATTTAAACGGTTTCTATAACCATATACAATACACATATATTTCTTTATAATTTTTCATATGTATATATATGTGTGTATCTTAGACTCAGACTTAAAAGCTGATGCACTAATTATTAAAGTTTTCGAGTTATTTGAATTATCATTTTATAATATAAATTTTATTTGAATTTTTTTTTAGTCGAGTATAGTTTATAAAATTACTAGTTAAATAATTTTCGCATTGAATCGAGTTGAATAATTTAATTTTTTTCGAGTCGAATTTTACACCCCTAATTTAAGTATCGTGTATGGAATAGTTACGATTAAAATGTTATAGTATTTCGGATTATATTTTGTTCTTTTTTTTTTTTGAAAAATATATTTTGTTCTCTTTTTAAAAAATAGTTTATGCATACTTCAGAAAAAGATAACACGTTTATTGACACGGCGATTATAAAAAAAATATAACACGTTTCGTTTTCTAAGTTTATAATTTTCATCAATTAAGCCATTAATTATTAAAATACATCCAATTTAAAAAAGTATTGTTTTATTAAAAACTATGAAAATATGTTAAAAAATTAGATTTTAGTAATCTATGTTTATAGCTTTTAATAATTCGGCACATAATCATTAAAAATAAAAAAAATGAATTAAAAATTTAAATATATATAATATTTTTTTAATTATAAAAATATTATTAAATTTTAATGTTAAACTGAAACTTAAATTTCGAAAGCAATTTAAAATGGTAGTGATTTCAAAGATTACATCACTACATATCTATAACAAAAGGGACGGATTATGACCGGAACAAGTCATCCAACTTTAGAGATATTTTTAATAATAAAAAAATAGGGTCTAAAGTGACTATTCAATCAAATATTAGAGGTTTTTTAGCATCATCAAATGATTAAGAAAATGTGTGAACAAATACTACCATGTAATCACATTAAATCTTTTAAACAATGTCAGAGGTTTGAATATTGACGTTATGAATAGAGAAAATTGAATTGCCCCCGTAAAACCCGATCCGAATTAATCAACCAATAAATCGAATACATGTAGTTAAACCCCAAAAAAATTGTGTATAGCCTGTTTTTAAAATGCCTTAAGCTATTTGGTTCATTGCAATAGTCTAGTGATCTGAATTTTGCACCCTCTAAGTTTCTGATAAACTTTTTAACCATTTGCACCATTAACATAAAATCATGTTTCCGTCCCTGATTACGATGACATCCGCCTAATCTTAGCACACGACCTCTAAGGCATCTGCCTAATCTTAATCATCGACGGAGCCTGCTCATTCTCTTTGGTCTCTCTCTCTGTTCAAAATCTTTTTAACCCAAGATTCATCACATTACCAACAATGAGTTCATGAGAGAAACAAAATAGTAACCAAATTACATTTCTAAGAATGATGATGAGATAGAGCGTTCTTCATGCGGTTTCGTTAAACGATAAGCGAAAGCAATAAAAAGAAGTTCACAAGGAGACTAACTGCTCAGGGTTTAAAATTGAAGGCCATTCTCCCTAGCAGAATCAGCAAGGGCTTGTATGCGTCCGTGATACGGATAACCGCCTCTGTCAAAGGCCACCTTTGTGATCCCTTTTTCCAAACAAGATTTTGCAATGGATTCACCTACCTTCTTCGCCACTTCCTGAAACCAGAATACTGAAAATTTTAGCCACTTTTAACAAACATGAGGAAATGGTTCAAACCATGAACAACGCATCATGCAGAACCGAGCTAAGGAAATAGGGCAACTAATAAGTCAAGGTCCATGTAGAAACAGAATGAAGTGCGGCGTTGAATGGAAATAAATGAAAACAAAAGGATTGATGAAACAAGCAACATTCAGAACTAGAGCAAAACCCCTGAGCAGCTTATAGAAACCAATCGAATTGTATAAGTAAAAGAAACAAGTTCAATCAAAACCCCTTTAGCTATCATTCAGAACTAGAGCAATGCACGAAAGCCGGGTAGGAAAACTACAAACCGATACAGCTGACTATTAATTTGTATCTATGAACTCACAATGGTGGGACCAGACGAGTAGTCAAATTCCTCAGAAATCGGTTTCTGCATTGTCGAAGCGGAAGCAAGTGTGTGCATTTTCGAGTCATCAATGACTTGGACATAGATATGCTTGTTGGAGCGGAAGACGCACAGTCTCGGTCTATCTGGTGTTCCTTCAACCTATAAAAGCAAGAAACACCTTGTAGTAAGATAGGGGATAGTTTGTACGGTTGAGGGACTTAAACCCCTAGGAACCAAAACTAGTACATTTCACTATAGTAACATCAGGATGGATCTAGACATGCAATAGAAACGACCGCACAGATCCCCCCAATAAAAGAAGAGCCCTAAAATGAGTTAAGGAAATACTTGTGATGAAAAACAAAAGATTGGTTCTGGATTAGTATAAAGCACATGAGAGAGCAAAATGATTATGTACACAACAAGTTAACAAGTATTTATTTTTTCTTAAAATTTAGAGCTTCATTTTAATAGATTACAAGTGACCACTTAAATCTTTGAACCGTGGCATAATAACATCAAGCTATGAAGCATCGGTACTTCAATTTAAAGTCGTACCACGTACCCGATACATCCACGTATTTCATCTCCCTATTGTTTCTTATTCTAATATTCTCCCACACTTTTTCGGTATTTTTCCGTTTCTTTTTTACTTTCTCTTGCTCACATGATTTAACTATAAGTATAGAAATATGTGTGATGTCATGCTCACATAATTTTTGTATGACTTTCTATTTTTACATTCTTTTAGAATATAAATTTTATTTTATATTTGTTATACCGTACCCGTACCCTATAATTTTAAAAATTTTCGTTTCTCCCCTCCGCTTCGTACCCGTTTCAGTGCAACATAGACATCAAGTCCGTCCAGAGGAAACTCTTAACCCTAATCATTTCTTACATAAATGCTCTTATGAAGTTCCACCACAGGTTAAGTTAATAGGGTTCCTTAATCCTTAATCCAAATTATCCAACCCCAGTTATTTCCAAATCTAAAAGCGAAATACCATCATCAAGAAATGAGTAAATTCGAAAGGCAAACAGTAGTTGATAATTGTTCTAAGAAATGGGATTAGCTTAACCTTCTTTCTGATTCGAGAATGGCGGGCTTGACGGTCTTCCGTTCTGGTGCGAGTTTTGGCCTCAACAGTGAGGAAACGGGAGGGAAAAGATGGGCGAGCATTTGGCATTGAAAGCCTCAAGGGAATTCCCAAAAAACAAGTCTGATTATGATTGAGAGCAGCATTAAGCTGCAATTTCGTAGTCATAGCCGTTGCTGTAATTGCCATAGCCATTCCAGATTCCTGATTGTCTGCATTTTCAATTTTAAACAAATAAAACGAAGAATCAGCAAAAACGTATCCAAGATTATAATTCGCTTATTATTGAACTGAGGAAACAATACTGCCATACCTGCTCTCTGTAAGCAAAGCGAGGGAGGGAGATTTGGATAAGAACAGAGATAAAGCGTAGAAATGAAAGGGGAAAAGCATTGTCCTGTTTTCATCGGTTTCATGCTGGTCCCAAGCCCAGCCCAATATCATTTTTCACCATTAGTACAAAAATAATTTTCAAAAAATAAATTATTTTTTTATAAAAAAAATTAAAAACATTTTTTAGCGTTTGGATGATATATGTGTTGATAATTTTTTTAAATTTATTCATTACAAATATCAAATATAATAAAATAATATTATTTATTATAAAAAATATAATAATAATATTGTTAAAATATTATAATAATATATTCAGTATAATTTATTTCAATGTTATTGTTAAAATGTTAAATTTTTAAAAATAAAAATATTGAGACTAAAATATTTATTAAAATAATAAATAGTATTAACTATATTAACTAAATATTAAAATAAAAATATTCTGTTGTACACTTGTAAAATATATCTTAGAAGAAAAAATATTTAAGTACTATGTCGGATAATTTTTTAAAAAGTATAACTCGTAATTGGACATACACATAATGTGTTGAATAATTTTTAAAAATAAATATAATTTAAAAAGATATCTAAGAATAAAAAAATATTATAATAATCAATAAATATTATTTATGTAATATACTAGTTGGTTAAATACATGAAGATTTTGATGATAATTGATGAATTTCTATAAAATATGGACATATCTGATTTTTTTTCTTCTTCACGTCGTTTAAATTTACATGTTTTTAATTTTCTATATTCATGAGTTTTCTTGGTGAACATCGACTCTAAGTTTCTTTTTTTCCTTTGTCATATATTTCCTTATTGTTACTGAAATATAACTTCTTGTTTTTAAAAAGTATCACTGTTAATTGAACATACACTTTATTGTTAATGAATAATATTATTAAAAAATAAATATAAAAAATATTTAAAAATCAACAATCTCTATAGCACGTGGTTAAAAGATTTCAATTGACATATTTTTTTCTCGTAAGTTAAAAAAGGATTTAAGAGCACCGTATCACATTATAAATTTGATCAAAGTTTACGTATAGTTTTAATATTTATATGTATATAAAAAAAATATTCATTTTGATTAGAAAAAGTTAATAGTAGTGAGAGATAATAATAAAAATGTTAGTAAAGAAAATAAAAGTAATTGTGGAAGTTGTGAGAAATAAGTGATTTACTACTTTAATTTTTCAGGTGAGTATATTTTAGTTAAATAAAGTTAAACTACTTTCATGCGCAATTTACTTTTATTTATATCATTAATCTAATTATTGGAAATCATAATCAGGAAAACATGAACGTAGTGGCTTGCAGGTATTACTAAGTTTATATATATGAAACCAATAAACTGAATATCAACAAGGTCGTTGTAGTATAGTGGTAAGTATTCCCGCCTGTCACGCGGGTGACCCGGGTTCGATCCCCGGCAACGGCGTAAAATATTTTTTCCCTCCCTGCTAAAAACTAAGAATTAGCTTCGCCCAGACTCGAACCGGAGACCTTCAGTGTGTTAGACTGACGTGATAACCAACTACACCACGAAACCTTCATGTTCAAAACTTCCATATTTTGCATTCAGAACTTAGAATAAAAATACCTACCAAACAATCTATGAATCTAAATTTGTTTTAAATAGCACAATCCTAATAATTAGTATATGGAAAAAGGAAGGATTGGAACTTTGATGATATGTGAAAAACATTCCTTCCCTGCTATAATTAAGCAGAAACTGCTTATTGCCTTTCAGTTCTATACTGTTGCTGGTTCAGAGTACTAAACCATAGAGGAAATCATGATTGAACCCCAAGTCTAGGAATCCCAGTGGCCCATGATTTCTGAATATATAAATCTATACATAGTTTAACCATACGTTGGCACTTCTTTGAGAGGATTTAATTATGTTTCTGAAATAAGTCAGCTTAATGTGCTACTTGTTGAGAATGAATGTAGTTAGAGTTAGAGATGGTAATCATGTTTGCTTTACAACTCGAAACTTTTACCTTCATTCTTTGCAATATTATGAGTGGTCCTTTTGTTTTAGGCCATGTTTAAACAATGCTCTTCGAGATTTTAGTTTCTCTTTCGATGAGGATTGAGAAGAGGGAACGGTCGGAACATTGCACGGTGTCTTCTACTGCCTGAACCATGGGTGTTCCATAGAATTCATCTTTGTCATCAAATTGTTCTGATCCATCACAGCAAGAATCAGATGGAGAAACACTGCCACTGCGATCTTCATGAGAGTCTTTTTGGTCATCTGTTGTAGTGTTGTCCTTTGACGATTTGATGTCGTTTGAGACATGTCCCGAACCGGCAATGCAACCATTTCTATATCAAATTCAGATATGTCTTGGCTGTGAACCGTGGCATTAGTTTCACTGCACATGTAGATCTTGAAATGCTATGGTCTGAGTTGCACTCCGTATGATTACTCACTGACCTGGCTCGCTGAGATGTGGGTCTTCTTTTTCTTCTCAAATGAAACCAAGTTTTATACTCCACTCCTTCCCAGTTTTGGTTCCACTGCAAATACATTATTTCCTTTGCTGTTATTGGTAAAGTCAAGCTCGGAAGGTGGCACGAGTTCAGTAGATAAATCACAAGGCTCCACTTGCTTTTCCTTTGCTGCAGATTTTTTATAGCAGCTTCCCTCTGGTTTCTTACTTTCTGACAGTTGAACATGTTAATGATTTTTAAACTGCGGGATACTGTCTGGTCCTACATCACTTACATTGGACTCGCTCAATTCCTCCAAGGTCAACTAACCAGATTTGTTTTTGTTAGATGTCGTCTTTCGGGAGCATGGAAGCAAGTAATTGAAATGTGAATCATGCTAACAGGAGCAACAACAAAAACAACATGCTTTATAAACTGGAAAAAAAAATGATCAGGAAAACATGTACGGCCTGCAGGCATTATATATATATGTATAAAACCAATCATCTTTCCATCAACAATGTCGTTGTAGTATAGTGGTGAGTATTCCCGCCTGTCACGCGGGTGACCCGGGTTCGATCCCCGGCAACGGCGCAATTTATTTCTTTTCCATTCCTTCTTTCTAGAGAATGAAAAAGAGCTTAAAAGGGTATTTAAAGGAGACCTTCAGTGTGTTAGACTGACGTGATAACCAACTACACCACGACACCTTTATGCTATGCGAATCATGCCATGCTAACAGGAGCAACAACAAAGACAGCATACTTTATAAACCAATAAAAAATAGTTATCTGCATTCTGCCCTGCTTTTCCTAGAAACACTATCGAAAATTAAAAGTAGTTCGTATACGACTTTAGAGTCTGGTTGAAAGTTGTGTAATGGTACCAATATCATGACTGCAGGGACCTTTATCCATTATTGTTATTAGTTTAAATGTATACAACTTCAAAGCCCGGTTGAAGTCTCTTATTTGGATGGAAACAAGGTTCTCGATTCCGATTCCGATTCTGCCGTTTGAATCGAAGGGGCTGCATCCAAATCAGCACACGTCTGGTTGAAGCAGTAGGCCGCACATGTTGCAGTACAAGCAAGTCTGAAATTTCCTAGAAAAAACATTTGTATTTTGCATAGTGATGACTGCAAATGATATGTTGACCACACAGGCTGCGGTATAAGCAGGTCACAAAATATTACAATCAAATTACAATCATATTACAATCAAATTGCAAAGTCACTTTTTCTCATTTAATCATATTCGATGTGCTTACTAAACCACCAAATTTCATTTTTGTGTCATCTGTAAAATCAACAAAATTAACTAAATAAATGACTCATTGTAGCAATAATAATAAAATGAATTTAGGGTTCATCACCCATTTGTTAAATCATATAGGAAAATAGTTTTCTTTCATTGCATATACATTCATTGTTGAGAGCTTCAAAAACCACAAGGATAATTCTTTCTCCTTCTAATATCTTATATAGTTTTAATGATTTGTATTCAATACACTGTCGTCGATAGTTTTAATGATTTGTATTCAATACACTACCGGCGACAGTTGAAACAAAAAGTTTCACAAGAACCTTAGTTTTAGGCTTTGGTTTAGAATTTAGAATTTAAATGTTGGGATTTAGGTTTATGGATTTAAAATTTTGGGGTTGTGGTTAGAATTTAGAATCTATGGTTTAGAGTTTAGAGATTTATGTTTTAACCTATAAACCCCAAATTCTAACCCATAAACCCTAACAATAAAACACAGCCCATCAATTCTAAACCACTAAACCTAAACCCTAACCTTAAACCCCAAAATTAAGGCGCTTATAGAAATTTTTTTGTTTCTGCCGCCCGTGTATAGAATTATTATCCATTTTTTAAAGACACATCTTGAAATATATCAACGCTCAGATATACCATTTATGACTAAACATATGATCTCAGTCAGAAAAGTTAGAAATTGTACAACAATATCACATTAATCCATCGAGTTTTGCCCTAGCTTTTCTTTTTTTCTCTAGTGCCGCCGCTCTTTCATTCTTCTTTAAAGACATGCTGACAACGGCAACAACTTTAGGGTTGTTTGTCGACCGTTAGTCACCCTCTTTTATTTATTTGTTTCGTTCTTTTGATTTTCTATCATTTTAATTCAATAAATATGTCTTTATGACACGCTTTTCTCTACTGTTTAGTACGTTTTTCTGTTTTTTAGCACGTTTTTCTGTCTCTTGGCACGCTTTTTTGTTGTTTGTTTTCTATCAGGATTGGATTTGACGTCGCCACGACTGATCAAGATGGCGCTCTTTTGACTATCCTGTTGATCTCCCTGTTCTGGACCCTCAAACTGGATCTTGATGCAAGTTTAGTCACTGATCTTGTTCGTGATTAAGTTTGTGGTAATAAATGTGTTGTCAACGTACTCCAATTCTGCAATATGCATTTTTTAATGTTGTTTTTTGATATTTTTTACCTTCATCGTCGAGCTTTGATGATGCCATGTATCTGCTTTGTTTCGAGTCTTTGAATTAAGTTTTTATCTTTTCTTTATTTGGACATGATTATGATCTAGAGACGTTAGTTTTGTATTTTTAGGGTTATGTCCAGGTCTTGTTTGTTTACATGCATTCTAAACTTTCATATTGGATTTTCATTTATTAATAAAACTGACGTACTCATTTTCAAAAAAAATGAGAAATTATATCATGAGCTTTTCTCATAGGCTATTTATGATCCTAACCAATAAAAATCACTGAATTCATTAATTTTTTCCACGTCATCTTCTTACCAAGTGAATCTTCACTTGATAAAAGTTGTTTTTTTAAATTTGGTTTATGGTAAGCATGAGTGAAGATTCACTTGTTAAAAAGATGACATGAAAAAATTAATAAATTCGGTGATTTATATTGGTTCGGACCATAAATAACGTGAGGTGAAATAAGGAATGAAAATTATCTTATTGATTGTTGGCAAAATGGGATTGAGAACTATTAGCAAATGGGTTCCTTTAAAACTCTAGCTATAACTACACATATACCGTATGGGTTGATTTGAATAGATTCTCTCGATTCTCAATCTCCATACTTCATCATTCAATGCAGGTGGGTAGTGCTTCTTATACACTGTCAAGCATATCAATTAATAAATTTCAAGAAATACACCAATAAAAATGGATAACATTACAAATGTATGAACTCACATTCGCCTCTGTGATCCTTGACAGTAAAAGCCACTGTCTTTGCTTCCCGTATGTGTATACCCTCACAATATCCAGGGGAAACCTTCAACCCAAGCCTAAATGTCCTGCTTCTTATCCAACTTGAATTGCCATTAAAAGTGTCCCCGCCCCCTCTTTGAGGGTCACTTGCAAGTCACTCGTCAATAATGATCTTTTTCCTTCACGCTCTTTGTAACACCCGTATTTTGGGCCTAGGAGTTAGCCGGGTATTAATTCGAGTTAAATAAAATTTAATTAAAATAATTCAACTTCTAGTAATGACCTATTTGAGCTTAAATAAGAAATAAGGGACCTATATCGCGATTTGACCCAAAGTTTTCAAAAGCAAGATCACTTTATCAAAAAAAGTGTCTTCCTCCCTTTCCCCTCCCCCCTTTTCACGTGGAAACCATCTTCCCTCCCCAAACCCTCTCAAAAATATCAAGTTACTATTCTATCAATTTTCCACTCATTTCCAACACCATTTTAAGAGGTAATTATGTTTTCTAAACCTCCTCTTTATTCTCTATCTATCCCTTGTTGTAGATTTCAAAAAGATGGTGTTTTGAAAATTAGGGTTCATAAGAAATTTGGGGTTTTGATGGGGCTTTTCAAATTGTTTTGTTAAATTATGTTGGGGGTTTGTTTAAGCATGATGAAATACACCATATACTTTAATTTGGTTGAATTTTGATAGAAATTCGTAGTAAGGTCTTAGGGCTAGATTTAAGGTTGTAAAACTTGAGTTTTTGGTGGGTTTTGTGTTGAAATTGATGGGCTGTTGGTCTACCTATGGTATGAGAGTGTTTTGGGATGTTTTGGAAGCCATTTGGGTGTTTGGAAGTGGGTTTTTCAGCAAGGGTTTTGGGAAGCACGAAAATTGAGTTTTGGGAGATTTTGTGACTTGGGGAATTTGTGAAATTTAGTTTATGGTTGTGAAGTGAATTGATAGTTGAGCTTTAGCATTGAATTGTGGTGTAACAAGTGTGTTTTGCTTGGCTAGAAGCAAGGGGAAACGTTGAAGGAGCTTTGGGACCGAATCCGGGTGCGTAGGAGGATTGTTCGATTTGCTAAGGAAGGGCGGTGAGTGGTTTCAACTTGTTTTTAAAGTTTGGTTCGAGTGTGTGTGTGGGTGAAGTGTGCTTGGTAAGCCACTTCTAGTTGATTCAAGTTGATAGCTTAGCCCTTGATATCCATGTGCTCTTGTGCTTACTAGCTATACTCTTGATTTGTGGTTAATTGATACTTGTATGTATATCATGATGAGTTGATATGTGGTGAGCATGTATTGTGGTGGATGATGTTTATATATGATGTGGTTATGAAAATTGGCACTAAAAATTACCGGTTGTAAATGATCGATCATTAGGATAGTGTGCACACAAATTGAGTCAAAACGTACGTGGCCTTGATGGCGTTAAGCCATCAAGGAGGAGTACGGTGATGTAGCATTCCACCGGAAGCTTTTATTATATTTCTACGGGATGATGAGTGGAATCCCATCCGTAGGGCATGTGGCGATGAGTGGAATCCCGCACATGCAAGGTTCGGTGATGAGTGGAATCCCACCGAGGTAAAGTGTTGTTAAAGTTTATATCCGCGCAATCGGGGTAATTAAAGTGGCCAATTAAACTTAAATCGTGTATTGTGATATATGAAGGTGATATATGGTTGTGTTATATTTATTGCTACATGATGATGATGTATGAGACTTGAACTTGTTAGGATTGAGAGACCATATATGCCACTTGAAAGACTAGCTAGGTCTACTTGATTATATGCAATGCTTGATATGTATGAGATTAGGATTACATGCTTGAACCCTGCATTGTTGATGTTTTTCGTTTTAGAGCACCCTCACTAAGCTTATAGCTTACGCTCTCAATGTTCAACAATGCAGATCGTTAGCGTGGTGTTAGTTCGAGGCAAGGCGAGAAGGGCTTTCCAAGTTGCTGCTCAAGTATGGTTGATTTTGTAGTAGTTAAGCAATGTGGCAATAGGGTGTCTTTATATGAGCTTGTATGACTCATTTGAATGATGATGTGTTGAGTTCGATTATGGTTTGTAAGCATGCTATACTTTGATGAATGTTGGTGTGTATGATGGTATGCTCTAGGATGCTTTAGGTTGTCTTATGCTGGGTGCAAACCTATTTTGAATGACTTGTGGCTTATGATCCTTTAGAGCCTTTGTGTATGCTTAATATTGCCTATATTGCTCCTTGATTTGAATGCTATGTATGAAAGCTTAAATACATGTTTGAATGACACCCATGGCTTAAATATGTGTGCTTGCATGTTGGTGTACGCTTAGGTGAGTCGAGAAATGCATTTAGGGTCGTGTTGGGGTCGTTTTAGTTGAGTTTGAGGAGTTGCAGTGCAGGGGGTATCGATACCCCTGGTAAGGGTATCGATACTCTCTTGCCCAAATGCCTCAGATTTTGCCTAGGGTATCGATATCCTTAGGGTATCGATACCGTCCAAAGTTTCTGTAATTTGGAATTGGGAGTTAGAATGGAGCGTATCGATACCGTGTTCCCGAGTATCGATACGGTTCTGGTCTGTTGACCAAGGAAGGTTGACCGAGGAAGAGGGTATCGATACCCCTGGTAAGGGTATCGATACGGTCTTCTCGTGTTGACTTCCTGGGTTGACCTAGAAGGAGGGTATCGATACCCCTGTCAAGGGTATCGATACTGCCTGCCTTATAAGCTTAAAACTGCATATTTTTGTATGGCTGTGTTTTGAATGTGATCTCCTTCGAACGTTTTCCGCTGTTGTGAATCATATAGTACCTAATATTCATCTAGGCAAGATTAATATATATAAAAAAATAGGGTTGCTAACCAAAGGGGAATCCTTTGGGTTTCGCTTCGGTTTTCCCCGTGTGGCCCACTCGGACCGGTCATCCGCCCAGGCCGGGACGAGGGGGTTACATTTGTTGGTATCAGAGCCTGAGGTTACCGAGACCTCGGGCAGGTAAGTGAGGTAAGGTTAATGTGTTAAATGCTTGTGTTGTTCAATGCATGATTTGCCATGAATCCTTGATGCTTGATTGACCGTATGATGTTTTGAATGCATAAACTGTCGTGTCTGGAATAGAGTGAGTGCCCATTGCTACTATTACTTAATTCAAAAGAGATTTTTGAAAAGAGGAATACTTGAGCACTATTGGACCCTTGCTTTGACTAACGTAATCCTTATCTGTTTCTTGTTGTAGTTTACTTTGCTAGTTGAACCATGAGACCACGTGGGAGGCCTAGGATGGTTCGACCGGAACCACGGGCAGAGGCTCCGAGAGTTGAGCCAGTTGTGAGAGTTGAGGCTCAAGTGGGAGAGCCAGTGGTTGGAGTTGGAGCTCCTCCACCACCTCCACCACCACCACCTCCTCCACCGGGAGTGGGAGGCGAGGCCGGGCCCGGAGGAATGGGACCACAAGGAGGCCAAGGTGGCCAAGGACCGGCCGGGATTGACTTAGCTCCGTTAGTTCAGGCAATAGCCGGGGCATTCCAGGCTGCAGTAGCAGGAGGTCAGGCAGCTCATCATCAGGGTGAGGGCACCGGATTGCCGTTAGAGAGACTTCGGGGCCTTGGGGCCGAAGAGTTTAGAGGTGCTACTCCGGAGAGGTCAGAGATGTGGTTTGAGAAGACCGTCTGTATTCTTGCTCAGATGGGATGTACTGGTGAGCGCAAGTTGGGATGTGTTGAGTCTCTGCTTCAGGGTGATGCCTACACCTGGTGGGTCACCGTTACTTCGGGGATGGATGAGACCGAGATCACTTGGGAGTTCTTTGAGACAGCTTTCCGGAAGAAGTATTTGGGTCCGCGATACCTCGATGAGAGGAAGAGAGAGTTTATGGCACTGCTTCAGGGGAGTATGTCCGTGACTGATTATGAGATCCGATTTGTCAGACTGAGTCAGTATGCACCCGAGCTTGTACCTACTGAGGTGGAGCGTTGTAACCGCTTCCGATATGGGCTGAATGAGGAGATCAAGACCTATACTCTAGCTTCTGATTACACCGATTTTGATGTCTTGGTCTCGAGGGCCAAGGACTTAGAGCACAGTTTGAGTTTGACCAGGCGGTCAGGTGGATTTAGTTCGGGTAAGAGGTCCAGCAACTTTGATAGAGGTGATGCCAAGAGACATCGGGACAACCGGCATCAGTTTGATCATAGGCGTGGTGGCGGTAACCACGGTAGGGGCCATCAGGGTCAGAGAGCTGGTGGGAAGTTGCCCACGTGTGCTACTTGCGGGAGGAACCACACCGGTGAGTGTTGGGGGAATTATCATTCCTGTTGGAGTTGTGGTGCTAGAGACCACATTAGGCGTGACTGTCCATATCAGGTGGGACAGATACCAGCTCAGGCTCCTGCTAGAGCCAATGACTTTCAGAGAGGCCGCGGGCGCGGTAGAGGTAACTTCCAGCCGAGGAACGATGGTCAGAGGAATTTAGCTCATGTTGTTGCAGTCCAGCCGGAGGGCGGAGGACAGGCTAGGGTTTACGCACAGCGCGGGGAGCAGCATGACACCGATGTGATCGCAGGTAACTTCTCGATACAGTCTTTGGGTTTGCTTTCCTTGATTGACTCTGGGTCTACACATTCCTACATATTGAGTGAGCATGCACAGTCTTTGAATTTGCCTTGTGAGTTGCTAGAGGTAGGAGTTAGTGTTACTAGTTCCTTTGGGGACACGATAGTGGTTAGGAAGATGTACCGAAGGTGTCCGTTGATGGTTCAGGGACATGTGTTTCTAGTGGATATGATGGAACTTCCCTTCTATGGTTTTGATGTGATTCTGGGTATGGATTGGCTCACGGAGCATAGAGCTAGGATAGATTTTGAAACTAAGCGGATTTCTTTGAAGCTCACAGATGATTATGAGATTGTTGTGGTGGGTGAGAATGTGAAGTTCTTATCCAATGTGGTTTCAGTGTTAGAGGCCAAGAAATTAGTTGAGTTAGGGTGTGAAGCATACTTAGCGTATGTGATGAACCCTAACATGAGTGAGGTTAGACCTTAGGACATCCGGATAGTGTGTGATTTTCCTAGTGTGTTTCCGGAAGAATTGCCAGGGTTACCACCGGACAGAGAGGTAGAGCTCAGCATTGAGACTTATTCTGGATCAGCTCCTGTTTCGATTGCTCCGTACCGTATGGCACCGAAAGAATTGAAAGAGTTGAAGACTCAGTTGCAAGAATTGACAGATAGAGGTTTTATTAGGCCTAGTTCTTCACCTTGGGGTGCACCAGTGTTGTTTGTGAAGAAGAAAGATGGAAGTATGAGAATGTGCATAGATTACAGACAGTTGAATCAGTTGACAGTGAAGAACAAATATCCGTTGCCTAGAATTGATGACTTGTTTGATCAGTTGAGGGGAGCATCGGTCTTTTCGAAGATTGATTTGAGATCAGGTTACTACCAGCTAAAGGTCAGAGATGTCGATGTACCGAAGACAGCCTTTAGGACTAGGTATGGACACTATGAGTTTTTAGTCATGCCATTTGGGTTGACTAATGCACCGGCAGCTTTCATGGACATGATGAATAGGATTTTTCATCAGTATCTAGATCAGTTTGTAGTTGTGTTTATTGATGATATATTAGTGTACTCTCGAACCGAAGAAGATCATGATCGACATTTGAGACTTGTTTTGAAGACTTTGCTAGATCATCAGTTGTATGCGAAGCTCAGTAAGTGTGAATTCTGGATCCGGGAAGTAGTCTTCTTAGGACATGTAGTGTCAGCTGAAGGCATTAGAGTTGATCCGAAGAAGATTGAAGCCATTGTTGAGTGGAAGCAACCGAAGTCAGTGACGGAAGTACGTAGCTTCCTAGGCTTAGCCGGATACTATAGGAGGTTTGTAGAGGGTTTCTCTAAGTTAGCCGCTCCATTGACACAGTTACTTCAGAAGAGTGTTCAGTTTGAGTGGACAGATGCAAGACAGAGAGCCTTTGAGAAATTGAAAGAAGCTTTGACCCAAGCTCCGATCTTGATTCAGCCTGAGTCCGGGAAGGACTATGTGATTTATAGTGATGCCTCGTATGTAGGGTTAGGATGTGTTCTGATGCAAGACCGTAGAGTAGTGGCTTATGCCTCAAGACAGTTGAAGACTCACGAGCGCAACTATCCGACCCATGACATAGAGTTAGCGGCAGTTGTGTTTGCTTTGAAGATTTGGAGGCATTATTTGTATGGTGAGAAATGCACAGTATACACCGACCACAAGAGTTTGAAGTACATTATGACTCAGCGAGATTTGAATCTCAGACAGCGTAGATGGTTAGAGTTGCTAAAGGACTATGATCTTACTATTGAGTACCATCCGGGTAAGGCCAATGTAGTGGCTGATGCATTGAGTAGGAAGGTGGTCGTGGACTTGAGAGCCATGTTTGCTAGATTGAGTTTGTCCGGGGATGGTGGCTTAGTAGCCGAGCTTCAGGTTAGACCTACTCTAGGTCAGATGATTCGAGAGAAACAGCTCTTAGATAGATCTTTGGCACCTCACGTGCAAGATATAGCCGAAGGTAGATCTTCAGACTACAGTTTCAGTTCCGATGGGGTCTTATGTTTCAAGGACAGAATAGTTGTGCCTGAAGACAGTGATCTGAGACGTACGATCTTGACTGAAGCCCACAGTAGTCCGTTTGCTATGCATCCAGGAAGTACGAAGATGTACCGTGATTTGAAGAATGAGTACTTTTGGGTTGGCTTGAAGAGAGATGTAGCCGACTTTGTGAGTAAGTGCTTAGTGTGTCAGAGAGTAAAGGCGGAACATCAGGTTCCTTCAGGGTTGTTACAGCCGTTGAGAATTCCGGAATGGAAGTGGGAGAACATCACTATGGATTTTGTTTCGGGTTTGCCTTTGACTCCTACGAAGAAGAACTCAGTTTGGGTGATAGTAGATCGTTTTACGAAGTGTGCTCACTTCTTGGCAGTCAACACTACTTACACCTTAGATAGATTGGCCGATTTGTACATTGGTGAGATTGTGAGGCTACATGGTGTGCCGAAGTCCATTGTGTCAGATAGAGATCCGCGGTTTACTTCGAGATTTTGGGAGTGTCTGCATACAGCTTTGGGTACCCGTTTGAACTTCAGCACTTCTTATCATCCTCAGTCAGATGGTCAGTCAGATAGGGTTATTCAGATCTTAGAGGATATGTTGCGTTGTTGTATCATAGACTTTCAGGGTACTTGGGAGAAGCATTTGCCTCTAGTAGAGTTTGCGTACAATAACAGTTTTCAGTCGAGCATTCAGATGGCTCCGTATGAGGCCTTGTATGGCCGGAAGTGTAGAACTCCAGTGTGTTGGGCCGAGGTAGGACAGAAATTGTTACCTATGCCGGATTTGCTCAAGGGGACGACCGAAAAGGTAAAATTGATTTGTGATCGTTTGAAGGCTGCTTCGGATAGGCAGAAGTCCTATGCCGATTTGAAGAGGAAGGAAGTTGAGTTCTCAGTGGGTGAGAAGGTATTCTTGAAAGTGTCTCCGTGGAAGAAAGTGATGAGGTTTGGCCGAAAGGGGAAGTTGAGTCCGAGGTACATAGGACCGTATGAGATTGTGAAGAGAGTTGGTCCCGTTGCTTATCAGTTGCGCTTGCCATCCGAGTTAGAGAAGATACACGATGTGTTCCATGTATCCATGCTTCGCAAGTATAGGTCTGATCCATCACATGTTATGCCCGTAGAAGAAATTGAATTGAATCCGGATTTGACTTATGAGGAAGAGCCCGTGGAGATCTTGGCTTCTGACAGTAAGGTGTTGAGAGGTAGATCAATTGAGTTAGTAAAGGTGCGGTGGCAACGTAGAGGTGTGGACGAGGCCACTTGGGAGAGGAAGGAGGATATGGAAAAGCAATTTCCGTATCTCTTTCAGTCAGGTAATTTCGGGGACGAAATTCCTTAAGTGGGAGAGAGTTGTAACACCCGTATTTTGGGCCTAGGAGTTAGCCGGGTATTAATTCGAGTTAAATAAAATTTAATTAAAATAATTCAACTTCTAGTAATGACCTATTTGAGCTTAAATAAGAAAGGAGGGACCTATATCGCGATTTGACCCAAAGTTTTCAAAAGCAAGACCACTTTATCAAAAAAAGTGTCTTCCTCCCTTTCCCCCCCCCCCCCCCCCCCTTTTCACGTGGAAACCATCTTCCCTCCCCAAACCCTCTCAAAAATATCAAGTTACTATTCTATCAATTTTCCACTCATTTCCAACACCATTTTAAGAGGTAATTATGTTTTCTAAACCTCCTCTTTATTCTCTATCTATCCCTTGTTGTAGATTTCAAAAAGATGGTGTTTTGAAAATTAGGGTTCATAAGAAATTTGGGGTTTTGATGGGGCTTTTCAAATTGTTTTGTTAAATTATGTTGGGGGTTTGTTTAAGCATGATGAAATACACCATATACTTTAATTTGGTTGAATTTTGATAGAAATTCGTAGTAAGGTCTTAGGGCTAGATTTAAGGTTGTAAAACTTGAGTTTTTGGTGGGTTTTGTGTTGAAATTGATGGGCTGTTGGTCTACCTATGGTATGAGAGTGTTTTGGGATGTTTTGGAAGCCATTTGGGTGTTTGGAAGTGGGTTTTTCAGCAAGGGTTTTGGGAAGCACGAAAATTGAGTTTTGGGAGATTTTGTGACTTGGGGAATTTGTGAAATTTGGTTTATGGTTGTGAAGTGAATTGATAGTTGAGCTTTAGCATTGAATTGTGGTGTAACAAGTGTGTTTTGCTTGGCTAGAAGCAAAGGGAAACGTTGAAGGAGCTTTGGGACCGAATCCGGGTGCGTAGGAGGATTGTTCGATTTGCTAAGGAAGGGCAGTGAGTGGTTTCAACTTGTTTTTAAAGTTTGGTTCGAGTGTGTGTGTGTGGGTGAAGTGTGCTTGGTAAGCCACTTCTAGTTGATTCAAGTTGATAGCTTAGCCCTTGATATCCATGTGCTCTTGTGCTTACTAGCTATACTCTTGATTTGTGGTTAATTGATACTTGTATGTATATCATGATGAGTTGATATGTGGTGAGCATGTATTGTGGTGGATGATGTTTATATATGATGTGGTTATGAAAATTGGCACTAAAAATTACCGGTTGTAAATGATCGATCATTAGGATAGTGTGCACACAAATTGAGTCAAAACGTACGTGGCCTTGATGGCGTTAAGCCATCAAGGAGGAGTACGGTGATGTAGCATTCCACCGGAAGCTTTTATTATATTTCTACGGGATGATGAGTGGAATCCCATCCGTAGGGCATGTGGCGATGAGTGGAATCCCGCACATGCAAGGTCCGGTGATGAGTGGAATCCCACCGAGGTAAAGTGTTGTTAAAGTTTATATCCGCGCAATCGGGGTAATTAAAGTGGCCAATTAAACTTAAATCGTGTATTGTGATATATGAAGGTGATATATGGTTGTGTTATATTTATTGCTACATGATGATGATGTATGAGACTTGAACTTGTTAGGATTGAGAGACCATATATGCCACTTGAAAGACTAGCTAGGTCTACTTGATTATATGCAATGCTTGATATGTATGAGATTAGGATTACATGCTTGAACCCTGCATTGTTGATGTTTTTCGTTTTAGAGCACCCTCACTAAGCTTATAGCTTACGCTCTCAATGTTCAACAATGCAGATCGTTAGCGTGGTGTTAGTTCGAGGCAAGGCGAGAAGGGCTTTCCAAGTTGCTGCTCAAGTATGGTTGATTTTGTAGTAGTTAAGCAATGTGGCAATAGGGTGTCTTTATATGAGCTTGTATGACTCATTTGAATGATGATGTGTTGAGTTCGATTATGGTTTGTAAGCATGCTATACTTTGATGAATGTTGGTGTGTATGATGGTATGCTTTAGGATGCTTTAGGTTGTCTTATGCTGGGTGCAAACCTCTTTTGAATGACTTGTGGCTTATGATCCTTTAGAGCCTTTGTGTATGCTTAATATTGCCTATATTGCTCCTTGATTTGAATGCTATGTATGAAAGCTTAAATCCATGTTTGAATGACACCCATGGCTTAAATATGTGTGCTTGCATGTTGGTGTACGCTTAGGTGAGTCGAGAAATGCATTTAGGGTCGTGTTGGGGTCGTTTTAGTTGAGTTTGAGGAGTTGCAGTGCAGGGGGTATCGATACCCCTGGTAAGGGTATCGATACTCTCTTGCCCAAATGCCTCAGATTTTGCCTAGGGTATCGATACCCTTAGGGTATCGATACCGTCCAAAGTTTCTGTAATTTGGAATTGGGAGTTAGAATAGAGCGTATCGATACCGTGTTCCCGAGTATCGATACGGTTCTGGTCTGTTGACCAAGGAAGGTTGACCGAGGAAGAGGGTATCGATACCCCTAGTAAGGGTATCGATACGGTCTTCTCGTGTTGACTTCCTGGGTTGACCTAGAAGGAGGGTATCGATACCCCTGTCAAGGGTATCGATACTGCCTGCCTTATAAGCTTAAAACTGCATGTTTTTGTATGGCTGTGTTTTGAATGTGATCTCCTTCGAACGTTTTCCGCTGTTGTGAATCATATAGTACCTAATATTCATCTAGGCAAGATTAATATATATAAAAAATAGGGTTGCTAACCGAAGGGGAATCCTTTGGGTTTCGCTTCGGTTTTCCCCGTGTGGCCCATTCGGACCGGTCATCCGGCCAGGCCGGGACGAGGGGGTTACACTCTTTTACCACATGGCTCTCACATTCTTGACAGTAAAAGCCTCTGTCTTTACTTCCCGTATGTGTATACCCTCACAATACCCAGAAGTAACCTTCAACCCAAGCCTAAATTTACTACTTCTTATCCAACTTGAATTGTCAGTAAAAGTGAGATCACCTAGTGTCCCTACCCCCTCTTTGAGGGTCACTTGCAAGTTACCCGTCAACACTGGTCTTTTTCCTTCACGCTCTTTTACCACATGGCTCTCAAATTCTTCTGGTGTCCAGTCTTCATCATCCTCATTGTTGAAATCGCCTTCAAGTACAACCACATCTAGCTTTACAGAGGCTTCAAGTCCAGCTGTTACAACATATCCAGTGCTAGAGTGAACTAAAACAATATGGATGGCATCACCCTGCTCCCCTTCCACCCTTCCTCCTGTGAAAAGTGGGAGAGACAACTTGGACCTGAAGCGGAGTTGTAAGGTCCGTCCATCTGGACCTTCAAGTCGTTTTGGAGAAGAGCTGAAAACCAAAAGTATTATAACATTCCTTATATACATAACAAAAGATGCAACATAAAAATGAGGAACTAGAAAAGTAATACGAAGCTTAATGCTGAAGAAAGGAGGGTTTTGTAAAGAAAAAGCATAAAAAGGAAAGACTAAACCTAATTCCACTAAGGTTCCTGTAAAGTTGTCAAGTTTATTCCAAGAAAGTAGAATACGAATCAACCAACCAAAACCAAACAAAAGTTTATCATGAAACCAAGCTTATTGTATGCTTTCATGAGAATCATATCCATGCATGAATAAGGCCCAAGTACATCCAAAAGCTATAAATTAATAGTCTACTTAAGAAAGGGGACAAGAAAAGAATTACGACAGAGACATTTGGAAGTTCCTTCAGAATTCATAGCAGCCCTTTAATTCTCATGCACAATGAGTCAAATAAAACAGCTATGTTGCACTGATACGGATGCGGGGACGGATACGGGGACGGGAACGGGGACGAGAAACAACAATTTCTAAAATTATAGGGAACGGATACGGTAAGGGTACGGCAAATATAAAATAATAATATATAATAATCTATTCAAAATGATAATAAAATAATAATAATAATAATAATATCTAAATAAAACAATAAAAACAAAATGCTAATATAAATTAAAGTAAAAAATTATCGTGTTTTTATAAATTATTCATAATTGAATAAAGTGTTAATAATAATAATAATAATAATAATAATAAAGCACATTAATGAATGATATGATTTTCTCATGTGAAAATAGAAAAGAAAAAACAAAGTAATTAAGTGTTCATATATATATATATATACAATTTATTGGGCCCCACAAGATGAATAGTCCTAAAAAGATAAATTTTCACGTGTTTCTTTTTCTTCTTCAACCCTTCACTCCAAATCCGCCAGTGAGACTGCCGTCAAAATCCATGTCGAAGTTCGTGAGTCTCTCAGCTGCAAAATGACCTAGGGGACGCTCGTGAAGATCACCTGTCGTCCCTGAAACGTCCTAGAAAATATCCCAATCATCCCCAATCGCTTTCAACTGTACCATATTAACGTGGGACATCCCCGGTACGTACCTTAACCGTACTCGTCCCTCTAATTAATTACTTATTCAGCAAAATACCTATGAATCCCAAAATTAATGCAAGACATATACATAGTACCAAAAAAGGTAAAAAGACAGTTGACTAAGTCAAAAACTTATGATTCTGACATCCTTTATTCCGTTTTCTCATTTGGTTTTCCTCTCGGACTAATAGTGGGTAGAAGAAAACATGGTTTGAAAAGAGGACTGATAGTACCCAACCCCTATCATTCTTGTACTTGACAATGACCTTTATTTTAGGGGCATTATAAATAACTAATTGCTTTTGCAACCATAAATGAACAAATAACAATAGTTTAACTCCTATTAATTCTAGAAGGGTCTAACTTTGCCAAGTGTCACAGATTTATTTCTTCAAGCTTAATCCATACGGCGCTAACACTTTCGGCACGATGTTAGCAAGCCTTAATCTCGCAACGCTATGGCAAACACAAAGAGCAAAAGAGATTTACAAGGAAAGTGACTTGTATTAAACAAAGGAAGTTTTACAAAGATGCTTTGAGTATACAACTTTTGGGTGTGTTACAAATGAGAGGGGTGGTCTAATTTATAGGCATCCACCTCCTCAATCGACGGTTCGGATCGATTTTATCCAACGGTTACAATGTTGCCTCCCAAAAGTATCTAAGACTCCTATATATTTCTAGATAAGTTCATACTTATCTATATACATCCCTAGTATTCTAGACTACTCTTATAGTTCTACATATGTCTATAGGTTTCTAGAATATTTCGGAGATGTCTGAAGTTGTCCCGAGCCTTCTCGATCACTCTCGGGTCTTCTAGGTTCCTCTAAGTGAGCCTAGATAAGTGTGAAACCTTCTGAAACCCCTCGAATTTGTGTGGAAACGTTTGGAGCTCACTGGGCTGTTCTAGATCCTTCCTTGGATCATCATTGGCCTTAAAATGCTCAAAGCTTCTCATTTGTCCTTCGTTGGTTGAATGAGATTGTTGTTCCTGTATGGTTGATGTAAACATGTTTAAATGAGATTGGTATAAACTAGTATTTACCGCTTGGATCTGCTTGAAGTTTTGTTTGAATTGGTTGAACCAGTTGACCTGAGTTGGCATCCCAATATATACAGCTTCAAAAGCCTGGTTGAAGTCGTTTATTTGGATGGAAACAAGGTTCTTGATTCCGATTCCGATTCCAATCCTGCCGTTTGAAATTGAAAGGCTACAAAAAAACGTCTTTGTATTCAAATTAGCAGGCATTTCCACACATATGTATTTTGCATACTGATGACTGATCATGGTGGCTATTGGCAAAGGATCTGTTGGTCGCACAAGTTGCGGTACAAGCAGGTCTATGAGATTTCCTACGGATGGAATTCCCCTGCCCCTTTTCGGTGCCCCTACATATGCCCCCACGCTCAAAACTAACTTTAGGGTTTAGGGTTTAGGGTTTTATGTTAGGGGTTGTGGTTAGGGTTTAGGGAATTTAGGGTAGGGTGTATTTTTTTAGGGTATAGGGTGTAGGGTTTAGGATTTAGAATTTAGGGTTAGGGCTTAGATTTTAATTTTGTAGTGTTTTTTAGTGTTGGGGCATATGTAGGGGCACCGAAAAGGGGCAGACGAATTTTATCCGATTTCCTACATAAATCTCAAGCATATGTGTATATATATTTCATAAAGAAGCTCCACGTGGCGTGTTCTCATTGGTTGTAATTTTTTTTGAAAAAAGTTTTGGTGAAAAACCTATGATAGAGGAAGTAGGAAAAAAAATGTTAAAAGTGCAAAGTAGAAAAAATGGTATACTTCAAGGAGTAAACTGTGTATTAAACCAAAATAAATTATTCATTCCAATAACGGCTTTAGTCCTCTTATTATATGGAATTTTATAATTTAATTTTTTTATTTTAATTTGATATTAATCTAATATTCTATTTTAAAAGAATGATCTATATCATTTTAAAAGGTACTTGATGAAAATGAAAGCTTGGTAATTGGTGAACTTTAAACCAAAATAAATTATACATTCCAATAATGGCTTTAGTCCTCTTATTATATGGAATTTTATAATTTAATTTTTTTTTTTTTTAATTTGATATAATCTAATATTCTATTTTTACAGTGTTATTAGTAGGTCAAAATTGATAACATTATTAGTTATTGGGCTTAAGGGGGTGAGTTTGCTCCTAAAGTAAACCCAAATCAATATTTTTTTGTTATACTTTTTAATTGTATCAAATTTACTTTTGAAGTCATTTAATTGAATCAATTTTTTCATTGAAGTCATTTAATTTTGGTGATTTTAGTTTACTATGGGGACAAAATTGATGCATTTAAATTACTTCAAATTTACAATTGATGCAATTAAAAAGTAGAGATAATATTATTGATTTGAGTTTATTTCTAAGTAAACTTATCCCTTAAGCCTAATTATTGTGGTTAAAATGATCATGTGTATTTATTAATAATAATAATAATAATAATAATAATAATAATAATAATAATAATAATAATAATCCAATTAACCATATTCAGACCATAATAAATTTGCATATCAACATAATGCTCATACTTGCTCTTAAAAGAAGTTATTCTTAATAATAAAAACAAATATTATTATAAATGTGAAATTATTAATAACATTATCAAATCAGAGGACCAAATCAAGGTAAAAAGAAAATAAAATATTAAATCTAAATTTTCAGTGTAGTAAAGGACCTAAAATAGTAATTATTTATTTCATATTATAAAAATTGGCCCTTAAAATATACCATTTATATCAAGTTGATCCCTAAAGTATTTTGGCGACATTTACCCCTTAACTTTAAAACTTGACTCAAATTACCCCATTTTTGTAACATTCGTTAGAAAAGAAAATGTGGTCAATTAGATCTGTCACGTAGCAATTTTCTCGAAAAAAATGGCTGACTTTAATAAGAAAGGGTAAATGGCATGCTTGGTCTATTAAGTTTTATATTTATTCAATCTAATCCTTAATTTTTTATTTAATTTAGAAATGACCCTATTTATTTATATTTTTATATTTTAATCAAATATCATTTTATAATATTTATTTAATATATTAATACTATCCAATGAGACAACAATATGTGTCATCATCTTATTGGTGAAAAATGTGAAGATTGAATTTTGACATCAATGTGATTTGATTTTGAACTATGGTCTTTGGTATAAAAACAAAGCTTTGCCACTAAACCAAATAAAGATTTGATTAGTAACTTCTTTTATTATTTAAATATTCATCGGCAAACAAAATTATTTAATTCAGCAAAACATCCCCAAAAATATTTTAAGGGTTAACTCGGTAGAAATAATATACTTTAGGGGCCAATGGTGCATTTAACCCAATAAAAATTATTCAAAGAGTTGTGTTTTTTCTTCTAATCGTGATCGTTTCCCCAAGCGGAAAACCGATTAGAAATTCGATAAAACAAAATCGATCCAACAGGAGAACTGAACACTAAAATTTTTAGTTCATTTAAAACTGTTTTCAGACATAGGAACAAACAACAAGAGAAAAGAAACCAACAAAGCAATCGACTTACAAAGACAAAGAGAAACCAGACACAGACAGAACAGATACATTTAAAAGTCTGGGTTTTGACTAACATTCGTGGTTCCCCAGGTGAATAAATCTTCTTCTTTTTTCTGGGTTTGTGTTTGTTTTGTTTTATGAATTTGTTTTTTTATGTTTTAAAAAAAGCTCATTTGTCTCTCGGTGTTAGTGAATTTCCTGTGAATATCTGTCCTTTTATGTCTCTTCTTACACTTCTGTCGGTGGTTTTATGTTAATTGTTTTTTTTTCTTGAAAACATAAAAAGGGAAAATATGAAAAAGAAATTCTTTGATTGATGGCTGGTAATGTTTCAGGGTTTCAAGGATTGTGTGAAAAAAGGTTATAATGGGGAGTTATTTAGAAGAAGAAGATCAACTCTTTGATACCAGGGAAGAGATTTCTTCTGCATTTGAGAAATTTGGTTCTAGTCCTGATTTAGACCAAGTTGATGATTTTGTGGATAGTTTTGATAAGTACAAGTTCTGGTCTATGTTCCCGGAAAGCGTTGATAAGCGTCGGCATAACTTCAGAAAGCGGATGGGTCTAAGTTTCGATGGGAATTCGATTACTGGAGAGAATCCTGGTGGTTTCGGCAGGGATGAACTTGAATTGGGAATCTCTAGAATCTCAGAAGATAGTGGGGCTGTGTTGAGGACTTCAGGTCTTGAAGAGGGGGATTCATCCAACCAGCCCTTCGTATCTTTCCGGTTCAATGATGCTCAAGAACCTGCTGAAATTTGTTCAAAAGAGGACCATTTAGCACATCAAGCCAAGAATTTGGGTGGTCAAATAGAATTGGTAATGGCTGAACAAAGTCGGAATGGAATTAGCAGCCGCTCGCAAAGTACAGGTTCTAGTAAATCTGTTAGTTCTGAATTGTATGAGCGAATTAGTATGCCGTCTCCTTCGGTTGATCTGCAGTTGGATGGGGAGGTCGAGGTAGATGTGAAAATGAAAGTGAAAAAGAGTTGGCTTAGGAAATTAGGTGCCATGGCTCATATTGTTGATAGACATGTTGAAGTTCCATCGAAGCACGGGAATCATGAATCGGCATCTGGGGAAAAGATGAAAAGAGTAAGACCTATTCCAAGTAGCAAGCATTCCAAGGAGTTGTCTTCCCTTTATTGTGGGCAAGAGTTTGTAGCACATGAAGGGTCCATCTTGACTATGAAGTTCAGTTTGGATGGGGAATTTCTAGCGACTGCAGGTGAAGATTGTATTGTGCGTGTATGGAAAATTGTCGAGGATGACAGTTTAGACAAATTCGACTGCCAAGACCTTGATCCTTCATGTTTATACTTCAGAATGAATAATCTCTCCCAGCTGATTCCTCTCAATGTGGATAAAGAACGTATAGATAAAATTAAAAGGGTAAGGAGATCATCTGATTCAACTTGCGTCATTTTCCCGCCCAAAGTCTTCCGAGTTTTGGAGAAGCCTGTGCATGAATTTAAGGGGCACAATGCAGAAATTTTGGCTCTTTCGTGGTCTAAGAAAGGGGTAAAGTTCCTGGATTTCATCTTCCTTGTTAGATTGTTATTTTATTTCTGTAAGAATTTGAATCTGTCTGATCTCTATTGACGAATAAAGATATACTATATGTCCTTTCTTGTAGTTTTTACTGTCCTCCTCTGTTGAAAAGACTGTTCGTCTATGGCAAGTGGGATGCGATAGATGCTTAAGGGTATTTTCTCATAACAATTATGGTAGGCCTTTCTTAACCCTGATCCGAGCTATGCAAAAATAATCTTTGATTGAATGTTGTGTTTTGATAGCTAATTTATCGTCTTCCAAGTTACGTGATGTTAATATGATCTCTGTAGTGACTTCTGTTGCCTTCAACCCTGTGGATGATAATTATTTCATCAGTGGTTCAATTGATGGCAAAGTTCGCTTTTGGGAAGTGCTTCACTGTCGAGTCATTGATTATACTGATGTAAGGGATATAGTGACTGCTGTTTGTTATCGGCCTGATGGGAAGGTTTGTCAAATCTTTTTCTTTTATCTTGTTGGAAAATTTGGGTTCTCGCCCAAATCTAATCTTTCTTTAAAAATCTCATGTAGGGAGGAATTGTTGGCTCAATGACCGGCAGCTGCCGTTTCTTTGATATAATAGGTATGTTAAGTTCTGTTGCATGTTAATGGGTTGAATATTCTGATGACACGAGTATATAAGTATGTTACGTTATCTGTATTTTCTGTTGGATGAAGTTGCTAAGGTGGTCTGTTTTGCAAGGAACATACCGTATTCTGCACTGATATGCTGGTATTTTCTGGTTGAACTTGTTTGTATAGGTACTCGACTTCAACTTGATGAACCGATATATTTACAAGGCAAAAAGAAGTTACCCGGAAAAAGGGTAACTGGCTTCGAGGTGGTTAAATTGATTCCTTACGTCTCTTTATTACATTTTTTATCCCAAGTGAAGGCTTACAGATTTCTGTTTCACTTTGTAGTTCTCTCCTAGTGATCCAAGCAAAGTGATGATTACATCTGCGGATTCACTTGTCCGTGTCTTGTCTGGAAGAGATGTTGTATGCAAAGTAAAGGGTTAGTATTTCACACTACTGTTTGTATAATAAGTTCACGACCCCATCCCGATGATCTTGGAAGTATTTCTGCATTTTTGTGATCTTAGCTTCTTTTCATCTTCCAGCGTCAGGCTTTCGAGTTGCAATGAGTCAGACATCAGCAACTTTTAGCCAAGATGGTAAACAGATCATTTCAGCTAGCGAGGATTCTAATATCTACATCTGGAATTATGCTAATCAGGAGAAGAGTTGTTCCAAGGTGAAAAGCATTTCGTCTTGCGAGAGTTTCTTGTCCCACAATGCATCGGTTGCTATACCTTGGCGTGGAATTGAAACCATTCCTGCAACATTTGCATCCCTAGAACTTGGTGGGGATGTGAGGAGAAACAGCCTACTGAATGGGCACAGACACCAAAGTGTGGAGCCGGAACAACCAATGCCTCATTCTTCACCGGATTGTTTCTCTGTTTTATTGGAGTCTTTAACAAAGGGGTCTCCAACTTGGCCTGAAGAGACACTCCCCAATGCAAGTGCAGGCACGGTTGCATCTGACGTTTGCAGGTTCGAGTTAAAGGTATTGAAGAGTGCCTATCAAAGCATGTTGAGTTCCCACAAGTGGGGTCTTGTGATTGTTACTGCAAGCTGGGATGGACGCATTCGAACCTACCTCAATTATGGTTTACCTATTAGATTATAAGATTTTGAAGGCTAGGCCAGGAATTTATCCAGTCAGGTTGATTTGTATATGTTATTGTTTTTTGCAGTTATCAAATAAGTCTAGGCGCACAACAATGTTCCAACTCCAATTATAGAATTTAATAAATTTCATGAAATATGTTTGAACATGCAAATCCCAATTAAGAATTGCATTCCTATTCTGTACCTCGTTTGTTTAGTACGAAATGCAGTTTGGTAGCTCAGTTGCAGTCTATGTTTGTGTGTTTAGGCCATCCGAACTCCTCCAAGAATGCAAGTACAACGCCATTTGACCAACCAAAACCAGTCTGGGGTATGTATTCGCCGCCACCACCATAATCACCACATTTTTCGACATTATATTTCTCGTGCATCGCTCCCGTCTTCTTGTACGCAACATAGTTGGTTCTCAGCCACCTCTCAGCAATGTCTTTAGCTACTCTTCTTGCTTCTGTTGATGCAGATCTTGACAAACCTTCAACAATCATATGCTGAAGGGGTGCCCAACCATTTGGGAAGTCCCTGTTGCCATTTTATTCTTCATCAATATAAAGGGACTAAAATGAAAAATCAGAATTAAACAGTTCTAAGTTGAGTGAAAAGATTTACTAACCACTGTTGTCCTGAATTTGTTAAAGAGGTTGCAACTCCAGCAGCACAAAGCAGGCCTGAGGTTTGAAGACTTTTTGTAACCTTTTCCACCAAATGAACATCTTCACATAAAATGCATCAAATTTTTTTTAAGCTTTCTTGCATTTCAAGTTTCAACATGTAAGGAGCTTTGAAATCAAGAGTTGCAAACCTGAGTTGAACACATCAATCCACAAGGGAACAAAGTTTGAAGCAAACACCTTCTGGTTTTGATTCTCAGCTTTCCAAGTTTGAGGTTCCTGTTGGATCATCAAAATCACCAAACTTTAAAATTTAAAGCATTTTTTAACTGTTTTGTTAAAAGATGTGACACTTAGAGACAACCTCAGAGTCAGCACCATTATTGAGCCAATAATCCAGCCATTGTCCCATATTTTCATTCCAAAAAATAGAGCTGAATGCCTTTTGTCTTTTCTGTGAAGCTCTTAGGAAATCCTCAGACACAGTATTCTCCCCAATAGTTTTTGCCAAGAAGGCAATGTCAAGTTCCATCTATATCAAGAAATGAACAACATTACTTGTCATTAAAACCCATGGGAGAACCAATCTCAAAATTTCTTAAGTATTAACATACCCTTAGTATGAATATATTTAAATCAACAGGCAAGATTGTTGTTGTGGCCAAAGTTGTAAGATCAGAAGAGTTCCTGCAACATTAGAATTAACCACAATGTTTCATTAGAACGGTTCTTCGATTAATCAATAGTATCTTCTACCTTTGTAATGTTATTACCTCATCCATCTTGTGCTGAAATCCCATCCAGATTCAGCAGTTGAGGCAAGCTCGCGGTAAAATTGTTGCTTCTCAGAAACATTCTTAAACTTGGAAGCAAGTTTTTCATCCTGGTAGATAAAACAAGAAAGTAAAAAAAAAAACGAAAATCGAAAAACATTAGCTAGATAAGCAACTTGAAGGGAAGAACACACTATCGTTGACGATTCAGGCCTTGGCTTGTTCCACATTGCGTAATACCGATTCAAAGAGTGATCACTTTGCTCGGCATCACGGATAATCAACTCATGTATTTCTATGCAGAATCACAGAATGCAAGAAGGAAGTCAAAAAGACATAAACAAAGAAGAAACTGTTCAACCAAGTCGTCCAAGTATATCCACATAGTTTTACCTGAGTTCCAAAACTGATATTCTTTAATCAACGACGGGAGAGATTTCCGAACAAATTCGACATCACCTGTCCGATTGTATATCTCATAAACCATTGCACTCAAAAGGGGAGGCTGGCTGCAACAAAATTATAATGTAACATATAGGCAACAAAATTATATAGTTAAAAGAGAACTCAAACTTTCATTACATTACCTTCTGTTGGTGTAATAAACTCTTGCACCATTAAGAACATGACCGTATGTGTTTAGCAAGAAAATGAGATTAGTCACTATTGATTTTGCAGTCTCGTACATTTTACTTGCCAACAGACCTCTGCACAAACATAATAACATCAATCTCCATTACGAACCAAGACATCGATTTCGAATACAAGATAAAAAATTTGATAAATATGGGAGATTAAAGAATCAAAACTAACCTGATAACCCAATAAGAATCCCAATAATAAACCTCTCTGAAACGTGAACCAGGAATTATTACAGGCTCTGACAAAGGAAGTAGAGTATGTAAATCAGGGTGATCATGAACCAAGCTCGAAACTTTCCTACTTAAATTCTTCCACAAAGCATGAACTTCCAATGCCCAACTTCTCACTTCTGGATTCTCCACTTTGGGCAGAAAATTATGAGGCTCTGGTACAAAATCTATAGGCTCAGAATAAACAAGATCATCCCCTGCATCCTGAAAGTACTTTTCAATAAAGTATTCTAAATTGTCAACAGAAACAGACCCATTTTCCATTCTGGGAAGTTTATCAAATGCATCTAGAGCGGCGGAAAGATTAGACTTCAAAGATAAGTCCACATAGTTTTTAGGATCAAAATTTGATCCCCCATAAGTCTGCAAAGCAGTTTTTTGGACACGTTCGAGGAAACTAACTAATGGTGTTGTGGGAATTACAGGACCCGAAACAGCTGACTGTGAGTGAGCCACGGCCATCGGAGGCAGAGATTGTAAGAGAAAGATTACATAAATGAGAAAAAGGAACTGTTTTTCACGTTTGGCGTTGTAAAGAAGCGTGGCCATGATGCCTGAAAGTGAAGAAGATTGAACGAGGCATGGATTAACGAGTGTTGAATTTGAATGATCTGGAAAACTAGGAAAACGACGGCCTTTTTATGGAAGGACCTCCGGTGATCGGAGAAGAAACGATCAAACAAGAAAAGAGGAACGGCGGTTTAGGGTTATCAGAAATGAAAGAAACAAAGAAAAGAGAAGTTGGGTTTTGCAATGTAGGCCAAAATCATTAACATGAGTTGATGGGCCAGTTCCATATCTCATGGCTTTTATAGCCCAAAGCTCAACAGAATTGAAACTGATTATATTCAATCTGTTAGAGTGAGCGGGCTTTCAACAACCAATCCAGCTGGTTAAACAAATCAGAGAATTTTACAAGTAAGTAGAAAGGCCCAGAACAATCTAGAGAAATACCAAAAATAATCTAGAGAAAATCTGGATTATTCTTCAATATTCACCCTGTTTTCTTCTTCTTCTTGAGTCTGTTGTAGAGACCAAACACATAGTTGCTTGCGTAAGACTTGAAATCTGATCAATGGTAACGGCTTAGTTAAAACATCTGCATTCTGAAACTGTCCAGGTACATAATTAACCTCAAACTGCCGAGAACGAACTTTGTCTCTTACAAAGTGAAGATCCAAATCTACATGCTTAATTTTAGCATGTAAGACAGGATTTGCTGCCATTGCTACAGCACTGGTGTTATCACACCAAATCTTTGGAATTTCTTCAAGCTGAACGTTCATGTCAGTTAACAACGACTTCACCCATAGCAACTCTGATGCAGTATCTGCCAAACTCCGATACTCTGCTTCGGCAGTTGACCGGGAAACAGACCTTTGTTTCCTGGAGCTCCAAGAAAGTAAATGTCCTCCAAGATATATACAGTAACCAGACACAGATTTCCTATCATCTATATCACTTCCCCAGTCTGCATCTGTAAAAGCATGCAATTCAACCAAACCATTCTGCATACTTTGTCTTTCAAACCACAATCCATAATCTGAAGTTGCTTTCAAGTATCTAAGTATCCTTTTTACAGCAACCCAATGCACATCTCTAGGACTTTGCATAAACTGAGCTACTCTACTAACAGCAAATGAAATATCTGGTCTCGTGTGACAAACATAAAGAAGAGACCCTACAGCACTTCGATACTGACTTGCATCAAAATATTCGACACCATCATGTTTACTTAATTTTGGACAGACAACGATTGGTGTTTCAAGAGGTTTAGCAGCACTCAGCTTAGCTTTCTTAAGCAACTCATCTACAAACTTTCGTTGCGTTAAAAACAAACCAGCTTTAGATTGAATAGCCTCAACACCTAAAAAATAATGAACCAATCCAAGGTCCTTCAGAGAAAACTGCTTATGAAGAGCATTTTTTACATGCACCAAATGCTCTAAAGATTCCCCTGTGATAAGTATGTCGTCCACATATACTACTAAATATGTAACGACATGTGTCTCTTTATAAATGAATAAAGATGAATCAGCACTAGATGAACGAAAGCCTAGTTGGCAGAGAAACTCACAAAGCTTATGAAACCAATTTCTGGGTGCTTGTCTCAAGCCGTACAAGGCCTTTTTCAGCTTGCAAACTAACACTCTACCCTTCTCATCACACTGCTCAAATCCAGATGGTTGAGTCATATAAACATCTTCAAACAAATCCCCCTTCAAAAAAGCGTTGTTGACATCTACCTGATGCACCTGCCAATCATTTGTAACGGCCAATGAAAGTAGCACATTAACAGTTGAAAACTTTACAACAGGACTAAATGTTTCAAAGAAGTCGTAACCAGCAATCTGAGAGTAGCCTTTCGCTACTAAACGTGCTTTATATCGATTAACAGAACCATCTGAATTTAACTTAACCTTAAAGATCCATTTTGAGCCTATAGCTTGTCGATTTAGAGGCAGGTTAACAAGTTCCCACGTATTGTTTTCAATGAGAGCTCTATATTCTGCAAGAACAGCCTCACGCCACTGTGGATGGTCAAGTGCAGCATAAACATCAGTGGGTTCTTCATGACATTCAACATGATACAACTTTGGCTTAAAAATTCCTGCCTTGCTTCTAGTTGTCATGGAATGTGTATTTTGTGCCTTCACACCTACTGCTGAAACATTCTCTTCAAGAAGAACTTCTTCACCATGGACTGTACTCATTTCAGAAGGAAGCTCATCATCTTCTTCATTCATTACAGACAATTCTTCAGCACATCCCTCATTCATATCAGTTTGTAAGACTGGTCCTGCATCACAATGTTCATGACCAGTATCAACAGCTGCAGTTGCAGATTCATCTGGAGACTCATTCTCACCATCAGATAACCCAGCAGCTTGTCTTGAATCACCACTATCTTCAGGTATAACTCTACCCATTCTGTCAGCATTCTCAGCATCTATTCGAGTTGTAGCAGCCTCTGTTTCAGCAACCTCATCATCTTCACTAGTTGCTTCAACGACTCTGTCTATCCCTTCATCACTTAGCTCAATAGTTCCATCAGTTCTATCAGCAGTTTTGGTTATGCCCTCATCACTAGTTGCTGCAGTTGTTGCCATAGAAGGAAAAGAGCTAGACATATGACCTGATGCACTACAGCCAGAAGCTTTAGAGGAAACAACCTTCTTAGTTGCAAAAGGAAAACAAGATTCATCAAACTTAACAAAACGAGAAACAAATATTCTTCCAGTTTCATCCATGCAATAATAACCATGGTGTTTTGGTGAATATCCTAAAAACACACAAGGTTTTGATCTAAAATCAAACTTGTTCCTGTTATAAGGCCTAAGCCAAGGAAAACATTTACATCCAAACACCTTTAGGAATTCATAATTAGGAACCCTATTATACAGCTTTTGATGTGGTGACAATCCCCCTAAAACTGTTGTAGGTAATCTATTGATCAGATAAACAGAACTAAGGACAACATAAGACCAATATTGAAATGGCAAGGCAGCCTGAGCTAAGAGAGTTAATGTTGTTTCTATAATGTGTCTGTGCTTCCTCTCAACAACACCATTTTGTTGAGAGGTATGTGGACAGGACACTCTGTGCTGAATTCCAAGCTGAGTCAATTCAGAACTACAAGCTACAAACTCACCACCACCATCTGTTTGTAGAGCAACTATATTTGAATTAAATTGATTCTTAACAATTGCAATAAAAGCTTTCAAAGAAGGTAACACTTCACTTTTATTTCTCAACAGAAACAACCAACAATTGCGAGAATACAGATCAACAAACGAAACATAATACTGAAAACCACAAGACTTAACCGGAGAGGGACCCCACACATCTGCCTCAACCAACTCAAATGGTTTAACAAAAACAGTAGTAGATATAGGTAGAGGTAATCTATGACTTTTCCCAAGCTGACAGGGAGTACACAAGCTAGAAGGATTAACAGACACCTTCTTATTCAACACAAGACTAACAGTATTAGGAGTTGGATGTCCTAAACGTCTATGCCACAACCAATAGACAGCATCATTTATTGGAACAGATGAAGTAGATGTAGAAACATTGCAGACCAAACCAGATTTAGCAGCAGCAGTAGCTTGAACAAACTCAATACAGTACAACCCAGCATCTAACCTTCCTTCAAGCAGTATACTATCAATATCCTTATCCTTCACAAAACAGCAATGGGTGTGAAATTCAAGATAAACAGAGTTATCTTGCACAAATCTAGAAACAGATAACAAATTCCTTGTTATTTCAGGCACATGTAACAAATGACTTAACGTAAGAGTACGAGTAGCAGTAGAAATAGATGCTTTACTAATCTGTTGAATACATAAAGCAGATCCATCTCCAAGATAAACCTTACCATTACCTGTATAAGAAGAACCAGGTTGACCATTTGGAGGAATGTAAGTAACATGGTGCGTAGCACCAGAATCCAAATACCATTTGTTCTCTGTTGACACCATACCCTGAGCTATGAGTGAGTTAATCTGAGCAGTGTCTGTTGTATGCTCTGCAGAACCATCTTGTGCACCTGCAGGCATACTCACAAAAGGATCATAACTATCAGCATTCTCAGTAGTAAATTGACACAGATTGGCCTGAGACACGTTAACAGGCTGACGTTGCTGAGAAGAAGAGACTCCCTTAAAATTCTGGTCGAAACGATGCCAGCAACGATCCACCAAATGCCCCAGCTTCCCGCAAAGTTGGCACTGAGGCCTAGATCGACCACGAAACCTTCCTCCAGTATACTCTCCAGAACGCTGTCCTCTATACTGAGATTCGGAATAAGGCCTTGATACTTCTCTATCAGTCAGCTGAGCATCAAGTATCTTTGTTCCATCGAACCGAGCTAGATTAATACCAACAGGAATCCTTACTGGATCTAGCAACCTAGCTTCAGCATCCATTAATACAGATACAACTGCATCAAATGTATATGTACGGCTTATGTGATAGCAGCAATGAAGGGATCATACTCCACAGGTAAGCCATTCAGCACTGTTGCAACGCGTTCAACCTCTGATATAGGACTCCCACTCGTGGCCAAGAGATCACATATCTCTTTAATTTGAGTTGTATACTCACGAATTGTATACGAACCTTTCTTCAAGCCCCTTAATCGACAATGTAAGTGCATTATTTTCGTAGTAGACAGATTTGAATAAAGATTGAATACCTCTTCCCAAATTTGTGCACACGTCTCGGCTCCAACAAGCTGCGGCAAGATGTTAGGGCTAATCGTTGATAACAACCACGAGGCAAGTGAGCTGTCTTGCTTCTTGTACCTCCGGTAAGCTGGATTCAACGTCCGTTGCCCATCAGATCCAGTCACGAACTTAGGTGGAACTGGATACGTCTTATCCAAGTAGAACTCCAGATCATGCCCTCGTATCATGAGAATCACCTGCTGTTTCCACAGCAAGAAATTGGTGTCGTCTAGGCGAACATTAACATGTTTGTTGGCAAAGGCTTGATCGGCAGACACTTCTGGCACCTGATCTGCGGCGGATTCGTCAGACGGCTCAACTGGAATCTCTCCGATAATAGCCATTCGTACAAACAGAAACAACAAAGAACGACTCCGATGAAGAAGAGAGAAGACAGGCTTCAAACAGCAACACGAGAATGATCGACGGCCGGTGGATCTATTGCTCTGATACCATATGGAAGGACCTCCGGTGATCAGAGAAGAAACGATCAAACAAGAAAAGAGGAACGGCGGTTTAGGGTTATCAGAAATGAAAGAAACAAAGAAAAGAGAAGTTGGGTTTTGCAATGTAGGCCAAAATCATTAACATGAGTTGATGGGCCAGTTCCATATCTCATGGCTTTTATAGCCCAAAGCTCAACAGAATTGAAACTGATTATATTCAATCTGTTAGAGTGAGCGGGCTTTCAACAACCAATCCAGCTGGTTAAACAAACCAGAGAATTCTACAAGTAAGTAGAAAGGCCCAGAACAATCTAGAGAAATACCAAGAATAATCTAGAGAAAATCTGGATTATTCTTCAATACTTTTTTCAATGCTTTTTTAATTGCAAAACGATGGGAATCGGGATTTTCTGTTGGATTGACGTTAAGGGCGATGAAATGAATCCATGAGTGTTGAATTTGAAGGGTCTGAACAACTGGGGCGGCCGTTTTCAATGATATTTTAATCGGAAAATGATGCAAATCGGGATTCTTTTTATTGGATTGGACGATGATGACAAGTGCGTGAACAACAAGTGGAGGCTAGAAAGCTGAAAGCCTACAAAATATGCATTTGGAAATGTAAAGAGTTTTTAGGTTGACCACGACTCTGTTTTAGCCGAGGATTAGGGTGAATAGAATTCGAATAACTCGAAGAAAAAAAATTAAAAATAGTTGTAAAATAAAAATTTGAATATTTTAAACTTTTTAGTAATTAGTTTATTAGTTTTTAAGTTCGAGTTGAGTCTCTCTATTATGTCTAATATATTATGTATATCACATGTGAAAATATTGATATATATATATATACATATATATCGTATATGGATATCGAAAGCTGTTTAAATTGGAATCAATGTGTATTATAATATTATATAAATAGTTACAGATAAATACATATAGAAACTCGAAAATTCGACTCGAATCGAATTTTTTTTAAATGAAGTTTAAATCATAAAATAAACTTGTAAACTTGAATAACTTGAAATTTTTTAACTCGACTCTATTAGTTTTGTGCCAAGTTCGGCCTCGCGAGCTTATTAACAATGTTTGTTGCATCTCCTTCAATTACAATGGTGTTCAAGCCCTTGCCGATAGCTGGTTTGATCCCTTTGTTGAATGCATGTGCTTCGACAATTCCGGGATCGTGGTGGCAGCGTGCATGCCCAGCCACAAACCATCCCGGCACGGTTCCTAGCAACGGCACCAACAGCAGCTGCTTGGGTTTCTTTAACGAAAGCACAAGCACCCTCAACATTAATTTTGATACGAAGACGAACGTAAAATTTTACGTATAAAGATGCGAACTGTTATGAATTTATATTAGAAATGTATGTATCTAAAATTATAAAATATTAAATGTGCGAAATTAGACTATTATTAAAAAATATAAAATAAATATCTAAATTGTAAGAGAATTTAAAATTTTTAGAAGATGCAACTATTTCTTCCGGATTTATCCCTGATTCCAACTACTTTTTACATATATGGACATGGCGTATTCTCCTCCTGGCTACGTTCATGGTTCAATCATGAGAGCTGCCATGTAATGGTAAAGAAGAACTTCTTTAGTTAGTGGTGGTTACAAAGGAAAAAAAATTAAGTCCCGTTCAGCAACGTTTCTCAGGCAGCATTCGGAATAAAATTGGTGGCCAAACAAAAAAGCCTGTTAAATATCTTATGCTTGTTCCTTTTCACCGTATTTTTGTGCTTGAGTCTAATCCGAAACGTTTGTTTTGAAAAATTAAAATTTTCAGTTTCTTTATTGTTGGTTTTTTCACCGCCAATAGTATTTTACCAGCGTTGCCGAACGAGCTCTAAAACTTTTTGTCCCTTTCAATTCTCAATATATATATATTTTTTTAATTATTAGATTTTGTTGTTTTGTACCTTCCCAACCGATAGACACTGCTTTTATGGGTTCATCAGATTTTTTAAATCATTAGCTTAAAACTTGATGTCTCGACATTTTTTGTTTGTATAAGTTTTTTATATATCTGGAAGTTTTTTTTTTCAACCTTTCACAAATTAACTTTACTTTTTTTTTGGTCTTTGAAATCAAATTTGAAACGACTCACATTTCATTCAACTCTGACGTCTATGGGGAGTGGGGACTACCATACAACACCTCAAATGGTGCTTTCTGAATACTAGTAGGCAAATTCTGCCAATAACAAGTAATGCTCCCAATTGTCACTAAACTCGATAACATAACTACTAAACATATCCTTTAAAATTTAAATCATCATTTTCAACTGATCTCTCTAAAGATGATAAGTCATATTAAAATTATATTTCGAATTAATTTTTTTTTTGTAAAGCCTTCCAAAATCTCGAGGTGAATCTCATATCTCTCAGAGATCAAATCTAAACACCATGAATTGCACAATCTCCCCAATACAAAATTCAACCAATTTTGGCAAGGATTAATATCCTATACACTGGCGATGCGCCTTAGTTTTAGGGTATAAGGAGTTAATTTAGGGTACAGGGTTTAGGGGTTTAGGTATAGGGGGTTAGAATTTAGGGATAATTATTTCAATTTAAGGTTTAAGGTTATAGTTTAAGGTTTATAGGTTAGGGTAATATGGTAAGGATTGAATTGAAACAACTATTCCTAAATTCTAAACCCCTAATCACTATACCCTAAACTAACTCTATATACCCTAAAACTAAGACGCTTGTCGAAACTTTTAATTTCTACCGTTAGTGTATAAGATATTAATCCGAGTAGTTTTAGAAAATATGCACTGTTCGAGAACCAATCAATAACAACCCAAATCAAATATTTCTTCTTTAGGGTCAAAGAGAAACCCGAGACAACGTCTACAAATACAATGTATGAGTAATTCAAGCTTTTCTTTCTAATATATAGTCCATTGTATTTAACTAGTAGATTATCCCGATAATAATTTATCATTTAACCTGTCAAACACAATATTGTACCAATAAGGTCTTACCGCATGCATGACGACCTCATATCTAACATAGAAAACGAAGCATCTCTTTGTCGAGGGAAAAGGCCCATAATTTCTACTTCAAGAGAAGATTTATTTGATTTTATGAGGAAAAATTCATAGCAAAGAGATAGTTGACCCAAATTAATAGTGGTGAACCACGAAAACTAATCACATTCGATTACCACCCACCTTAAAAATCTCTGTAAACTACCACCCCTACTTTGGTGTGAAATCAGAGCCAGACATTTATTTAAAGGTACCATTTTTTCGAAAGGTATTTAAAAAAAATTAATTATTTATAAAGGAGTATCATTTTATTTATAATCGGGTGTTATATATATATATCCGAATATTCAATATGCGAATATCTTATTTTTCTGGATCGAATACGAATCGCTATTTACCGATCTAAAATTTTAAATATCCGATATCCAAAATTTGCTACTTGTTATATTGACTCCTAGGCTCCATTCAGAAAAGATTAAATATTTGACTCGAATATAAGATTAAATCCATAAAATTGAAATAATCAAATTCAAACTTAGAAAAACGTTTAGATCAGAGGAGGTCAATTGAAATAAGGGTAAACTACATAAACAGCCATCAAACTTTTAAGACACTTTTATTTTGGTCACCAAACTTTTAAAATTTATGAAATAATCATTAAATTTTTAATTCGCTTTCATTAAAATCACAGTCACAGCCGTTTGCTACCGTTAAAGAAGGCGGGTGGCTGTTAACTTTCTTTCTTCCTCTTCTCTCTCTTCCCCTTCTAATTAACCTGAGCTTTTGTTTATTCTAGCTAAACTTGTATAATTTCTCAACTACCAACAAACCTCCATGAACAGTGACTTTCACTTTCCTCTCAAATATAAGTAATACACCAAAAGGTAAACTATACTAATGACCACCGAACTTGGTGTCGATTTGACCACTATATTTTCAATTGTGTTAAATATAACACATAAATAGTTATGTAGTATATTTAACACAATTAAAAATATAATAGTCAAATCGACACCAACCTCATAGTTCGGTGGTCATTAGTATAATTTACCCTACAACAAACTATTATCCCAACATCAGAATTAAGTAGCAAAATGAACAAGGAAGAGTTCAATCATAGCATTTTCTCAAACCAGTACATGTTTCAAGTCTCTCTCTCTATATATGTATATATATCTCCACCCCACGGTTCAAATATCCATACAGGTGGAGACTAGACAACACAACTTATTTCCCTTAAATTATGGACATCACAATATGTGTTGTAAGAAAGAAACCAACTTACTTCTTATCAACTGGTATCATCACTAAGTTCCCTTCCCTTGGTATCATATGGGAAGAGTTGGATGCAAACCACCGAAACAACGATGGCAACCAAAAACAGAGAGACGGCGGCCGTTTGATGGCATGCATTCACCAATCCGACCGCAACAAGAGGACATATCATGCCACCGATTCTTCCTACTGCACTTGCAACGCCAGCCCCCGTTGTTCGCACCGAGGTTGGATATAACTAGAGAAAACAACAGCTTTAGTGATGTGAAAAAGAAATTGGCAATCAGCTAATCAGTCACTGAAATGGCTTACCTCAGGGGAATATATGGATGCAACCGTGAAGGTTCCCATTGCATTCATGCGAGCTCCAAAGAGTAAGCAAGTGGTTAAAACGGAAGGCTGATGGGTTAGTAGTGGAAGAAGGAAAATGAATGCTAAGCCAAACATAAATGCCATAGACTGCTTGCGGCCGACCCTATCGACTAATATCGCTGACAAGAAAAGCCCGGGAAGCTCTGCAACATAAACAAAAGGTCAAATTTTGTTTCGAAAAAGAGAGCGTAAAGAAGCAAGTGAGGATGAGACATAATACCTGCCATACTGGTGATGAATGCATTTGCATATAGGTCAGGACCTTGGAGATTTCTAGTGCTTTGAAGAGATTGGAAACATCCGCTTTGATTGCTACTTAGCTTTGAAGTAAGCAGTATGATACCATAATATGAAAATGAGTCTCCGAAGAATAATACCCACAGGAGCAGCGTTGTTTTAATTAGTTTCGATGAGAAGAGCATAAAAAACGATGAGAAGCCGGATTGCTTGGAATTTTCACTCAGTGAGGGAAGTAATGGGGTCGTCTCCGATGGAGCTGGAGCAGACTCTTCATCCTTGTCTCTTGATTTACCGGAAACTAGGACACCAGGAGGAAGCTTTGCCTGGTTCACTGAAGCTACCTTCTCCAGAATTCGAAGTGCATCACTTGTTTTACCCTTCATGCATAGGTATCTCGGAGACTCCGGTGCAACACCGAAAAAAATGAGCAGAGCAAAAGATGGCACGGATGAAAACGCAAGTACCCACCTCCAGCCTAATCTGGGCATGACAATCTGCAATAGAAAGGACATGAAATCATTCTGACACTTGAAGATAAAATTTGTGTCAAACAATTCTTCTCATTCCATGAATATGAAATCCACATTTTCTTTTCAAATGTCCATAGCTCCTTGAACATAAACTCAAACTTAACAGGTGAAGTTTGAGCGGCTAGACAGCTACACCAATATTCAAGGAAAAATTTCAATTCTCAGATAAGTTAAACTTAAATCCATATATTTCAAACGTCCATAACTCCTTGAACATAAACTCAAACTTAACAGGTGAAGTTTGAGCAGCTAGCTAGCTACACTTAAATTCAATATTCAAGAAAATTTTCAATTCTCAGATAAGTTCCATATTCGAAATCCATATATTTCAAACATCCCATAGACTTCCAATTTAAAGTTTGAGCGGCTAGCCAGCAATACTCAAGTTCAATATCCAAGAAATTTCTAATTCTCGGTTATGTTTCTATGTTTATGGAGCTGATGAGGTATTTTAATAGCGAATAACACTCTAGCATCAAAAAGTACTGCACCAAGTTACAAAGAGGAGAGGAATTTACCAAATTAATCATATTGATGGTGCCTCTTACTTTCAGTTAAGAAGCCTTTGTCTGCAAAATCTAAAGAGATGACAAGGTAAAGAATGTAATCTTTGCCAAGACACAACCCTTTTAATGACAAAGAACTTATTTCATGATGACACAAGAGAATCCATTTTAAGAGCTCTCTTACACAGAGACAAGCTCATTTGCCTCGGACATCATCCGGTTATACCCGTACTCTGTTTTCGTCATTAAACGGTAATGGCTATAGGTGGCACATGCCACCGCAATCTCAACTTAGTAGTTAGGTATGCTCTTACAAAAAGTTTGCTTCATTGTACTGCTAAATGCATCCCAACAACTATAATTTAGCATGATATCGTCAAACAAAGTCCAACTTACCTTCAATCTCTTCAACAAAGAAGTTGTTAATGGACTGTGTAATTTTTCTGGTTATGGACAGGACACAAACAAGTCAAAAACTAAAGAACCAAAAGGGTAGCTTATGTTAAGAACTTAACATCCGAGGCCTATGTTTTCCATGTCCCTTTTCTTGTTCTTGTTTCAGTTCATAAATATGTGAGATTCAAGCTCTAAGCCATCAGTTTATAAATATGATAAAGATAGACATAAATGGGGTTAGAGGGAATATACATACCCATGCCAGAGTAGCCTCAAAAATGGATCCAAATGTCCAGAAAGTCGAAAACACAACCAACCACATGCCTCTATTAGAAGCTGGAACAAACTCCAGAAACCAGGATAAGAAAACAGATGAACCACCAAGGCCAAAACCAACCAAACCCCGAAGAGCAACAAGTGAATAATAGTTTGGAGAGAAGGTGCTCAAGAATCCAGCTCCAAATGTCACCATAGATATAACAAGAAAACCTTTCCTGATAGAACCAAAAACAAACCCAAAATCAAAAGTCAAACAAAATCAATGGTTCACAGTTGGAACCTAGGACGGAAGCAAGATTTTATGTCGGCCTGCGAAACTAAACTACAAAATTTGAGGAGTGCTAAATTAAATCATCAAAAAAAATATTTTAAATATATGTAAATTTGAAATTTTTAGGGATGCGACTGCCACAACACCTCTTCTGTCCATCTTGATAGTAAACGAGGATCGACTCAAGATTTTATGTCAAGAATAGAAATATAAAGGGTGTGAAATTAAATCATCATAAAAAATACAAAAAAATATCTAAACTATATCGAAATTTTCAGGGATGCGACAGCCCTCCACAACAACACCTCAGTCCATATCTAATCGGAACAGACTAATTAATTATACTAAAGTCTAATACTGAAAGGGAAGTAATGAGCATACCTCCGGCCGTAGTTATCCGACAAAATACCCCAGGTATAGGCTCCGACGAGCATTCCGGCGAACACGATGGTGCTTAATAAACTCTCCTGAGTAGAGGAAAGTTGCCACTCGGACTTAACAGCTTGTCCTATGAAGGAAAGAATCATAATCTCCATTGCTTCAGCAAACCATCCTAGCCCAGCGTATCCGAGCACAAAGGCTTGGAATCTGCCGAACCCCACACTTTCGAGGGCTTCATCCAGAGTATATACACCAGCCGTTTCATAATCCATCTGAAGAAATCAAGTGGTTATAAAATGGTAGCAAAAAACTGAACATAAATCGAAATGAAAAGAGTGATGGAAGAAGATCTAACTTGTCCGTCGAATTCTCGTTTGCCAGTTCTGATATATGGAAAGTAAGCTTTCTTCTTCTTCTTCTTCTTCTTCTTCCTTAGTTGAGACGAAGATACACGCCACCACCACCACTGTTTGTTCTTCTTTTCTACTCCAACATCAGGGGTATTTATCATTGTGCGTCCTCTGTTGACAACGTAATAAAATGCAAAAAGAAAAAAATAGGGTAAATTACATCACAAGTCACTTTGTTATAGGTTTAGTAACAAAGAACTCGATCTTCTTCTAAAATTAACAATTCAATCACTCAATTATAAGTTTAGGAACAAACAAATTACTCAATTAAAATTTTGTGACAAACATGTCATTCTGTCATTAAATTGAAATAATAGTTTGGTATAATATCGATTATAGTCTCCAATACTTATGCATTCTATTAATTTGGTCTTAATTCAAAATAATTCAATAAACTTAACCCTTCGTATTTAAAATTTTGGACATTTCACTATCTTGACATACCTTCCGACCACCTACCATACTTCATGATATTGTCCACTTGTTTGATAATCAACATATGTGATAATTCGACAAACACAGTCACTTCACTACTAGACATTTTGACATACTAGTTTAATAGACTAATTATACCTTAATGTCGCCGGTTAGTAGACACAATCACTTCACTAATGAAATTTTTAAACACGAAGGGTTATGTTCGTTGAATGTTTTGAATTAGGAATGAATTAATAGAATGCATAAGTTTCAGGACTAAAATTGTTACTATACTAAACCATTGTTTTAATTTTATTGATAAGAGTGTTTTATTTGTTCCCGAACCTATAATTGAGCGATTGAACTGTTACTTTTAAAATAAAAAACAACATCTTAAACATGTAGTTGAGCAACTGAATTGTTACTTTTAAAAAAAGTTTAGATGTTTGTTATTAAACATATAATTCAATGACTTGGGAGGTAATTTAACCTTAAAAGAATAAAATAATTAGGGTTAAGAGGACAGGTGGACGGCTGCGTCACATGAGGGTTTTGTCAGTTACGAAAAGGTTTGGTCTTGAAATCATTTAACGTGCCACGAAAGGGCGCGTGAGAAACGTTGGGCAATCATGAACATATGAAAATAAGAAAACCAAACGTAAAAAAATATGTTTGGCCATTGCTACGTGGCGCGGATCGGGTGGACGGTACTGTTTAGAGGTTGTAAATGACTGATAGGATTTTTTTTATTTCAATTTGGATGTTCATAAAGTCATTTTCATTTTGCATTTTCTTTTTTTTTCTTCAGAGGTTATCAAGTCTTTTTCTTAGCAACACAATTTTATGACTTTTCTTTTCTCCACGTATTCTGGATTTTTTAAATATAATTATTCGCATTCAATCAATTGATCAATTGAAGTATTGTTTTTGTAATGTTTTTAAAAAGGTTTTTGGTTTTAAATATATTTTATGATAAAAATAATCCAGAACAAGTATTTTTTAACAGATTTAAATTATGTTTTTTTCCAAAAGTTAGAATTTTTATCTTTTTATAATAAGTGTTCGGTGTACTAGTAAAGTATATTGTACACATGAGAAGAGGACGCGAATTCAAATTTTAAAAACGACGCTGTTGAAAGAGGCAACCTCGTACTCTAAACATGGACCATAAGACAAATACACGTATCATAATAAAAGAATTTTTTACATTTTCCAAAAATATTTTAGGGCAAATTATTCATTTATTGTTCGTATTTGAAAAACCCTAGCCTTAAGTTGCTAGGGATAAAGGATGTCATCTCCTTTATTTTGTATGAAGTTGGCAAGAATACATGACGACTTTATCTTTTTTTTTAAGTCGAAAGAATACATGATAACTTCACTTGCTATTGTAACAAGCGCAACGGATCATGAAATAAACATAAAAACACAATAGATCATAAAATATTTTTCAACAACAATTTCAATAAAAATTAGTCAATTATGTCATCAATTCTTTTATATTTTAAAATATAATATCTAAATATATTATTATTTAAAAACACTTTTTAACACAAACCTTAACATTCCAATTTTTAGTCAATAATCTAAAAATACTTTTTTCACAATATTTTCTAAAAAAATAATGTCAAATTAGCCCTAATTTAAATCAAATATTACAAAATTCATCATAAAACAACTTTTCTAATCTCATCCATTTTATTTAAAAATTAAAATTTAAGCTTCTTGACCTTAAAAAGTCTTAAGAATCATCTCATTAGAACCACCAATAATCAGTGATAATATTTTTATTGGTAGGGATTTAAATGATTATCAAGTCATACTCATTATTTTATTTTATTTTATTTCCTTGAAGAAGTCATTTTCCAACCAACGAAAGTTAGGACTTTTCTTTTCTCTATCACATGCATTTTGAGTTTTCATTATTAAATATCTAGTTTACTTTCTGGTCAGATGCATGTGATTTTCATATATATACATATAGTTTTCATTATTAATATCTTATACACTGGCGGTGAAAACTGAAAGTTTTCACAAGCGCCTTAATTTTAAGGTATATTGAATTAGTTTAGATTATAGAGTTTAGGGGTTTAGGTGTAAGGGTTTAGAATTTAGGGGTAGTTGTTTCAATTTAAGGTTTAAGGTTATAATTTAGGGTTTATAGGTCAGGGTTTAGTTTTTAGGGTAATATGGTGAGGGTTTAGGTTTTAACCTATAAACCCTAAATTATAACCATACACCTTAAATTGAAACAAATGTTCCTAAATTGTAACCCCATGTACCTAAACTCCTAAACCCTATACCCTAAACTAACTCCCTATACAATCATTTTTATGTTTATATTCAAAACTATTAAAAGTAAAACATACGACATGATAATTTTGTTTATAAAATCATATATACGTATATATAATTATTGGATAATATATATAAAAACGGTAGTTCAATTTAAATCTTAAAATTTAATTATTTAAAAGGATAATTTTAAATATTAAAAAATTGTATGATAATAACTCCTTCAAAACATAATGTTGGTTTTATAATATATATTAAAATTTATTATTCGGATGCTATTATTGTTTTTACGGTCATTTTGATGGAAACATTAAAATTAAATTAATAGACAAATTATTTACATTTTCAAATCAAATATTAAAAAGTAAATATAATAAGAGTGTTCATTTTTGTTATAAATAAAATAAAACGGTATATTATATTCAATTTTATTCCTTTTGATAAAATTATTAAATATTTTAAAAATGATTTGAAGATTAAGTGTTTAAAATCGGGTGCCCGTAATTTCGAGTATATAAAGTTCTAAATATTGAAATTTCAGGTATTAAAAAAGCGACTCGTGACCCAATCTATAAATATAGAGTGCCTATAGTAATCGGGTACCCGGATTAAATGTGTGTGTGTTCTCTTAGAATCATATAATTTAGAGTAATTTAAAAGGACAAACGTTAGTTGGTTTTAAAATTAAAGCATATTATATTACCGAGTACACCGTGTTTGGTACAACGGATGTAAAAGAGTTGTGTCGTATCAAATAATATTTGTGTATTAAAAAGATCGATAAAAAATAGTTGTAACTACATCAAGGTGTTTGGTTAGAGAAATTTATAATGAAGTTAAAAAATAAGTGTTATAGTACCCTTTTTATCTTTAATTTTTTATTGAAAGAAAATGACTTTATTAAAATTCCTCTAAACTTATTAGGGGGAAAAGAGTGCTTGGTATATTAAGAAATGAAATAAAGACATTTTCTCATTATTTTGATATTGATTATTATATTATTTTTTAGACACGGTGTAAATACATGCAAAAATAGTGAACACATTGACAATGATGAAAATATGTGAAAAATAGCGAACATATTTTCAACAGTGTAAATATGTGAATAAATAATGAACATGTTTATACTGATATAAATACGTGAAAAATAATTGACATATTCATAACGATCAGGGACGGAGCTAGGATTTGAAGTTAGGGGGGGCAAAACATAAATTTTGAAAGGTGGGAGGGGCAAATTCACAATTATCCCAATTTTTTCCAAAAAAATATAAAAAATCAAAGGGTAAAAAAAAATTTCTCCCCTACCGGGGGGGCCACAGCCCCACCCATGGGAGCTGTGGCTCCGTCCCTGATAACGATGTAAATACGTAAAAAGATAGCGGACGCATTTACAACGATGTAAATACGTGAAAAAATAGTTAACATATTTACAACGGTGTAAATACGTGAAATATAGTATAAAGGTATAGTTGAAAATTAATTTAAAATTATCACAAATTAACGTGTTAAATAAACATTACATCTACTTTAGTGATAAATATCACACAATTTATGTATTAAATAATACAACGCATTAAATATTACCCAATTAAATTATATCATCGGTAACCAAATTACTACTTTTTTTTTTACTTTGGTCACTAATATTAATTTTTTTAGTCACTAGTCATTAAAAAATTAACGATGACCCTTATCTTTCCCTCCGCACCAACATATCCACAGGTTTATTTCTTTAATAAATTAATATTTAGGGTAAACTATCTGTTTGACCATCAAACTATTGTGAAAGTTTTAAAATGACCACCATAGAAAAAAACGCGCCATTTCAGTACCCAAACTATTAAAATGGGATCATTTTGACCACCAGCCGTTAATGGGCTAACGGAAGGTGACGTGGCAGTTAAAAAATTAAAGGTATAATCACACATTTGGTCCTTATTATTTACACATTCTTTCAATTTAGTCCTAATTTTAAACTAATAAAATAAATTAATTATTTATTTAGATAGTGACACGTGTCAACATCTTATTGGAGGACTTTAATTATTTATATTTAATTTAATAAATTTATTTCCCTCCTCCAATCAGGTGGTGACACGTGTCACCACCTGTTTAAAGGAGAAAAAACAATTTTGAGCATTGCTTGCCAAGGGAATCGAACCCAGGCAACAAGGGAAAATTGGCAGCAGCATAACCACTGCGCCAAACCCAATCCATTGTTTAAAATTACTCCATCAGATATATATTGCTTATTGTTTTTACACGGTATAGCTGTGAGCATTCAGTTTTTAATCTTTGATATGAAACAATCAGCAACTCAGTGTCTCATACTTCATTGGAAGTGGACGATTAAACCCTACTTGCGATAGCAAATTCCCAACTACAGCAAGATCCCTGCAAAATACACCTTGAAACGCATTTGTGTTGGAAGTATTGCTGGTCGATACATCTGAGGAATTTGTTGAAGAAGTGAGTTCGAGTTCTGGTTCGAGTTTGGAGTTCGAATTTTAGTTTTGTGGCACTTGAATTGTTGAATGCTTTGCTTGTTGTAAAGCACCTTCCAATTCCTGTCAGCTGCTTCTTCATCCATAATGGTAGACATCACGTTGGAATACCCTTTTTGAAGCAATCTGTAAAGAAGCAAAGCCGACATCTTGGCTCTATCTTTAATGGAGTCGAGATCGAGGTCGCCGACTAACTCGCATCGATAGATGAAGTTTGTAGCTTTATCCGGCTTGTGCCTTAAACACAGCAGCAAATGAGCTCTCTCAAGTTCAAACCTTGAGCACCCACGCCTCAAACCAATCAAAGCATAATAATCAACATTTGCAGTCTCACCAGAAGCAACCCTTTGCTTCAATCGTTGGATTCTAGTCGTTAATGAGCAAAGCTTCCCCGGGATCTCCCTGTAGTGAACGTTGTGACGCTTCCAGGCCGGACCTGGAAGTTTCCGATCTCGCAAGACGGAATTGTAAAGCAGCTTCAAGTGTTTAAGGTCGTGTAAACAATCAGGTAGGCATCGTATTGTTTCCAAAAGCATGGCTCTGGTGTCCAGCGCTTGGATTTTTGTATTGGGAATATATATCTGATGGAGTAATTTCAAACAATGGATTGGGTTTGGCGCAGTGGTTATGCTGCTGCCAATTTTCCCTTGTTGCCTGGGTTCGATTCCCTTGGCAAGCAATGCTCAAAATTGTTTTTTCTCCTTTAAACAGGTGGTGACACGTGTCACCACCTGATTGGAGGAGGGAAATAAATTTATTAAATTAAATATAAATAATTAAAGTCCTCCAATAAGATGTTGACATGTGTCACTATCTAAATAAATAATTAATTTATTTTATTAGTTTAAAATTAGGACTAAATTGAAAGAATGTGTAAATAATAAGGACCAAATGTGTGATTATACCTTTAATTTTTTAACTGCCACGTCACCTTCCGTTAGCCCATTAACGGCTGGTGGTCAAAATGATCCCATTTTAATAGTTTGGGTACTGAAATGGCGCGTTTTTTTCTATGGTGGTCATTTTAAAACTTTCACAATAGTTTGGTGGTCAAACAGATAGTTTACCCTAATATTTATTAAAAATAGTACATGTGTCACTATTATATTGGAGATAAAATATGTCAAAATATTGTGTTGGGGGTTCAAAGTTCAAACCTATGACTCTTCCTGTAGGAGTCTAAACACTCGTTATAATTAACAAAAAAAAAAAATCGGCTCTATTTGGTAATTGACTAATAGCTTATTTAATTAGCGGATTATATTAGTTGATTGTATAAAAGTGTTCAGTAAAATTAGTTAATTGCTTATAGTTGTTTAATTATTTGAACGAGTAAATGACATATAAGGACATGATTATATTAATACTTCTTTGAACAATTTATTAGTTATCAATATTTTGTATCTATTAATATTAATTAGATTATAAAAAATAATTTTTAATAGAACATTACTAAGCATATTAGAATGATTTATATATTAATTTATTATTTATATAATTATTTTTAATACAAATTAATTAATTATTAAATTTAAATGAAAATGAAAATAAGAAATGTTAAATTAAAGTTATTTAGAGATTATTTGTAATTGTTAAGAGTAAAAGAACATTTATAAATCTTATATCAAAACTTCTAATTTCAAAAAGATCATATTAGCAGCCTTTTTAATTTGAGAGGTTTCACCTCAATCCGTTATTATAATTATCTATTCACCAAACATATAAATAGCATATTTGACTGGTCAAACTTCTTATCTTGACTCAAACCTCTAATTTTGGCTTAAAATGCTATTTATCAATTAGTGTCAACATTTAAATTAAAATGTGATTTTTGAAATAATTACATATATATATATATATATATATATATATATATATATATATATATATATATATTGAATTACACGAATGAGGGATAAAAGTCACGTTGGTGGCGCAACACCAATCATATCCCTTTCAAGATAAGAGACAAAAACGAAGGTGGCTGCTCAAAAACGACCAAAACACGCGAGGAACCATCCTGAAACTTTGCAAGTTTATCCGTCGAAGTATTCCCTAGTCGGGGTACCCATTTGATGTCGGCAATCCAACAACGCTCGCGCCATGCTCGAACTAGGGGCATAGAGCTCAGGGAAGCATGACGATTTATTATCATGTCAACAGCTGTGAGACAGTCAGACTGAATTTGAACCAGCTCAAAACCATTCTCCCATGCTAAACGAAGGCCCGTCCAGATTGCCCACAATTCTGTGTTGAAAATCGTGGCAACACCCACCGTCTACGTTAACACACACATATCCTTGCGGAGGTCTGGTCCACGCCTGATCTCTCGACGGGTCCCATACAGCTGTGCTAGCAAGACTTTGAGAAAGACAGAAAGCCTCTGCGTAATAACATGCCCAGACAAGGCTACGGTGCAAGAGGGAAGAAGGTGAATCCATTGCATCTGCAAAAACCACCTCATTGCGGTTTTTTCACGAGTTTCAAGCGATCGAAGCAAAGATAACCCCCAAGACAAGTTCTCAATGGAGAACATACCGCATAGATTGTGATAAATCCACGTGGGAGCATCTATCGAAAAGAAAATTGTATGTGAATCAACTGGCAGAATCAATTTCCAAACAATAGAAGAAAACTCACAGTCGCGAAGAGCATGAATCAGGGTTTCTAGCTGTGATCCGCAATGCGGACACAGACTCGACTGGCCAAAAGATCGTCGGCAGCTCCATGTTTGTCAAATTAAAACAATTTATAAGTGACCTATTTAATAAAAATATACCACTTATAGAACAATTTATAAAACAATTTTATTTATGACATAAATTAAAATATATTAATTTTATATTATATATATAATTTTATACGCCTTATTGTATTTTAACATCCGCGCGGTCTATTAATCTGTTTACGAATTCATTTACAATTGCCTTGTTTAGAAACCAAAAAAATTATTAACTGTTTTATCATGTAATACAACTTATGTAGAATATTAAATTTAAAAATATGTCATAAATTTAAATTTAAAATTAACTAAAGATGATTTTTTTTCAAATTATGAATACCGTTATAATCATGAGAAATTTTTTTGAATGGTCTAAAAGTGATTATAAGATAATATTCATTTATACATATTCTTAACTCTTTAACAATACACATACACCTTGTAGACAATCTCCCGTATCTCCTCGGATGAACATTATTTACTTTTCTACTGTGATTATAAATATAAATAACCTGTATTTGAATAATTTATTAAAGAGAAGAACAATTACAAAATATAATCATACTAATAATTGAAATATATTTATATTAAATACACATTATTTCAACAAAATAAAATAATAAATAAAGAATAAAGAAAAGGTAGGGATATAGATTACTTAGGACAAAAAGAATGAGGGAAGAGAGAGAAAACGAGGAAAGAGAATAGATTACGTAAATTGAGTTTGGAATTTAATAGTAAACAAATAATTTTGGCTGTACGTGTCTACTTTTTTTTTTAGTTTGATTTTTTGTTACTAATAAAAGAGTTTGTTTTTTTTTTGTTTGAATAAGTAATCTTCTTCTTTTTGAAATGTTTGAATAAGTATTTTTTTGAATAAGTAATCTATATCCCTACTTTTTATTTTAAGTATTTTTTTAATTATTGAGTAAAGTTTACAAACGGTTATTATATTATCTTAAAATAATAATTTTTATCATTCAAATTTTAAGGGTTATAAAATATACATTAAATTTTAGTTTTTATTATTATGTCTCCATTTTTTTTTTTTGAAAATGGCTATTATGTCTCCATTTAATTTCAGTGGATACATGAGGCTGGTGGGGAAGATAAAATATGGGAGCACGTGTAACGTGAGGCTAACTTAGTGGCAGACAGATTGGCCCACTTTGTGTGGACAACAATACATGCAGCCCACACAGGACATGAAGCTGCTGCTTTCCATGGATGCAAATCAGATATTATTTCCACTCCACAAATTATATCGTAGGTTTTGCTCTCAATTAATAAAAGTTACTGATTTTTATTATTTTTAGGTTATAAGTAATTTTTCATTGGGCATTTTTTAAAAAAATTTGATTTATAGTAGATATGAACTAAGATTAATTTGGTAAAGAAAATAACATAAAAAATTAATAAAATATGTGGTTTTTGTTAGTTGAGATCATAAATGACGTGGTAAGCTGAGCCTATGATATAATTTCTCATTGTTTAAGCCTATATGCAGTGTGATATAAACATTTAGATCTTGTATAATTTATTAAAATAAAGTTTAAATTTATAAAGTTATATGTTTGTTGATTGAAAGTGTACGCTGTATACTGACTTTTTGAATAAAAAACATGAAAGTAACTTAAAATATATTAAGTAGAATAACATGTTATTTTCTCCATACTTTTTACCACTAGTTTATAACTTTTTTAAGCTAAAGTGATTACAATTAGTATCTATTCTAAATATACTCTCAACCATTTGACAATGCACGCTCAATCACCCTGCAGCAGTTGACTGTTGCTGGTTTAACTTATTTTAGACTTAAAAACGTTATTAATACACATATCCAGAATCACTCTGACTCTATGCATGTGCTCGATGTGTCAATTATATCCTTTATGGAAATGACAAACCGACTCAAAGCAAAACGCTTCTTTTTTTTTTAACTTTTCTTTTCCCTTCCTTCATTGACTATGTGTATGAAGAGCGTTGTAGTTTAACTCTACCAAGGATTACATACAAATGAATGAAATCCACTTGTAGGGTACCATGCTGGATTTCTTTATTTCTGGTCTAAATAAATTGCACATGCATCATGCATGGTCCCGTAATTGACATGCTCATACACACAATATATGCAGCCTTTACATAAAAACATCCAAACCTAGCAAACCAAGAAACTGAGCAAGCATCATAGTCGCTCCAATGCGACGCATCGCCCCAACAGTTGACGGTGCCTGTTAACATCTCATTTACCAGGTATGCAAATGCATGCATGATAAGGGGAAAATCCATGAATGTGAGAATCTAATGTTGCAAAAGAAAAAAGATACTGCTTTTGATAAATAAGAAAGAACACAATCATATAGGAGTATGTCCTCGGCAGTTAATAGTAATCTGACTCAACGCGATTACATAACTCCTAGCCTAGTAAACAAAGAAGCTCGGTTAGCTGCCCTGATATAATACAAAAAGGATACACAACAAGCATTCTTGGTTCAAGTTCCGGATAACAGCAGCATCCACTGTGATTAAAACATCCTTATTATATATAATAATAACACTGGAAAAGGGAAAGGGAAAGTGTGACCTCAAATATCTCATTACCAGCTCAAGCAGTATGCTACAGGCTTTGTATTTTGCTTGATATTTCTTTCACTTTTACACCTTCCTTTTCCTGCCATAAAAAATAAATTTTAATGTTCAAGTCTATCATAAGCATCCAGTCGTGGTAGTGAAAATGAAAAAGTAAATTTAACACAATGAAACAACTATATTTGTGCAACACTATAGGATTGGAACTGTTATTTCCATGGTGGGAGTCTTTAAGGTAACTAAAAAACTTCCTCAAAATAAGATAAAATACATAAACCATAGATCAGATTCGAATTTTTGTACATTATCCCAGAAAAAAAATGTGGATACTGCAAGACAAACCTAGAGATTTATACATACCAAGCATATGCTCCTTTTTTCCATCTTTACCAGGCAGTTCCAAACAAAAAGGTCAAAGCTGATAAAAGTTATAAGCTTAACTGAAGCCGCTCTAAAAGTTATAGATGCTCACTTCACATTAGGTGTGTAAACGAGCCAACTTGAGCCCGAGTAGTGCTGAGCTCAACTCGGCTTGTTAAAATTCGAGCTCGAGCTCAAGTCGAGCCCAGTAGTACCGAGCTCAACTAAGCTCGTTAAGAACTCGAGCCGAGTCTAATCGAGTCAAGTATTGACCGAGTCGGATTCGAATAGCTCGCGATCTGTCTAACCTTATTTACAACCATATTCATAATAATAATAATAATTGTTGTGTGGATTTATTCAACAATAGTAATTATGATATTATTATTATTATTATTATCCAACAAGGCAACAACATACATTTTAGTTCACTTTAATTTTAAAAAATTAAAAATTTTAGTATATTATATTTTCGAGTAGCTCGTGAGATTTTCAAATCGGGTATCTCGCTGCTGTGCCAAAATCATCAATAGATCATCAAGCCACAATTGATTTGATGAAAATTCTGTCACATTTACAGAATCTGACAGATAATGACAACAAGCTCCTCATTGTTCTGGACTATGTTACTATGAAGGTATGTATTTGACTCGAGTATGCTCAGTTTTTTTTCCCCTTAGATTTTACATATATTTGGAGGATCATACCTTCTATACATGTGTCAAACATAGGAGTCAGTTTTGGGGGAAAAAAAACAAGTGTGGTGAATAACCTTGATGACACGGTCTATGTGACTTTTAAACTAAAGTGGTAAAGAACTTCAACAAAAGGCTATACATCTTGGGGTTAGCTCAAGTTTACCTTCCAGGCAATGATTGGAAGGGAGAATTAGAGACATTGCCTAAGGTGTCGAGTAAAAATGAATTGAAGACAGAAATACAGTCGGAACATAAAAATCCTACAGGCGCACGATACAGAAGCTCAACACATTCAACTGAAAGAAGGAAAAAATCAGAATGGGTATTTTCCTTTGTCCAATGGCGTGTAATCCCTGACATTCACAAAAATTCATGCACCAATGCTAGCCTTCATAAAGTAATTCCAGTTGCATGACTTTAACTACTGCATCATGTACTAAGTCTCCCTTACAAGTTAAATAAAAACTATAAAGGGTTCTCGATGAATGTTATTAAATTTTAACTCAACAAATAAACTGACTAGATTTTTTAATCTACGCTGCATTTGCGGAGTATCATGGCGTGTCTAAAAGCTTTCATTTTATTTATATTCTAGTGTTTCAAAACTAATCACTAACGACTACAACCATAGAGGTGAGAAATCAAGTTTTATTCTTTAGTTGAAAGAATGACAGAACTAAAACTACGACCCCAAAAGTTCGGCATACAAAACTAATTGGAAGATTTTAGATGCATAGTACTTCCTGGTTCCAATCCATATAGAACAATACACCCATTTACCACATTTCCACTCCATATAAAATCAGTCCTATGAAACACCTAAAGATGTCAAAGGTTTATTCATTTCCGAAATGCTAAAAGCCGCAGGCAATCTCATACATAATCCAAGAGAGAAATCAAAATAGGACACGAAGCGCCCTTAACTAAGATCAAAGAAACAACTTTATACGATATTTAGAGACACCGCGAGAATTGAAGCATAAAAGAGACCAAATTTTTAGGGTCCATTGTTTACCAAAAAAAGAAGTAATTGCTTATAACCTACTTCGCAAGTAACTTCAGCAATACTTTGTTTTCACCAAATCTAGCCATAATACCAAACTAAAGGAGCAAACAGTGTTTAATTTTCCGTTGGAAGTGTACCATTTAAAGTAATTTATTTACACTTACCAATCCCTTGTTCTCATAATAATCGTCCAGTGCCCACTGATACTTAGACTGATTTAAGCCAAACCAGCGAGCTAAATGGTCATCCAAGCTTGAATGAGCTGCAAAACATCAACAAGAACAGATGCTAATACTAATTCTTTTTTTTTCTGCTTATCATCAACAAAACTAAAACAAGTATGAAAATAATAATTAAATTGTAGCTAATTCGCCATGCTAACGGAAAGCTTAGATAGATTAAGAAAACCCCATTTCATTTTTGGACCAAAAAAACGCAAGCATTGTGAATAACCCCAAAACTTGAAGAAAATAAAAGGTGGAGAGGAAAAGGAGATACCATTTTGGACCTTAAATGCGGCATTTTTAAAGAAACCCAGGATGGAGGCATCAGAATCGGAAGCAACGGGAGAATCAAGGTACTGTTGGGGCGGCGGCTGGACCGGAGGAGGCGCCACGGCCTTGTTGGGAGAGTGAAAAGGAGGTGGGTCAGTAGGGGTAGAAGGTGGGGTAACGAAGACGGTGTAGGGGCCGATCTTGCCGATCACGGGTGGCGGAGTAGAAGGGTCTCTGTTGATTGGCATTTTAAAAGGAATGAAAATGGAAAAGAGAGAGAGCTGAGAGTGAGATCAGGCAATGGCTGGTGTGTGAAAGAGAGAAAAGGAGTGGAAGAAGGGGACAGATGAGAGAAACAGTGATAGCACTTAGTAGTCCAAGCGAAGAAGATTAGATTTGTGCAATGTTAAGTTTAGATTTTCGATTTTTTTTTATGAATTTATATTTAATACACCGACTGTGAAAATTTAATGTTTTTATAAGTATTTTAGTTTCAAGGTTTAGATTTAGTTTAAGACGTAGGATTTATGGGTTTAAATGTAGAGGTTTAGAATTTAAGGACGAAGATTAAAATTTAGAAATTAAAAGTTAGTGGTTAGTTTTTAGGGTAATATGGTGAAAATTGAAGTTTTAAGATATAAACTCTAAATTCTAACCTTAAACTCTAAAATTTTACTACGATCTTTAAATTCTACATCTCTACATCTAAACTCCTAAATATTACGTCTTAAACTAAGCCTTTAAACTCTAAAACTAAAGTGTTTGTAGAATAATTACTATTTTTTATTTGGGGAGAACTATGGAAAAAATGTTTTTTTATGATTACATTATTTAGCATCTCAAATGGTGAAGATTAAGATTTGTGCAAGGTTAAGTTTAGATTTAAATACTTTTTATTCAGGTAAAATTGTGAAAGAAATATAAATTAGTATTTGTTTATGGATTAATATCCTATACACTGGCGGTGGAAATTTTTTATTTCCACAAGCGCCTCAATTATAGGGTTTAGGGTTAGTGTTTAGGGTTTAGAGTTTATGGGTTTTAGTGTAAAGGTTTAGAATTTAGGGTTCATGTTTAGAATTTTGGGTTTAGGATTAGAATTTAGGGTTTAGGGTTAGGGTTTAGTTTTAGGGTAATATGGGTGGGGATTTAGGTTTTAACCTATAAACCCTAAATTTTAACCCTAAACCCAAAATTCTATCAACAATCCCTAAATTCAAAACTACTACATTTATACCCCTAAATTTTAAACTCTAAACGAAGTCCCTAACCCCTAAAACTAAGGCGCTTGTGTAAAAAAGTTTCCACAAGCGCTTGTGTATAGAACAATTACCCTTTGTTTATACGTATTTTTAATTTTTCGATATAGACTTGAAATGTTTTTTTATTCAGGTAAAATTATGGCAAAAATATTTTTGAGTGATTATTATCACTTTGTAGCCAAGTGACGAAGATTAAGATTCGTGTAATGTAAGTTTAGACTTTAGATGCTTTCGATTCAGGTAAAATTATGGGGAAAAATATATTTTTTGGGTGGTTATTATTGCTTAGTAGTTCAAATAACAAAGATTAAAATTTGTGTAGCGTTAAAAGTTTATTTTTTGAAGTTGAGTTTTGTTCATTCTAGTAGTTTTAATTTTGTAAGTGCGCATGAGTTTATTTAAATTTAAAATTAAACTAAAATATTACGGTTTGACGCAAAAAAATCAATTTTTTATTCGATTTGACGTAAAAAAAACTTAAACTCGAATTGTAATTTTATAAATTTGACTTGAATTTGTTTTAAATAAAGTTTTAGTTATAAAATAAGAGTTCGAGTAACTCAAAATTTTTAGTGATTAGCGAATCAGTTTTCAAGTTCGAGGCAAATCCTTCAACTATGCATGATATATGTATATCACATGTGAAAAATATAGAGAAATATATATATATATATATATATCGTATATCTATATAGAAAACTGTTTGAATTGGAATCAATTTGTACTATAACATTATAAATAATTACAATTAAATTTCTATAGAAACTCGAAAACTAGACTCGAATCGAAAAAAAAATCAAAAAAAATTTGAGTAGTAAAAGAGGACTTGCAAACTCGACTAACATAATTTATTTTACTCGACTTAACTTGATCGGATGCTCACTCTTAAACCAATATATTACTTTATAATCAATTAAAATTCTCACCAAAAAAAAAAACACTTTGAATCTTTAATATATTATTCACCCAAAAGTCTCAATAAAACCCAATCATATCATTTTCCCCTCTTTTTCCAACCACAATATTTCTTTAAAATGTAACACTACATGGCATAAATACATAAAATATCAAACATGTCAATATTAGTATAAAACAATTTATTAATTTATGCATATTTAGCATATTGGTCAAGCTACTCATCTTTGTTCTCTCGTACTCTTTTAAGCCATAAATTTTAGACTCACTAGGGGCACTCTTTTCCTTTTTCTAGAGTCTAACGTCCTATTTCCTCTAGGTAGGATTAGAATTAATTTTTTTCAACAAAAAAACCTTATTAATTTACAAAGAGTTTTATATGAACTTATAATACTTTAAAAACCTATGATAAGTTGATCTAGTGAGATGAGACACTAAATTCTTTAAACAATGTTAGGGGTTAGAATCTTAACATTATAAATGAAACAAACTAGGTTGGGAGGATTGCCACATAATGAGCTTTTACAAAACTTGATCCAGATTAACCACTTAATGTGTTGGATAACGATAGTTAAATAAAAAATTTACATCAAAATAAAAGTAGAAGTAACACCAACATAATATGAATAGATTTTTTTTTCTAAAATGAATTTGTATGGCACATGTTATAATATAAAATTGGATAAAATGTATAAATAATTAAACTACATTGAAATAATTGTTATAGTTAAACCAATTATAAATTGGTCTAATGAGATAAAATACAAAGTTATTTAAGCAATATTAGAAGTTCAAATTATGATATTTTAAATGGAGAAAATTTAATTATTTTTTTAATTATAAAATAATGAAAAATTATTATATGGACCCTTCCCACCACGTCATCCATGGTCCCTAGTAATAAAAAAATTCCACGTCATTATTTTTTCCATATCATTTGTACACTAGGATTATATTTTCCAAATCATCTTCTCTAATTTCTCCAATTAACGTAGGGTTTAGGGTTAGGGTTTAAGGGTTTAAGTGTTGGTTTAGGGTTTAGGGTTAGGGTTTATGGTTTAGGTTTAGGGTTTAGTGTTTATTGTTTATGGTTAGGGTTTAGGTTTAGGGTTTAGGGTTAGAGTTAGAGTTTAGGTTTAGGGTTAGGGTTTAGGGTTAGTGGAGGAAGCTATCGTTCTTGAAGAAAAAAAGAAAATAGTAAACCCTAATTTATTTTTAATTTGATACGACACCATGATTTGGAAAATATAATCCTAGTGTACAAATGATATGGAAAAAATAATGACGTGGAATTTTTTTTATTACTAGGGACCATGGATGACGTGGTGAGAAGGGTCCATATAATAATAATTAAACTTTTGATTCCATTACCAAACTATTATATTATTTTTTACATAATGTCAATTATAAGTTTTATAACCGACGCCGTTTGTTTACCATAAGCCTCTTCCCTCCGGCGGAAAACGATTTATGTAATTTCTATTATCCTCTTCCTGTCCAAACCCTAAACCGTCGAATCCCAATCATAAATTTTCAGGTTCTGCTAATTCTCGATCCCCCTTCTTTTCCTTTAATTATCTTTACTGCTAATTTCGATTTCTTTTGGTAGTTTTTTTTTTTGTTTATTTCGACAATTACGTTCTGATTTAACAAATTCCTCTTTTGGTATTTTTAGTGTAAAATCTGATGCGATGAAGAGGGCAGTGCCATGGGTTGACAACGAGGCAAACGATTCGCCATCTTCTGATGAATCTTCGTCTTCAAATTCGAACTCTGAAGCTGAAGACGGACCTCCCAACACCAAGCTTAAGAAATTATCCCATGGTATTACATTCTTTTTCAGTCTTCGTATTTTATGCTTTTCCTTCTTTTTTGCATCTTATAATCATTTTACTGAATTGATTGGAATGGATATCTTCCTTGATTTTGATTCTTTTGTATGTAAATTAGGATGGATAAATATTCTATACACATGCATTGTAAACTGAAAGTTTCCACAAATGACTTAGTTTTAGGATACCTGGAGTTAGTTTAGGGTATAAAGTTTAGGGGTTTAGGTGTAGGGTTAGAATTTAGAGATATTTGTTTTAATTTAAGTTTTAGTGTTATAATTTAGGGTTTATAGGTTAAAACTTAAATCCTACCCATATTACCCTAAAAACTAAACCCTAACTTATAAATCCTAAATTATAACACTAAACCTTAAATTAAAACAAATATCTTTAAATTCTAACCCCTACACCTAAACCCCTATACCCTAAACTACCTCAATATACCCTAAAACTAAGTCGCTTGTGGAAACTTTCAGTTTCCACCGCCAGTGTATAGGATATTAATCCAATTAGGATATGAAGAAGAACGCTTGTGTTTATTAGTAGTGGCATCATGATGTTGAAGAATGATTTCATTATATATATATATTAGGATCCATTTACACAGCGTAAGAGTTTTTAAGTTTTACATGTTTTTTTGGATCGCTGGATGTGTGAAATAAATGACTAATATATGTGTGTATGTGTGTGTGATTAGGATCTGTTGACACAGTGTAAAACTTAGAGTTTTAATAGGTATAGTAAGATAAAATAAGTGGATTATACTTAATTTAAAAGTTTTTATCTCAGCAGTTAAAATCAGTTAATCCGAGGATTCAAAAAAGTGTAAGTGGATCATAACCTCTCTCTCTATATGTGCATACATTCCTACATGAATAAGTTTGCGTGTGTATGAATGTATGTATGTATATATATATATATATGACTGAATCCATGTACCTTGCTAGTATTGAAACTATGGTTTTTGTTAATAGCAGAATCGTAGTTTATCTTTCTAGGTGTGTGATACTGCTGTTTGTGTAGTTTGTGCAAACAAAGGACGAAGCAATGACAATGTCTAACCTTATTTATCATCTTTATAAGTATGATAATGAAGTTTGAAGGCTTTGCAAGTTTACTTGACATTCTCTCTGGTGCTTCACAAAATATCAAATAAAGAATCTCACCGAAAAAACTGAATGTTCCAATAGGCATCCACACCCAAAAGTTATAACGTTTTCTTTTTCTAAACATTGGTATGAACAATTGAACATCGTACTGATGAGGTTTGAGTTATATCAACTGAAAGATGGTTAGAGATTTTGCAGAATTTTCGTTACTATTCTCTCCTTTGCTGTTAAAATATATTTCTTTGAATATCTGGCTAAAAGAAAAAGGAGTACCTGGTTTACCTTCTTTAGCTGCATATGTGCAGCAAAGTCCGGGAAACAAAAAGGAACTGCATTGGATTTTGAAGCTTTGAAGCGTCATGGCTATAAGGGAGGATTATCTGTCCTGAATGTGCCTCCTCCAAAAGAGAAACAAAACTGGTCTTGGTCAACTGGCAGAGAAAGCAGTGAAACCAAGGAGGTTAAAGAATCTTTCGAGGACCGACAGAAAACAAGAGCCGCAATACTGGATGCAGAGGAACTGGCTAATGTACAAACTCGGAAGGAGAAGCAGAATGTTTCTTTTTCACAGAAGGAGAAGCGGAAAAGAGAACTTGGTCAGGCTAGCAGGGGGAAGAATTATGTCGAAGAAGAGAAGAGGTTGCTCCGAGATAGTGGCGTCTATTCTGGTTTCGATACTTGATTTATGAGGGTAGGAATGACTAAGATATTTGGTTGCAACACCTATTTGGTAGTTTTGAGAAAAACAGGTTCCACATTTGTTGTGTTACAAACATGCTCAGGTATCTTACAGGACATTTACAAAAACAGTGAAATTAATGGCACTTTGTGGCTGGTATTTGGAGTGAATGGCTTAGCTCAAATTTGTAAACAAGTCTGCATTAATGTTCTAATCTTCAAAAGGATGACGAACTACACATTTAACTGTTCGTTTATTAAGCGGAACAAACGAGTACGAACCAAAATATTATGTTTATTTATTGAATGTATTCATAAACAAACTCATTATCAGCTATGGAACTATTTTTATGACCATATAAAATGGAGCTAATTTAATATAAAACTCAAATATTAGTAGCCTGCGGTCTAACACATCAGTTCCATCAGTTGTATAACAAATAAAGGTCATAGAGGCGACAAATTGTGGTGTACTTCGACAATTCGAACAGTTTTGGTCCAAAAATAAAAAGGACAATTCCAACAGTTTACTCTAGTTCCGTTTCAAATGATTATGGGTATTTATATGTCCCGGCTAGGGGTGATAATGTTTGTATTATAAATAGTCTAGCAAAATTTTTTATTTGGAGCCGAGTCGAGCCTGACGAGCTTCGAGCCTGAGCCGAGCTCAACTACACTGTTTCTGAGCCGAGCCTGGCCAGGCTCGGGCTCGGCTCGTTATCACCCCTAGTCTCGACAGTGGAAACAAAAAGTTTCCACAAGCACCTTGGTTTTAGGATTTATATGTCAAAATCTAAACTTCTGACCATATTATCCTAAAACCTAAACTCTAACTTTTCATAATCCGAAACCTTTAAACCTTAAACTCCAAATAAAATCCCTAAAACTAAAACACTTATAAAAACAGTTTATTTTCACCTCATGTCCATAGAATATTTCCCCCTAACTCTATTACTTTAAAAATCGTAACGATTTTGTAAATTGCTATACATGTAATATTAAATTTTAATTTCTATAACATAAAGTTCTTGAACTAATTTACACATACACCAACATTCAATAAGTAAGCTTTTAGCCGTTCACAAGTAGGTTTGATTCCAGTTGTTTATTTCTTTTAACAATGCAAGAGCCCCTAAGCATTGTTGATCTTGATTAGCTTACGAAAGAGGAACCACAATTGGAGCAGGTGGAACCCATTGTTGAGTCGGGAAACAGTCCCATCCACCATCTTTGGTTTGAGTCACCCTGAAATGTTGGGGAACCCAACTTTCTCCCTTGGACCCTCTTTCCCTCAACAGCACCCTCTGTTTCTCCTCCACCGCGTTCTTCGCTTCTTTCGCTTTCTCCCATTCGTGGCTCATTATCGCCTCGCTTAACTCGCTCCACACTGCGGCCGATTCAGTCGGCCGTACTCCCTGAAAGCGCAAAGAGGGAAAGATCGAGATTGAACTTACTCTGGCGAATGCACATGCACATGCACATGCACATGCACATGAACGTTATTGTGCATGAAATATGAATGACAGGTGATTCAAATGCATGCACAATAACGTTCATGTTCTGCATGAAAGCATAAACAATTACCTGCAAATCATGAACAATGGGAGTCTTCAACCCGGAATAAACTTCTTCTGCATTGTATATAACAGTCTGCTTTCCACTAGCATTGTCCTTCATCGTAACAGTTCTGCACGAAAGCGTAAACGTTCACATCGCTACGAACTACATAACAAGATTTTCAGATTTTGAGCATGAAAATTGAATACCTGTCCCAATTGCCATTGATTTGGAAAAGGGTCTTCTTAGTTGATGTTTGGTAGATCTTTCCCTTCACTGATCTATGACTTCCTCTAAGGCCAAGGAAAGACTTGTGTCCAAAGCGTAACTCGGCTTCAAGGCCATTCTCGGGGCACTTGATCCTAACATCTCCATCCCAATCGATACCAGGCATCGGGAGAAATCTTATCAAGAGGTCTGGAGAGTTCATTTCGTATGTCTCGCCTCGATTCAGGAGCTTGAGTTGCCTCTTCCCTCGCACCTCGTTCACCACCGTGACACCTGAAGCATTCGTGTTTCAATTAAGAGTGTAAGAGTAAGCAAGAGTACCGAACATTAAGTGTTAGACAATGCTGCCATAGGCTGTAATTCAGCTAAATCTGCTTGAAAATGAGGTACGAACCATTGAACTTAGGAACACTTTGCTGACACCAGATGAGTTCAATATTTTGTTTCTCATCAGTTGCATGGAGAGCAGAAACTGGTGGGTGGTGAGAAATCTGCACGAATATTAACACAATGAGTATAAAAAGTTTGTAATTTGAAGCAATAAATGAAATGAAAAGAAAAGAAAAGACAATACCTGCTCGAGTAGGACATTGAGAGATGCCCTTGAGACATGATGAGTCTCACCAAGGACAGGGTTGTAAGGGGCTAACCCAAATAGTGGAGGCCGCAACGTCGAAATGCTCCAACACACAACCGATGCGAACCGGTCGACAGGGCTGTCTGCCTGGTTGCATCTGCTTAGCATGTCTGTGCCAATGCAATACACTGTTTCCCCATAGCATTGAAGATGAGACTTGGGAAAGTTGAATAGAGGTGGCAGCTGAACAAACAAAATCACCCAAACCGATATCTCTATTAATTCAGCCTAAAAAATAACTAAAAAAATACGCAACTGAAAATGTTATTAAAACTAGGGCTGTAAATGAGACGAAACAGATCGCGAGCTATTCGAGCTTAACTCAGTCAAAGCTCGGCTCGAGTTTTTAACGAGCCGAGCTATTTGATACCCGTTTCGAAAAGCTTACGAGCTACTCAAAAGTATAATATATATATATATATATATTTTATAATTTAAAATTTAAATTCTTAAACTTAAAACCCGAAATATAAAGCCTAAACATAAGTATTAAACTCTAAAATCTAAATCTTAAATTTTAAACACAACAAGCTAAACCTCTAAACTCTAAACCAACACCCTAAACCTTAAAATTAAAAAGCTTGAGTTTACACAACTTGTGTATCAAAGTTTTTTCTTCATAAGACTTTACGTGACAGATGAAGAGTTACTTTAGTCCAATGTAGTCAAAGATCGGTCAATACTTGACTCAATTGGGCTCGAATCAAGCTCGAATTAGACTCGAGTTTTAAACGAGCCGAATCGAGCTCAAATTTTTCAGGCTCGTTAGAAATTATTCAAGCTCGAACTCAACTCGAAATCTTAACAAGCTTAGCCGAGCTTTGCACTACTCAAACTCGACTCGGCTCGTTTATACCCCTAATCAAAACAATGGGCGGACGGAGCAGGGCAAATGGGTTGTACCCAAAAATTATTAAGAATTTTTTAATGTATATTTTATATAAAAAAATAGGAACTTTTATCATTTTAGAAAGAGATTGACACCGATTTAAAAAATAAATGGGTTCTTTTAATGATGCAAGGGAAAGCAGGAAGTAAAGTTGCCTTGCCTTGAAGTAGGTGAGATCAAAACCGGGTCCAATGTCCTTGAAGAGGCTTAAAATCCTTTGGATTGGCTTAGGAGCCTTGTAAGTGGAATCCTCCTCTGAATCCCCATATATTGATAGTGGCCTCGATACTACTACTTTTGTTTCATCCGCACTTCTTGTTACCTGCTCCCATCAACAAATATTAAATCATTTCACTTTCATCATACACAAATAAACAAATTTTATTTCTATTTACTTGTACTAATTTGCAACAAAAAAAATAAATTCTTTTTTAAGAATTAACCAGTTACGGCAAAGATGTACCACTTAAGATTGATGTAGAGAAAATCGCAATCAAAACTCAAAAAACAAAAAAAAAAATCTGTCAACCAATCTATCTATTTTTTAAAAATCTTTAATATGCATGAATCCCAAGGGGTTAGAAATTTAATTAGGATTTAAGTTATATGTTATAATTTAAGATTTATGATATAGGATTAGTAATTTAAATTTTATTTTTAAAGAGTAAATATGCATGCTTTAATAATTTTTTCACACTATTTGTGTATAGAAAATAATTCATTTTCATGCCCCAAAAATCCAAAATATCAAAATTTAAGAAAATACTAGCTACTTTATTCTTACCAAATGATGATATTAACTTTTATTTTCCTTCAATTTTTAATATTACTTAAATTTTTGTGATGGCCTAGTAAAAATGACAAATAATCAGACTTCGAAATATCAATAAGTAAAAATAATGGTATTCATGCATTACGATCATATTAATTTGATATAAAAAATAAAAATTAAAATCAAATAAATTATTTTTTTTTATAAATCTTAAATTTAATATTAAGTAGTTTAATTTTAACTTGAAAAAAATTAATCCTAATATAATCGGAATTCAAGATAATGAATCCAAATGTAATGGTATTTGTCCAATTTTACCAGCTCTCCAAATATAAGAAATACTAAAAAAAAGCATATTAAAAAAAGAAATACTAAAAAAAGCAATAAAGTAAATGGAAAGTTTTTTTTTTTTGATCAAAAAGTAAATGGAAAGTTGACAAACGTCGATTGTGGATTCCAATGCAGACGGTTTATGGATTCCCACCAAAACAACGAGCCATTTGGAAAGCATTCACAAACCGGATCAAACACCAAACCAAAAAGAAAAAAACAAAAGAAATCCCACCCCTTTTATTTTTCCAATCAATTCCTCTGCACATGTTAATACTTTCTTCAAACTGAAGCAAAGAACTTAATAATTATATCAAATAGATTAATCGCGCCGGAAAACAACTTCCGGCATCCAAAGCCCGATTTCAGGCAAGGGAAACAGGGGCGACGAACCATGCATAATCAATGATCAGATAATAAAACAGGGTTTTCTGAAATGGTGATGGTTTAAGAACATTTAGAGTTTTGCAAATGAATAAGAGTGGAAGGAAAGAGTTCGTACCATTTGAGGAACGGAGAGAAGCGATCGAAAGTCGTGATCTGCTGCAGAGGCGGAGATGTTTTCAGCGCGAAGATGGAAACGAGGGAAAGGGCTTTGATTTCGATGAAATAGAACAATGCTTTTTGGAGTTTTATACAGAAAGCGCGAAAGCAAACCAAAACAAATTTGGCAGCATTTGTTTTGAGAATCCCTAACTTAATGTATATATATAGAGGGAGACACCCTAGCATTTCATAAATGGAAAAACCTCTCACTCAATTAACTTCCTTCAATGTTTTCATCATCCGAACTGATGTAAGGAGAAATAATCAAAATCTTCACCACGAGAAAAAACGAGAAAAATTTTATCTCTAAAGCTCAAATGAGACGAGAACGTTGATTGTTATAACTGAATCATAACTGTATAAAATAATGTTTTTTTATTAATATTATATAAAAAATTTATTCTCCTTGCATATGGGTGTTGTGTTCGAGTACAATTAAATCTTATTTTCCTTCAATTTACTCTAAATGGTGTCAGAGTTTAACTTAAATATAGTTATAATTAAAATTTGAAATGCATTAAACCTGGCTTGTTAGTTATGCATTGGACCTCAATGCTAGTGGTCTTGGGATTAATTCCTGCTGGAGTCAAGGGAAGCACATTTTTTCTTCCTTTTATTCCTCCGATTAAAAATTTTATACTATTTACGATGAGAGAAAAAATGACATGAAAAAAAATTCACATAGCATAACTGTTGGTGACCAAAATATGAAAAGAACGTAATGTTTGAGATATTTTTGACAAAAAATTAGTTTAATGAATAGAAAAACATACATAGTTTGGCGACTACCCGTGTAATTTACCCTTAAATATATATTTTTGACTAATCCTAAACTCTAACCTCTAAACTTTAAATTCTAACTATAAACTTAAAATTTTAAATTTATACACTTAAACTTTCTAAATCTTAAAACTAAAGTGCTTATAAAAGTTTTTCGTTTCCATCTAATAGTACATGGAATATTTTCCATTAATTTAATAAGTCTTTCTTTTATTTGTACGGAGATTATCTTATTAAAAACGATTTGATTTAATAATTGATAGGAGCATGGTATCACTATAATGGAAGATTAGACCTAGATTTTATTTTAGGCAAAATGACAAAAGATGTTTCAATTTTTGTATGTTTTGTTATTTGGTTTAAATATGCTTTTAATGTTTTGATTTGGTCTAAATATGCCTCCATTGGATGGAAACTGTCAGTCAACTTTCGGTCAACGGTTGATACTGACTGAACTTGCCATGTATTAAGATCTGCTAATGTATCAGTATTATATTTGCAATGTATCATCATCAGATTCGACCACGTGTCACCATAAAGAAGAGTATAACAAATTTTTTTAAAAATCTAACGTGGCATGGCAAGTCTAGTCAACATTAACCGTTGGCATGGCAAGCCTTTATTAAGGCAGGCCAATTAGCTTTAAATTTAAAAATAGCCGATTCACGTGATATGCCGGCCGAGTAACTTATATTAACATTGGCATTACCAATTCAAATAGGAATTTCAGTAAATTATTTAAAATTGTTTTTAATATTTTGCTGATCTTAATTTGTAAATATATACGTGCTTAATAAAAGTTAACTAATTATATGAATTTTACTCAGCAAAACCTCTCAATACAATCAACATGCATAAAACTACAACACCACAACTCCAGCTCCATTTCCTGTGTGTTACATTTGACATTACAATTATGTTTATTAGCATCCGAAAACTGAACTCGAGCAACTAAAACCATCGAGTTCAAGCAAGTCTATCCAAGGGCGTGATCGCCGCAACTCCGCTCAGGTCCTTACTCGTGTACTTTTCGAATGTGACCCTCAATTGCCCCGATTTGGCAGCTCTTTGGAATCTTAAAATCATTTCCGCGCAGTCCCTGCTCACAATCAGGCAATAAATAAAGATCCACTAATAACAAGAAGATGAAGAAGAAGATTTTAAAAGAGATTTGCCTGATTTCTGAAACATCATAGCGTGTGTGTCTGCGAAGCAACGGGGTCCAAGATGGAGACATCTGCAGGGTACACCGAGCAAGATAGATAGCTGATGCACATAGCAAGGAGGGCTTGAACTTCAAAGCTTCATATTCAACCAAGCACAGCTCTATGAGGTAGAAGGCTAGATGTTCAAGCTGAAACCAAAATCCATCACAAATAACAAATGTTTACCAAACTTTATACAAGTAGATGAACCCTACTTTTCTTCTCCATACTGAGAAATCCAGGCCTTATAAAATAGCTGATTCATTATATTCAGAAAGCTACCACATACCTTGGTGTCTGATTGAGCAGCCTTGATAAACCTTAACATGAAGACATAGGGAGTAGGCGCATTTAGGCGAAACTTCAAGTTTTTAAGGACGAGCTTCTCCTGAAAATTCAATTATTTTGTATGGTTAAGAGAGAGCAATAAGGGCAAGTGAAGATTCCAACTTAAGGTTTAAAAAAATACACAAAGCAAATAGACTCCAAATTCAAACGGAGATTTATCCACAAGTCTATTTTATATTTTACGAAATGCCTATGTGGTTTAGTTTCAATGCAACTTTCACTATTGAATGATTGAGGTTTCAGAATATGTGAGTTGTGAGTTACTTGTCCTACACCTTACACAAGATTTTCTCATAAGTTCAAACTGCATTCCATCCATCAGAAGAAAATGCATACCGTCTTGAGCATTTGTTCACTAGTGTAAGCCTCAGCAGATATACTGATTAAATCTTTCACCTGTGAAAGATTACAATTAAATCAGCAATGGTTTTGCAAGTTTAGAAAATTGAAAAAGAATTATACAAAGATACCATGCAAATTTCACAGTTGAAATATTTACCCTAGGATGCCAAAAATCCTCATATTTCGATGCCAACAAAAGAGTAGTAAGACCAACCAGCTGCATCTCATTCTTCTTTATTTGGACCTCGGAGAGATATCGATCCAACAAATTGACCATGAGATAAAGTGTTTCTTGCATTAAATCAAATTTGAGGTGCACCTGTTATGAGAGTGATGAAGTACAGAGCAACTAAAATAAGCAAGGTATAACTCTGATAATTTACAAACGAAAAACCCCATAATGAACAAAAAGGTGAATTAAAACCATGTGGAAAGTTATACCTCAATCAGCCAGTTGATCAATATTCCTCTCATATGAGGAGTAATATCTGTCTGCTTTGACATGTAATTTTCCAAAGATGGATTCATTGCCTGCAGTTTTATAAGCTCAGCATAAGTAGAATTACCAAACTAGTTACCCAACATTGCAGCTAAAACTTGGGTAAACAATTGACCATTGAGGTAGCAGACTATTTATTAACATTGGTGTTTGATGTTCACAGATACAATACAGAACCATGTCAACATCTGGGGCCAAAGCAAAACTATAACATGAGAAACAGATTGACACTACAGTCATTACAACTAAAAACATCTCTGCTTTTGTTCATTCAATTGAAAGTAGACATTCTGTTTCTAATGAAGAATATATCTCTGTTTTTCAAAAGCTCCAATACAAACAACAAAATATTATCCTTAAAATTTGTTATAATTTGCAGCTCTTTAACTGCCATTTTGATCAGGAACCAACTAGTTGAGAAAAAATACTTTTATTATTTCAACATGTTATTATTTAGTCTACTAAGCTAGTTACTTATAAGAGGGTTTCATGTTATCAGTCAATCTCCAATGCTACTCATCAATAAATGAAGCCTCATTGGGCTTCTCTATGTTCAAGAAGGATCACAATCGCACTAAATTAAGCCTAGTACACAGACCATAGTAAGCTACAAACTTTTCTAGAAGAAGAGCCTAATGAACAAATACCTCACTTATCCAATAGTAATGATAAATTTCATCTATGTATGGAACAACTTCCAACGGATTGTCATCATTATCAATGTCAGGTAGCTTTTCTTCTTCTTTGACACCACTATTCCCCTCTAATAGCTGCAAAATATTTCCAACAGTCATTCAACTTCTCAAGGAAAAAGCCGAGACAGTATATTAGATTGCAGTGGGGCCAAACCTTTGATCTTGCCATTAGTAAGGATGTATAAGATCTCCTACGTTTGGCTTTCTCCCTAGCAAGGACATCAGGCATGTTGATGCTAGCATCACTATTGCCATTAGAAGTAAGATCCTTTTGGCTAGCTTCAGCTTCACTAGAAATTGTTGCTACATTATTTGCCGGAAGAGGACATCCTATGTCTTTCTTGGATGTGATTGCAGCAGCAGATACTGGTTTTTCCAAACCTGAAGAACACTTCGATTTTGACACTCTTTGAGCATTAGAAGGCCTGAGTGCAGTCTTAACAGATGGCTGAGCAATGAATGACATAAAAACAACTTATATAAGTAAAATTGGGTAAACGAACACACAAATACAACTTTGGTTACCAGTAAGCGTAAAGCAAATTCAGAAATTATAACTCAATATTACTAAAATAAGGAGCAAAAATTGAAAGATTGAAGATGGATATAATATGCCATATACCTTAAACGATCTTGGCAAGTTATGAGCAGCCGAATTTGATCGACTCTTAGTAGCCCTGATTCCAAAATGCAAACTAAACATCAGAGTACTCACTTGCAATAAAAATATTTTACTATTAGAAAGATCGTGCCATATAAATCAGCAAAACCTCAATATGGATCTATAATATATGCTAGTAAGCTTTCAAGCAGATCTATCAATTTTTGTTTTCATATCAGAATATTCAAGACAATATATTTCATGAGCCATGACATAGAAGTATAAGCATGTAGAGAGAAAATATTGACATAGAAGTATAAGCATGTAGAGAGAAAATATTGACATAGAAGTATAAGCATGTAGATAATGTTAAAGACTTCCTAGAATTAGTTTACAGGCTTCATAAAAGACAGGCAATAGATAGAAAAAAAATGATAGAGCAGATAAAACAATGACAATTTAATTGACAGGCACAAACAGCCTGTTGATACTCCCCAGCATCAAGCAGTCACCATTAAAATTGACTCAAACAAGCAACAACACAACAAAGTAATTTTCAATAAATTGCAAACTTTACAGTGGCAGGTCTATTATTTGTAATTTTAAGACTTCAAATTTTTTGTCAGAAATTCATAGTTTAAAGTAGGTGACTATAGAAGGACTTCACTTCTGTTCCTGATTGAGACTTTACAACAATGTTCAGAAAAAGGGCCGGAGGTAAAACCAGTTAGACTTACGATTTATTAGACTACCTGGTTCAACTAAAAATAATTATCTCATTAAACTCTTTTGCTTGACTTGACTGTGTATGTAAATGAGGACTTCCTTATGTTTCTAATTCTGACATAGAAGTTATCCCAGAATTAAGCAGGGTAAGAACCAGAATGAAAACAGAAACTCCTGCTTACATTATTACAAAGCTATCACTCTCTCTATTCCTTGAAAGATGGTTCCTTGCATTGCTTTCTTGCTTTGAAGCAGTCTCACAAACTTTAGCCTTACCTGAAGCCCCAAAAATGTGGGGGAGAATAGACAGGACAAGAACACTGTCTTAGTGAATGCATCTCTGGGTCATGCACTTTTGGAGATATAAGAAAAATGGATCATGCATCTTACTCGTAATCTTGCTAGCTTCTGTAGCTTTCTCCTACATGGAAAAGGGGAAATTTAATGGGCAAAAAATAATAAATAAAAAAGATAAAAACAACCAGCAATAACATAATGAGAAAAAGGAGTAGCAGTATCATTTTTTCTTTTCCTTTTTTAGAAAGAAAGTGAAATAAAATTGTTCAAAATTGCATCACTTGCAAGGGCTGGGTTCACCTTCTTCAACACCGGTAATGACTTCCTTCAAGATGAAAATAGAAAATAGAGCATGCATCAGTGAGAGATATTACATACATTGTTTTAATCAATTATTTCAATGTTGTTTAGATTCACAAACCTTGTGGGTGGAAGTGGATTCCTGGTTGTCCTGAAGAATTAAAGAAAACAAAATGCAATATTAATAATCGAAGTGAGGAAAACTTGATCAGATAATTTTAAAACAGTAGTCACACTAGCTGGTTGCCACCTGCACTCCAAACAGAATTTGAAGTGAGGAAACTCTATTTAACAGTGTACCTGACGGTAGTAACAACAGATTTACGATGTGAATTCTGGGTTGTAACACTTTGGACGCTCAAGGAAGTCTTCAGATCTCTAGTACTCTCTGTTCTCAAAAAGAAATTGTTTTACCAGTGAAAGTTATCAAAACAACTTTATAAATAATAGAAGGCTACCTGTCTTTGAAGTATGAACACCGATAGCACCTCGATTTAGATGGTCCCTCTCTTTTCCCTATTTTAAAAGATATTCTGAAATAGATCAATTCCTTTGTAACTCCAAGATAAGGCAAACAAAAGGCGATGTCATCAATAGAACAAAAATGGAGGATTGGTTAAAACCTACTAATACTTTAAAAGGCTATCCCTTGCTTGTAGTGGAAAATTAAATGAATATGTCTAAAGTACCACATGAATTTTCTTTCATTGATTTGGTCCAGATTATCAAGTGGAATTAAGGTACCAAATAAATGAAATAAAACACTCAAATAACATTAAATTTAGCCCTCATACCTTGGAAGATCTCCCAAATGAGACATTAATAGTTTTAGCAGCTGAAGCCACTGAAACCCTGCAAATAAATTACTTCACATATGTTAACTATAGTCTAATAAATAGTAAACAAATTAACATACAAATATCCTTATTCCTTATAGTGCTTCAATAGAATTTTACAAATTCGGTCCATATTCATTTTGGATAAGTGGAACTTTTCCCTCATTCAATAACAATGCAGACATCAGAGTGTAGGGAAAGGGAAGCAAATGTATACCATCAAAATGCAACTAATGAAAACCTTCATAGAGAAACAAAATCACACACAAAACAAACACACTGCGGCAAAAAGTATACTAGTTGAAAAGAGTTGAAACATATGCATAGACCATTGAAAAAAAGGATAGACACTGAAACAAACTTTCCATAAATTTATTAATTAAAAAACCCCAAATCAATGGACTAAATGGATGAGGGTCTATTGTGTCCTGAAATCTTGGAATACACCAGATCCACACCCAAATTCAGAACAATAACAACAATCAGGTTTCATACCGCTCCGTCAAGGCACTTCTCCGGTTCTTCCTGTGTTACAAAAACTAGTTAATTCATTTGCAGAAAGAGATAACAATTCAAAAGTGTTACAAAAAAGTCACTCACGTTGATTTAGAACCGTCACAAACATTCGTGGAAGAAACAAAAGATGCAAGATTGCTAAGATCCGACAGCGCTTTTCTTTGAACAACTTTATTTTCTGAAAAGTGGACATGCAAAGAACTGTAAACAAAGTTCCCATGGCATAGAATTGAGAAAATAATTGCGACAAATTTACCAGAGCTATCACGCTTGCCTTTAATCTTGATCATATTCTTCAAAGACCCCTTTAAATTACATTGGGAAGTTAAACATGAATATAATAAAAAGAAAGCTCTCTAAATGTTACATGTTTTATTAAGAGAATCAATCAAAATGATAAAAAAAAAACCTTTGAATCATTTGCAGTAGTTAGAACGGCTTCTTTGCTACCCACAATTGATTTCGTCCTAGAAAAAAAAGAACAATCAAACTATTCTTTATTCAAAAAGAAAATAATCAGATAATGATATAATTCAGCAAAAGAAAAAGAAAACTTACATTGTAGATGCTTTATTTTTGGGGTTTTCATTTTGGGAATAAATTTTGAGACCTTTGTACACAAATAAGAACAGGAAATAAAGATTTTAACAGGGAAAAAATAAAATAAAATTCCTGAGTATAAGAAAAGATAGGGCTACCACGAGTGAAGCTCTGCTGATCTCCTGGTTTCGCCTGAAAATGAGAGAATATAGCGATGAAAAACGAAACCCTTGCTCAAATTTAAAGGGGGGAAAGAATTTCAAAAAGAAATTGAGAAATTTCAACATGAATTAAGCATTACTAGTTAGTATTATTCTTGATTAAAAGGAAAATCTAAGAGATTTAGAAAACCTTGAGCTTGAGAGTTGTCATTTTGATGGATCTTTCTTGACTAGTTCTTGCTTTCCTCCTTCAGAGATTTAAGAGAAAATTGAGCCGTTTGCTTATGTAGAATTAGCCCGCCTCTTTTCTCCAATTTTTGTTTTTAAAATTGTTTCAAATTTCAGGTCATTTTAGCAGCGGGCCGGGCTCAAGTTCAATTGACTTTTTCGCTTTTGGGCTTTACTTTACTAGTAACATATTTTAAAGGCTAAACTATGTATTCAGTCACTCGACTTTCAAACTTTTTATTTTATGACCCAATTTTTGATTTTTTTTTTCATTCAATCGTTAATTGTGTAATGAAAGCATCAAAATGTTGCGCTTTGGATAATTTTATTTATATTTTGATGTAATATGTATCATTTTTTCTGCATGGTTGGCATCTTTTTCCACCACTGTTCTACCGTCATCAATCTTTGTTGCAACATAAATGTTACCATAATGTTCTTTTTTTCCCTCTTTCTTCTTTCTTAGTTTGTTTTTCTTCGAAGTTGATAAAACTCGAGTCAAATCTTTTTGGTTTAATTTGCAATCTTCGTCGTTCAATCATTGTGGAATCGAGATATATAATTCTTCACCTCTTTTTAACCTCTCTCTCGTCCTGATTTGGAAGGAGATGAAAGTTTCCAGGGTAATTTTGCATAAATTTGGGTTTGAGAGGAAAGATTCCATGGGAATTTTGCATAGATTTATCCAAAAAACCAAAAATTTTGAATGTAGTTAGAATAGTGAGCAACAAAATTGAAATTCACCAAAACAAAAACGCGTTAAAAAGTTGAATGGCTAAATGTATAGTTCAGCCTATTTTAAATTGCATAATTAATTAACTATATTGTTTATACTACTCACACACACTCTCACCATAAATTGGAGGATATTGAGCGTTTAAACATACTTAATATTACATATCGTGTATATTGTACCAACAACAATGTCAATTAAGCCATACTCAATGAAAAAAGTTACCCACTTTTGCAAGGAGCACCAAATCTATCACATTTTTTAGTATTGAGCAGTAGGTTAGCCATGGTTTTGACTTTTGAGGATGATAACATTAACACAAATTAACACAGAACAGGTTGCATCCTACCATGTTATAGACACACAACATATTACAAGTGAAAGCAAGTTCCTCCCTTCTTTTATTCTAACTCATCACAGAACACACAGTCAAGTACTTGTAGTTTCAATACATATAGTATATGCAGCATTTGCTTGCGGTGATGAGAGATCACTCCACGTCGTCGTCGTTGTTAATCCCGTCAAGGATCGCTATGAGAGCCACCACGAACGCGTAGTCCACGTCCGGATACACCGTCACCATGAACTTGTCCTTTCCCAGCAACACGCTTTCAACACTGTGCTTCTTGTGCATCTGTACATATACATCTCAATAAAGCCTTTACACACACATATATATAAGTATGTACAAAGATTTAAATAGCAGTATGCAACCGCAATAACTGTTATATTTCGATTTTGGAACCGTCCACAATTAGGGCTGTAAATGAGACAAGACAGACTGCAAGCTACTCGAGCTCGACTCGGTCAAAGTTCGGTTAAAACTCGATTCGAGCTCGGCTTGGCTCGTCAAGACCCGACTCAAAAAGCTCACGAGCTACTCGAAAATATAATATACTAAATTTTTTGTTTTTATAATTTAAAATCTAAATTCTTAAACTTAAAACCCTAAATATAAACCCTAAACCCAACAAATTAAACCTCTAAATCCTAAACTTGTGTATCAAAGTTTTTTCATAGGAATTTAAATGAGACGTGACAAATGAAGAGTTACTCGAGTCTAATGTAGTCAAAGATCGGTCAATACTTGACTCGATTGGGCTCGAATTAAGCTCGAACTCGACTCGAGTTCTAAACGAGCCGAGTCGAGCTTAGATTTCTCAGGCTCGTTAGAAATTACTCGAGCTCGACTTGGCTCGTTTACACCCCTATCCACAATATCAGATGTTGTGTCCGCAACTGCAATAAACGCAACCCGACAAAAAACAAGGCTAAAATCGGAACTATGTAATTAGATCTTGAACTTGGTTAATTACCTGAGCCAGAATGGTGTTAGACTCTCCAGAATAAATGGTGCATGATCTTTCAAGCCAGCTTCCTTCCACTCGGAAATCGCAAACATCCTCTTTTGGGTTGCTCCCCAAGAACACATGCAATTTGGTCTTGAATTGGATCATCGACGATCGCTTCACCGTGAAGATCAGATCTTTCTCAGCCGTGCTTTCTCCCCTGAATACTTGCCATCGATCATGGACAGTCATCATCTGTAAAAACACACCAAATCAAGCTAGATTCGTTACATCTTTCTATGAACATGACAAATTCAGAACAAACGAGAAAAGCAGAACCTTGGGTCGAAGAGTGCAGACGGGGTTTCCGGCGGCATCGGTCAAGAGTCGACGGTCGTGGATGCTGAAGAATTTGCCTTTGATTTTGAACAAGATGTTGCCGTTGATGTCGGTGACAGCAAAGTTGCCCTCGGTTATGGTCAAGACCTTTCGGACGACGGCCAGATCTACTGGGTGAGGAAAGCAGTATTGAGGGCCGATCACCGAGACCGGATGAGCCGTGGGAAAGTAAGAACTCGGTGCTGCAGGTGGCGGAGGAGCTCCTTGAACGTGTTCCATGTCGATGTATCGACGGAGAAGAAATCTGTAGCTCTGTAAATGATAATCTTCAGTAGAAAAACTTTCTCCCCCCTTTCTTCAATCTCTCCACTCTTAGGATTCCGATTTCCAAGATGCTTCTTTTATTTTTCCAAGATGCTTCTTTTGTCATTATTAATTACAAATAGACTAAACTTAAATGAAGCAATATGCGCGGCGAATTTGGATAAGCAGCATAAGGGTGTTTCGGTTTTATCTGCGGCTGTTATGAGATGGGCGAAACCCTCTCTTTGGGTGGATTAAGGTGAATATTGATGGCGCTCGTAATACGACTTCGAATTTCGCTTATTGTGGTGGTATCGGGTGTGATAATATTATAAGTTGGCGGTTTGGTTTTTTTAAAAAGATAGATGTTTGCTCTACCTTTAAGCCTGAATTATGAGCGATTTATGAAGGTCTTGTGACGGCTTGTCCTTAAGCCATTTTTGCATTATTGTTGAAACGGATAATAAAAAAGTTCATGAAGATTTGGTTATGGGCGATCCTATCTGTCTTTCATCTTCTTTTCGAGGTCATATAACGGATATGCTTTTTAGAGAGTGGGATGTTTGTTTCTCTTAGGTACTTCGGGAGACGAATTTGGTTGCGGATAAACTTGCAAGATTAGCTAGGGACTTACCGATGACGTATCATATATTTTTTGACCCCCCCTTCGAATATTGCGAATGATCTTAATGTTGATTGGGTTACTTGAGTGCGTGAGAATAGCTTATACGCTTGTGTTCTTGTTTTAGCTTTATTTTCGTTTGTAACGATTTTCATGTGTACTCTTTTTTCTCCTTTTGTAAGGAGGTGTTTTAATGAGTCACATAAAAATACCTTTCTCTTCAAAAAAGAAAAAAGAAAAATAAGTTTCAAGTATTTATTTAGTTATTTAGCTTTTTAAGAGAGATCATCTATTTTTTATGCCTTATTTATGTTTTTATATTAAAAATTACGTTTATGGTTTAAAGAATTTAGGGTAAAATATATTTTTTAGGCCGAAGGGTTAGAAGTTAAAATTTAATTCTTTCTATATTGGGGCATAGGAAAGAGCAGAAGATTTTTGTCCAACTCAACTTGCTGAAATTAATGTGACATATCTCATTTGATCTCTCAACTATAACTAAAATTTTATTTTTAATATTTTTAAAGGCATAATGCTAAAAAACACCCCTAACGTTTGACTGAATTGTCATTTTAGCATTTGTTCTTTTTTGGAGTAATTTAGTCCTCAACATTTCATTTTGGGTCAAATGACCCCTCTACGGATGAAAATTATTAGTCAAATGACGATAAAACAACTCGAAATGACTTATAGAATGACACGTCAGAAGAAAAAATATTTTATACAATTTTATAAAATTATTTTTTGATTGATGTGTCATTCTATAAAGTCAGCATATTTACCTATATGACACTCATATTGCGACGTACTATGTCATGTAGGTTTGTTATATTATTTCAAGCTATTTACCGTTGGTTGACTAATATTTTTCATCTGCAGAGGGGCAATTTTAACACAAAATAAAACGTTGAAGGTTAAATTGTTTTTAAAAAAATAAAGACCAAAATGACAATTCAGTCAAGTAGTAGGGGATTTTTTTGGCATAATGCTTTTTTAAATATTTTTTTGTGAAATAGAGACCAAAATGGTTGACTAATAAATATTTTGTTTAGAAATATAAAAATTCATAATTTATTTTTAAAGTTATAAAAACACTTTTAAGATTATAATTTTGTGAAATCTTTTAAAGCAACATTAACTATGAAATTTCATATTTAGGTGATACTTTGTTATATGCTTATATGTGTTTTGTTTTCGTTATGAATATTGAGAGTCACTTTGATTATTAGTATAATTCGGATATAAGTGACATGTCATAAGATCTTTAGCGACTGTGTACAAAATTGTTATCTAAAAAATAGTTTAGGCATCTAAATTTTTTTAAAACAATTTTACCCAAATGAAATAATTATAAATACTAGCATTTTGGAATGCTACTATGCTAGTATTTTTAAAATATCTCATCCAAAGGAAAAAAGACACTACAAAACAGGATTTACTTACTAATCATAATTTTTTTAGAAAATAATTATACTAGCGGTATTTAAATCATACAAACAACAGAAGAAAATTTGCAGCAACAATTCCACAGATAAAATAGAGTAGGAAAGTCTGACAATTGAATGCTCCATGCAATTGAGGGCTAAATCCTACAATGGCACATTCTGAGTATCAATCCTGTTTCTTGTTAAACATGCTTGAACTGAAAACAGTCACCTGAAAAATCCGAAACGAGCTTTGAACATGAGCAGTACATAATTAGAGAATAGCGGCAGCAAGATACTAATACGACTAAGCATTCTTAGGAATATCACATTAATAGGTTTGAACATAGCAAGCAGATAATTAAGGTTTGGAAACAGCAGCAGTCAATTATGGGGAGTAATGTGATAAGAGATTAAACAGATAAGAGCAAACGAAAAATGATGAAAGCTCCGGCGGCAGCCATAGATTGGCCATGCAAAGTGATGTGATGCAGGAAAGAGAGACGCAACAACAAGGAAAAACCAAAATAGACAAAGAAAATGAGAGGGGCCTTCTGATTTCAGGCCGTTTTCCCTTCTCTTTTTTGGTATAACAACCGGTATCCGACACATTGGCCGACTAATCCGGATAGGATACTGTAGAGGCCCCTTTAAGGGGAGACCCTCCCAACCCAGTTTGCTACATCCACAACATTAGATTCGAACCCCTAACCTTGCTTAAGGGACCCCTTCTCTTTGTGTGCACAAGGAACTTCTAAATTATGAGTAAACACCAAACATACACAGTTTCTATTGCTTTTAACTTCTTTTTGTCGAAAATGCAGGGAATCGTGCAAAATAAGAAGCAGCTCCTTACATGCCTAAATAAGATAGAGAGCAAGGAAGAACAGTGTTTATTCTTCTTCATTTCTGTTTAATTACGATTATTAAGTTGGCGATTGAATGAAAAATATAATGCATGATTACTCATACCAAAATGGGATGTCAAGTACTTGTGTACTAGAATGGAATATAGGTCGAGTCCCCATCTTTGATTTTAGCGAAACGATACTATCAAACAACAGAATAATATTTATATGGAGTTTCTAAAAGGCATCTGCTTTGTCCTTTCTGATGACATAACTGCTAGTTCAACACTATAATTCTATGAATGGAAAAATAACTACCGGCTTACCCACTTGGACAACTCTTGAAATCTTCCTAATCTGAATACGGCGTGAGATCAATGTTGAAGCGTTGCTTCCCTTTGCTTACCCTCTGGAAAACATCAATTGAAGAAATGATAAATATCACCCTTTTATTGTATTGTAACTCAAACCTCAATGCAAAGGTTGAAAGGAGAAGAAAAGAAAAAAAAATGGCAGGCCGCAGGCCTCACACTAGGGTTGGTAGAAAGGAAAATGGAGGGAAGGGGAAAGGCGGGGAAAGAAAACAACTGGAAGGAAAATAATTTTTCCTCATTGTGTTCGGTACAAGGATGGAAAATGGAGTGAAATCATGAGGTTAGGGGTAAAGTTGTAAATAAATTTGTTAATTAAGATGATGAATATTTTTCTCTAACATTTGAGATGATTGGATTAGGAGGGAAAGTTCCTATTAACCAGTGCGGGAAAGACATCCCAACCGGAGCTTATATCCATAGCTGTTCTACCTTAATCTCAGTTCCTTCAAGTGAAAAATTTACCATGCAAATGTTGGAACACTATGACATAACCATTCACATCAATGATAGGAAAAGAACTTACAGCTATTGCAATTAGCTCTTCCAGCAGTTCCTCCAAATGGCGCAGTGGCTATCTCCGGTAACAAGCAAAACATATTCTAGTTAGATGTCAGCTTGATAATAAGGTCTGATAATATAACTTCCCTACATGAATTAACCTAAAGGCACCTAGTATTTGAGAAAGTGCAAATTATAAATTTAACTCACCCATTGAGTTGGACCATCAACCGGTGCATTCAAAGGATTATCATGCACCTACATATCGGAGAGAAACTTTAGGATGCCAAAACAAAAATCAATCTTCATGAAACTAAATGAGAAGGTATTTTTTGCACATGAAATTTCAAGAATCAAAATAAAAGGCAATGCCTTGCAAATTGTAATTTGATTAAAAGCCAACCCCAAATTCCAGCTATAACCTCTCAATTACTTCACATTACAGCTTTCCACAAGGCAGTCAAGGAAAACATACCTCCATGAAAATTCCATCCACTCCAACAGCAACTGCGGTCCTTGCAATGCATGGTATGAGTTCACGGAGACCTCCACTGGCTACACCTCCTCCATCCAACTATATAAGAAAGCAAAAATTTAACCATGGTAAAAAATGGAACTCAGAAGCCATATGAATTGATAAACTGAAAGGGAGACAAATGAGGATCAAGAAACCTATATCATAAAGAACACCAACTATAGCAAGCAAACGTATTTAGCAGAACACAAGACAAAGAAAGAAAAGTTACCTTAAAATATCAATCCACAGCCAAATATATTACAAATATTTCTCAGTGCTTTGGCCACACAATATTAAATGACAGAATTGCAACAAAAAATGCAAAATATATAGGAAGATTTAATGCAATTTGTGGAGCTTTCTTCACTGACACAATTTAGTGGGTTTGATTTAGCACTGGCCATCCTTTCAGTAAAGTAAAAGAGTAAAAGAATAATAACCATAAAGGAAATGGCGGGTAAGGAAGCTTATCATCAACATTATCCATTTCATAGTAAATTAATTGATCCTATGAAATATGCTGAACCTTGACAGCTCTAGGCGTATCAATATTCAAAAGCGAGTAGTTCCAACTATAACATCAACCCCCCACCAGAAAATAAAGATGAAATGAATATGAAACAAGCATATTTAATATCAAAATCCATTTTGGTTAAAATTATATCTCGCTTATCCTATCCCGTAATGATTATACTTACAGTAAAAGCTAACAAGAAAAATAAATAATGGTCAACTATCCCAATTCAAAATCAGTAACACGTTCTGACGAATTTCTTGAACAAACCAGATTAAAGAACACATACAACATCAAAATATAAGTTAACAAGTAACATCATCCATAGCCATACCAACAGATTCTAGTTTTGGAAACAAAAAGTCATATGCATAATTATCCCAACCTTTCTTCCAGCTGGCTGTTGCAATGAATGTGTGATATCTGCAACCTGGAGTGAAATATATGAATAAGATTATGAAGTCCAACAGTTAACGGCATGAGATAACTACTTTACATTTGCAATATATCTTCAACACAAACATAGGAAGTGACATGCTGCAAATAAGTGCATATGAAATATATATATATATATATATATCAAAGTTATCTGGTATATTAGCAAATATTTGTTCCCTTTATGGAAATTATCTTGGAAGACACCAAACAAAAACTGAAGCAATCATAGACTATAGGTGATCGGGCCTCCCCCTGAGAATCTGAATGCATGATTTAAATATTTTCAGGAGGAAAGAAACAAGAATTGCATAACATAAATTATATGCTTACGACAGGACAATTCGCTTCCCTCATCCACTCCAAATTACGTGGATCAACAATCAAATCATCTGTAAATCAAAATAAATGCAGTAAGATCAATAAAAAAGGGTAAACAAGAATAAAAATGCATCGGAAAAGTTTGATTTGAATATTCAGTAAAGGTGACGTTATGCTTGAATTACAGTAGAATTTTGCTACATTGAAAGAAGGGTTGATTAATGATATTTGTAAAGCCCCAAATGGGTGTTACAATATTAGAACACAAAAGAAGGGGAAAATAAAAACTAAAAAAATATTTTAAGCATTAATATTGAAAAATAGATGAGTACTTTATTGTTGAAGAAATATAAATCCAGGAGTACCTATACATTACAAGTTCCAAAATTTAACATGCTGGAGACAAGGCAGGGGAGATTGCACCATTCCCATAATGTTCCCCAAATCATGTTGTTTTATAATATTAAGGGTTGATATCATTAATAGCTCCTGAATCAATGAGGTACTTCTACATTTTTTTCAAGTTACAATCACAAGTGATACATATCATTAGAGTTAATCAATACAATGCACAAAAAGAATTACAAATACATCCGTGCAACTATGATTGGAATTAATAATTACAAAGCAAAAACGGACCATCGGAATATACCCAAACCTAAATCAAAATAATTCTAGACAAGGCCTACACAATGTGGTACTTCTACTTTTAAAAAGGTTCAATATTGTGTCTATACTATTAATCATTCATCGTTATGGTGCCCAGTTTTAACACCATTAAATATTAGTTATGATATGGCCTTTGACCTATCATATGTTAACACATAGCAGCACCTGACTTATTTAGAAATTAACATAAGACTTTCTTTTAAAAAAACATGGGAAGACCATGAAGATTTCTCCTAAAGTATAATTCCACAGGACAATGTAGAACACATAAGTACATAACCCACCATACCCCACCTAAGGTCTATGCATGGGAATGCGAATAAAGAACCTAAAATAAGCATTCACAAATTGTATTTCTGAGCTAAGATTAGATACAGCCTCTCAAAAGTAGAAAGCTCTGAAAACCAACAGCCATTACCATTATGTACTATTACCATATTACCGCTTACTTCATGAGTGCGTACACAACACAAAAGTCACTCAATAGATCTATATATGAAGTTATGAACCAATAATACCTTCCTAAAGAACCCAAATATAGATCCAAAATAATGCCAGAAAGTCCAGAAAAACTTACTATAGCCAAACATGGTGCCTCTTTCACAAACCATCACATTCGGATTCCCAGCCAATCTAATCTTCTCAGCAGAATTTACCATAACCTACAAATATGCATAATTACAAATAACATCCATGTATGATGACAAAAAAGAGCAGAGTTTTAAAATTTTTGGAAATAGGAAAAGCAGAACACTCACAGTAGGAGCACAGAACTGGCCTTTTTTTATATTGATAATTCTTCCAGTCTTAGCTGCTGCAACTAGAAGATCCGTCTGTCAAACAAACATTGTCAAAATTTTGTCTTAACCTTTTCCCCTTAAACATGGAAGGGTGTTGTTAATAATAAATATCAGCTTAACCTGGCGACAAAGAAATGCAGGAATCTGAATCACATCAGCAACTTTTCCAACTGCTTCACACTGAAAGGAAACAGGTATTTGATAGTTATGCAAGCAATATATTAAACGGAAGGAATAAAATAAATAACTTCTGCCCAGCAAAAGGTGTGCAGGTGCATGATATGCTGACTTCCAATTTGATGTGTCATATTTTGTTCATGCCTAGACTAACAATATGAAAAAGCATTTGCCAAAAGCATTAAAAAGCCTTGTTAGTAATGAAATCCGATATGGAAATATTGATTTCACCAAACAATTATTTTAAACAATGTATGATTCATATAAGTGCTTGTTCGTTAAGTCTGAAACTATGATTTCCTATTAAGAGAGTACGATAGTACATTGGCCGCATCACTTCTCATCATCTGAACAAGCAATGCATGGTAATATAATCGGTACACTGGAAAAGGTATAGATGATTTCCGAAACAGAATGTATTTTGAAATCACAATCCAAATAAATCACACTTTCTATGCATCCAAAATGAAGCTATGAACATATATTGAAAATAAATGATAAAGTTTGTATATAGATAGATGACCTCCAAGGTTTCCTCATACCTGAATAGTTTCATGGACATCAGTTACAATGGGAATGTCGTACGCTACTTTAACTTTCTCAAGGATCTGTAACCCAAAAAGAAACAGATTTTCATGTAAGCAGATGTATCTAAGATAAAGTTACACAAATTTTAAACTCACTTCAGACATTGTACTTGCAGTTCCAGAATTCTAACACAGAATAGAAGGAAAACCCAAACTCTACCGTATGTAGAAATACACCCTAAGTGCAGTAACAAACTTAAAAAAAAACAAAGAAAGCAACCATCTATCATGCAATGTAAGGAAAACAGCCATGGCATAGTAAGAAAGCAAATAACAAAAAGAAAAGAACCTTCAAGCCTTCAGCCATTCCGGGACCCCGAAATGATTTGGAGGATGTTCGATTAGCTTTATCAAAGCTTGATTTGAAAACCAAAGGCAACCCAAGTCTACAAAAATCACAAAAACCGCAGATTTAACTCAAACATCAAAAAAGATCATAGCTTTGCATATGTTCTAAAATAATCAATCTCAAGCATTTTTACACAATGATTCAAAAAAATAAAAAAGGAACAGAAAAGAATGGAAATTCATGCTTGGTAGTGATGGTCTTGATTTGGCCAGCCATCCTTAGAATGTGATCTTCAGATTCAATCACATTGGGACCCGCTAACAAGAAAAATGGCTCAGCACCCTGAGATTCAACATTTCTTCATATAATTATTGAATAGAAACAACTAGCTCGGGCAATAAAAGAAAATTTGTATATAAAGTGGGAACCTTCACCTTGAGCGTGTTTAGCAGCGATGCCGACGAATCCATCCTTAAGTTCAGCAACTGCAGCTATCAGACCCGAGAGTTATATAAAATTTGAATTATTTTAGAAAAACTCCGGCACTGAATTAATAAACCGAGAAAAAAGAACAATGCGAGATCTAAAAGATTGAAAAATTAGGGAAACAATAATAATTAAGTTAGAAAAGGGCCGAGCATTAAATTATAGATGGGAGAGAGAATTACCAGGAAAAAAAATGAACAGAGAAAATAAACTCTCAGATGAATCGAAAAAGTACTGGAAAGGACGGGAAGTAAGAAACTATGAAGAAAGAAAACTCTGATCACCGGATAATTTTTTGTGGGTAAATTCACAGATATCACTCAACAATCTTTCTTCTTCCTATTTTGGTCACTCAACTTTAAAATATTTTAATTTAATAACTAAACTTTATTAATTGAAATTTTTGTCACTATGGATTATTTTATTACTATTGATTATTTTTTAATCTTATTAGATATAAAAAATATTTTTAAAAAAATAATATCATGTTTTATTATTATTAAATTTAAAAATATAAAAAATAAGCGTCGTCGTTTGTCGTCACCATCGACCATCGTCAGCCATCAAAATCAGCAGTTGTTTGATCTAAATTGCATTGGGAGACTCATTTTTAGACATTGAGTCCAAATTTGGTGGTTGTTTCACTAGAAAATGTCTCAAAACTCGCGAATTTCGACTGAAACGTTTCATTATAGTTTTGAGACTCATTTTAATAAAGTGATGTCCTCCAAAGAAATTATGGTGTGGTAATTTTGATGACGTGACATTATAGTTGGCGTAGCTGTTAAAAATATATGTAATGTTAAAATAAATAATGAATTCTAAAAATCCCCCATTCATACTACCACATCATCCAAACTAATTTGTCAATCATCGAAATGACAAGATAATTGACAATAACGACTAATATAGAAGTAGATATCGATCATATGTACAAAAATTAACAGCTCTATTAGTTAAAGGGTGAGATTGATTTAATTCAAAAGTTGAAGTGCTAAAATGATAAGATTAAAAATGCGAGGTAACATTATTGATTTTAAAAGATTATAAGAACTACATTAATGAAATTTAAAAGGAGGAACAAAATTATTGGTTTGGAATTACTATAAGGGTAAAATAGTACTAGGTTTAGGTCCAATCATAAGACGGGCTCATCGGATTCATGGAAATTGGATTGTGTTTCGATTGGACAAATATTAAATTTATGTGGATGGGAAAATGAACGGTGAAGAAGTTTGTAAGCCATCGATTATTGTCGACGACAGTCGGTGGTGGTCGGTATAGTAAATGATCGTGACAAACAGTGACCGAAATTAAATAATTTAAAAAAAAATGAAAGGAAAAAAAAGTAAAGAAAGAAGAAAAGAGAGAGAAAAAATAGTTTATGGGGATTCAAAACGATATTGTTTTTGGTGTCAAATGCATTTTTCTAAAACTTCATCAATCTGGTGTTCTATGTATCATCGTTAATTATTTAACGATTTAAAAGTTGAGTAATTAAATTGAAAATTATTAAACTTTAGTTATCAAACTATGAGTAAGAAAAAAGTCGAGTGATGAAAAAAATAATTCACCCACTCTTTCAATTCAAAGATGGCACGATTGGACCAACTATCCGTTGATCTAATAAAATGAGACTCGGTCTCTTAAACAATGTTAGAGGTTCGAAAATAAACGTTATAACCGGAGAACACTCGACTGTAAAGGTCTCTCATAATAAACCCTTACAACAACAATTTAGATTAGTCGAATAAATAAGATACGATAAATTATAATAAAAAATAATGCCATCAGAGTGAAACGAGACATTGTGATATGAATAATAGTGAAATGGGCGACGAATTGGAAACCAATGATAATTATTTTGTCAAAGCTATTAATTTATGATATAAATAATTTATATATTTGATATGATTAATTTCGATTATTTATAATAACATGTTATAAGATCAGTTAGGACATGTGAGGATAATGCAACGCAGGTAGGGATGATGCGAGGTGGATGGGGATGGGGCAAATACAAAAGTATATTCAAGCCTTCTCCACTACCTACGAGTTTACGACAAATTTACCGTTTATGTTCATTCCCACCTCAAAACTCATAAAATTTGTAATCATTTATGTTCAATTGAATGCGAAATGGGACAAATCCCCTTAAAATCCACCCCACCAACATCCCTATATATGTATGGTCCCCAAGAACATATTCAAATTGAAAATTCTTTTAATTTACAGCATGCCAATATGCTTTTATTTGTTTTTGGCGTGGGATGTGGAATTTCTTTCAATCCGCGATTTGTGGTGGGAACTTCCATTGGATTTTTGTGGACCGGCGTTTTTTCATAGCAATTGCCTAATTTTTATTTTTATTTATTTGATAATTTTCATAATTTTTTATTACTTTTATATTTGTATATGAACTTTTATATTTATATGATTTCCAATGATTTTTATTGTTTGGTGTTGTAACATTTTCGGAGTGTGTCACATACCACTAACTTATTATTCTAATTGTTAATTAATAGTCAAAATCAATGAAAATTGTTGATCGAAGAGGTCAATTATTTTTTGCTAACAAAATGATTCAATTGAAAGCACTTCATAAGAACTTTATTGTTTTTTAATAAAAAAACTCGAGTAAGGATATGCGGAAACGAGAACCAGAATACACGAATATTTTGCTAAACCTTTAACAACAACAACAATTCTCTCGGACGCTTGAATTGCAAGCAAACTCGTAATAACACAATAAATGAAATTCTCTTTTACTTTACGACATATTAATTATAGGAAAAAACTTTCATACACAAGTACTATGAACTTTAGTTTCAAGTTTACACGTTTCTTTTAGTTTTAGGGGTAGGTTTAAATTTAAGAGTTTATGTTGTAGGGTTTAGAACTTAAGATCAATGTTTAAAATTGAGGGTATAAGTTTTAAGTTTTAATGTTTAAGTTTTATAGTATAAATATGCATACATGTGTAAAAATAGTTTTACACAATTTTATCGGACAAACTAAGGTTATTAAAAATAATTTGATAACCGTAGTTGAGGGTTCAATTTTTGTCCTGAGTGTGAAAAAATTAATCACGGAATAACTTTAAAACTTGCAGTAAACTGCTATCTTTATGTGAACTAATATAATGCGAAAAAATTAATCACTAAAATTATTCTAGTAGACACATTAAAAAAATAATTTGGTAACACATTTAAATCCATGAACAATAAATGTTATTATCACATGACCAACCACAATTGCAATTCCATAGTTTCAAATCATGACTACTCATGATTAACTATTTTGTAAGAAACGCTGGAAAATTGTTTTTCCACTTTTGTATTCTCACGTCGAAGTTTTCAATAAAAAAGATAAATATTTTATTATTTATATACAATATTGTAAAAAATAATAATCACGCAAAATTTTTGTCAGAACTATAAATTTATTAGTTGATTAATTTAAATAAAATATTACAAAGAGTCATTGTAGAAGTGTGGGGTCGCACTATTTTAATGGAATTGATTGGAATCAATAATTATTTGGGACTACATTAATGTTTAGTCAACAAAAATAAAATAATTAAGAAATCTAACCTTAAATTGAATCTTAAAATTTCTTTGTTTAAATAAAGATGTATTATATTATTAAAAAATATCATATTAATTTTTTGTCAAACTTTTTAGACTTTGATAAAAAATATTTTAAATACTTAAGTTTTATAGAAAAATATACTTAATATTTTCAAGAAGTTTTTAAATGTATTTTTATCAATAATAATTTTTTAAATAATAAAAAATAAAGTAAAAACTTTTTGATAAAAATTAACAAGATAATTTTTTTGAATGGTCTAAACGTGATTACAAGAGTATTTGTTCATATATATTTTTAACCCTTTGATAATGAAAATACACATTGTAGACAAAGTAATTCGAACCCATATCTCCTAGAGTGAATATCATTCGCTTTTTCACTAGGACACTTGTTGAGTTTCAATAAATATTTTTTTACACATAATAAGAAATAATTTTAATTAGACAAAATTATTTGGTAATGATAAAATGTCACATATTAAATATATATTGTATAATTTAAAAAGCATATTCTCTCGCATTAACTTGCTTACTCTTCGAATATTCTAAACAAAAATGTAATAAAAGCTATTTTTAATAGAAAATTAATATAACTAAATTGCCAACAATAGTTAAATTAAAACTGAGAAGCTGGATTCGACTGTCGGCGGGCAAAGGAAACCAACAAGGAAAAAACAGAGAAGGTAAAGTATGGAATTTAATTGGACAGAATTACACGAAATAATTTAAGTTAAACTACAACAGAGGTCACTCAATTACGGGTAAAGTTACATTTAGGTCACTCAATTATGAGTAAGATTATATTTGGGTCATTCAATTATTAAAAGTAACATTTGAGGTCACTTAATTATGGGTAATGTTACATTTGGGTCAACCAATTATTAAAGGTTACATTTGGATCACTCAATTATGGGTAAGATTACATGTGGGTCACCCTTCATATTTTTAAAAAAAGTATATCAATATATGTATTAGATTGATTAATGATTTCAAATGAAGTATTTTAATGTTAACGAGGGTATACAAGTGATTTGAAAGAAAAAAATAACTAAATTGATGTACTTTTTTAAATACGAAGGGTGACCCATACGTAACCTTACTCATAATTGAGTGACCCAAATGTAACATTACCCATAATTAAGTGACCTAAATACAACTTCTAATAATTGGGTGACCTAAATGTAGCCATACCTATAATTGAGTGACCTCCATTGTAGTTTATCCAATAATTTAAAATACACAATAAAAATGATTTGGTTGTAAATCAACTTGTAGAACAAGTCCGTATGAATGATTTGTGAAATTTAGATGATATATACACACGCACACATACGTGTACTTTGAAGATTAAATTCATTTTAAGTTTTACTTTTTCGTACTTCAAATTTTTATATTTATATTTTTTTGTCGTCTTTTCTATTCTTCAAGACTTTGTTTTAATTAATTTAAACTAATTCACATCGTACATTTAATTTTTGTAGATAAATTTTCTTACGATAATTTTTGTAATATTTGATCTAAATTAATTAATTAATAGTGTAAATATGAATAATTATACCAATAAAAATAAATTAAATATTATAAATGGAAAAGGACAGGTAAACTTATAGTATCCAGTAATTAAATTAATACTTAATATGGTTTAATGGGGGATTTTCGTTTTGTTTTTGTGTTTGCAACAACGTAGAAAAGTAGTAGAAACGAACTTGTTATTCTCTTGTTTCTCAATTATTCTTTTCCCCTTTTGTTGTTCAATGGAAAGAGAAAAACAAAAGGAAAATAGAGGTTGAAAGTTTGGTAGAAAGATAACAACTCCATACTTCTCTCTCTCGCTTGCTTCTGGCAATAATTTTTTTGTTCTCCCAAATCGATTCCCCAAACGTAACTCTTTCTTTTTGTTTTAATCATTTTGGGTTTTTTTATTAGATTGTTTGCTTTCAAGGAACAGAAAAAGAAGAGTCTTTTTTGAAGTCTTGTATTTGGGAAATCTGGGTTTCTTGCAAAATCAAAAATGAGTGAAGAAATTGTAAAGGAAGAAGCGCCGCCGTTGACCTGTGTCGTTTCGGCGGAGAATAGTAGCATCGGTGCTCTGAGAAGCGTCCGATGGCGTGTTAATCTGGGTGTTTTAACTCATTCTCTTTCAGTTGATGATCTTCGCCGGGAAACGGCTGATTCTCGCCGAAGGTAATGATTTCGTCTCCTTCAGTTCTAATATTTGATGTATAACACTGCAGCTGATTCTTGGTTAAAACTGTGTGTTTGGGTTTTCAGAATTATATAAAGCTTTGGTTTTTATTGTCCAGTTCTGAATTTTTTTTTCATTAAATTGCAATTAATAGTTATGGGTTCAAATCTCTGATTTTATTGTAATCTAGATATGCTGGGTTGAGGCGGCGGCTGCTAGTGGATCCGCATGTTCCCAAGGATGGAGGAAGTATTTCCCCTGATCTTGTCATGGACAATCCGCTCTCACAAAATCCAGGTAATTCCCAATGTTTCTTATTGGTTTTCTTTTCTATATATTGGTTGAATCTTGCATTGTTTATTCATATGATTTTGTTTCAATTAGTACTACTCTATTTACCTTGCTATCTTATCATGATTCGTGTTGAATTCGTGTCGAGGCAAATCTCTTTGCCTTCTTTTCCACCCCATCCCCAGGTTGGTTTTGATGCCAAGACTTGTAACCATATTTTATGGCACTTTCTTTTTGTAATCTTTTTTTGAAACTTTATCTCATTCTTCATGCAGACAGCACCTGGGGTCGATTCTTTCGGAATGCTGAACTGGAAAAAATGGTTGACCAGGATTTATCACGATTATATCCGGAACATGGAAGCTACTTCCAGGCTCTTGGATGCCAGGGAATGTTGAGACGGATATTGTTGCTGTGGTGCCTTAGACATCCAGAGTGCGGTTATAGACAAGGTTTTATTCTTAATCTCTATTCATGCTTATTTATTAGTTTCGGTTCTTTCATGTTGTAGATTTTGGAAAATCAAATCAGCAATGTTTTGCAGCTCTAATTATTGAATGTTGTCAGCATTAAGTGAAAGCTAGTTGCACCTGATAATGTAAATTTCATTCTGTAGTATGCAATGAAAAAGCGGTTTTGAAATTGGCTTACAATATCTCTAGTCAACTAACTAGTAATTCTTGCTATTTTATTGTGCGAGGCATCGAGCTGGCTCTTTATCTGTTTCTTTTTTCTTCCTGCTTATTTGTAGGAATGCATGAACTCCTGGCACCTTTGCTGTATGTTCTTCATGTTGATGTTGAGCGTCTTTCAGAAGTGCGAAAGATACACGAAGACCATTTCATTGACAAATTTGATGGATTGTCATTCGAAGAAAATGATGTCGCATACAATTTTGATTTTAAGAAGTTTTTAGATTCCGTGGAAGATGAGGTTGGATCTCAAGGTAATTCAAAGAAAGTTAGGAGTCTGGATGAGCTTGATCCTGAGATACAGACCATCAAATTGCTAACCGATGCTTATGGAGCTGAAGGTGAACTTGGTATTGTCTTGTCTGAGAAATTTATGGAACATGATGCGTACTGTATGTTTGAGGCTCTGATGAGTGGGTCGCGTGGATCAGTTGCTATGGCAGATTTTTTTGCTCCCTTTCCTGCTGCCGAGTCTCACAGTGGCTTGCCCCCTGTCATTGAAGCCTCAGCTGCATTATACCATTTACTGTCCATAGTTGATTCTTCTCTTCATAGCCATCTTGTTGAGCTTGGTGTTGAACCCCAGTATTTTGCACTTCGCTGGTTGCGGGTTTTATTTGGACGGGAGTTTTCACTTCATGATCTCTTAGTTGTATGGGATGAGATCTTAACAGCAGATAATAGCTCACTTGATAAAGTTTCTGGAAACGAAGAGATTTCCGATTTTAAAATACTCAATTCACATCGAGGAGCATTAATTGCTGCCATGGCAGTCTCTATGATACTTTATGTGAGATCTTCCCTGCTTGCCACTGAAAATGCGACAACTTGTCTTCAGAGACTCTTGAATTTTCCAGAGAATATAAATCTGAAAAAACTTATAGCAAAGGCGAAGTCACTGCAAATTCTTGCACTGGATTCTAAAATCTCATCCTCATTATCTACATTTGATGTGGCTTATAACCGTAGCAAATCCGCAGGGAGTGGCCACAATCTTTCATCTGGTCCAGTTTCTCCAAAAACCCCTCTATCTCTGGTGCCCGACAGCTACTGGGAAGAAAAGTGGAGAGTAGTGCATAAGGCAGAGGAAATACCCCAAGATAGTTTAGACAAACTAGCTCCAAGCGGGAAACGGAGGTGGTCTGAAAAAGTAAAGCTGGTGCTATCTAGAACTGAATCTGACCCATCACCGGCAAGAGCAGAAAAATACAAAAAGGGCCATAGGTCATCCGTTAGGCGTAGTTTGCTTGAAGATTTGTCTCAGCAACTTGGCTTGGAGGAAGATGCTGAAACGGGAGACTGTTTCGATGCTTCCAACTTAGAGGATCGTCATTCTGTAGACGGTCGGGTGGAGGGGCAAAATGATACTAGCATAGACTCTATTTGCACAGCTGAGGAAAGATGTGAGAGTGGAAGTGGAACTTCTGTCAGTGAAGAAAACTCCTCTATTTTTTCTGACCCTGCAAGTTCTGGTAGTAGCACCAATGACCATGAAAATGACACGGAAAAAAGTAGTGTTGCATCGAATTTATCTTCAGATGATAATGATGATCGCCACCAAAGTAACCTAGAAGATTCGCCCCTGCCGGTTTCCTCTCCTCCTGAAGATGGCCTTGTAAGTTATCCACAAGATAATGAATCTTCAGGGAAGATGGACTCAGCCTCGAATGAAAGAAAGCATCTCTCAGGTAGATTTCAATGGCTTTTGAAGTTTGGATGGAACAACGCCCGTCAGGAGGCATCTGATAAAGGAGTTATCGATGAGACTGCAAAGTCTGCAAACCGTGATAGCAAGAGCAATACAGCAGACTCCTCTACTGCCGGTACTTCTCGTAATTCATCTCCCACCAGCCAAAGAGATGTAGTGGACCAGAACGTAATGGGGTCGCTGAAGAATCTGGGGCAATCGATGCTCGAACACATTCAGGTAATATTTTGGTTTTTCTAACTGTGCAGAGCTTTTAACTGATGAATGCAACACTTTTGTTGTTGAAGTGATTGTCGATCTACTTCGTCGGACAAATCTTTAAATCACCTTGTTTTCGTTTGCAGGTTCTCGAGTCTGTTTTCCAGCAGGATCGAGTTCAGGTGGGATCGTTGGAAAACTTGTCTAAAAACAATATAGTTGGCAAAGGACAAGTTACAGCCATGACAGCTCTCAAAGAGCTTAGAAAGATCAGCAACCTTTTATCAGAGATGTGAGATTTGTTCTACTTATGAAATCTGTATACACTTTTTGTAGTTACATTGGTTTATTAATGTGAAATAAATTTGATTTGTTTAGACCTGTCAACTTTGATCTGATTAACACGAAACTGATCCGATCTGAGTCGAATAAGTAACTCTAAATGACTCAAATGGTGTGGTTGTTTACGAGTCGAGTTGAGTTTTTGGTTAAAGGAACTAAGTATATGAACATTAGGATTTAATGTTACAGGTTTAATCAAATTAACCAAACATTGGAACTGAGATAATCTAAATGATTTTGATCGGATTATTTCAATTCATTTGGTTAAACTTAAACCAATTCTAATTGATTTTTCACTATTTTATTGTACTGAGATTGATGATTTCGTGTAAAACATTTATTTACATGTTAAATTATACAAATTCACGTATAAAAATGATTTGATTGTAATACAATTTAATGATCAAATCGAAAATATATGATAAAAATTACAAATAACTTTGAATTTATTAATATCCGACTAGAAATAATTCATTCGTTAAATTAATTTTTAATAATCGCATAAAGTTTTATAATTTGAACCCTCAAATTTAAATACTAGACATAAAATGTCCATAATTTGAATCCAAATCTGAACCTATCTGACTCGAACAACAAAAAGAAAATCTTAATCTTGTATTGATCTGATCTGAAACGTATCTAGCTTAACTTAAACATTTCATTTTAGCATAAAGCCAAAAAATGCTCTTGATGTTTAACTAAATAATCATTTTGGCCTCTATTTTTTTAGAGCAATTCAACTCCAACCTTTTATTTTGGGTCAAAATGACTCATTTGTGGATGAATATTATTAGTCAACTGACGATAAATGACTTGAAATGACATGACAAACTTATATGGTAATACGCACTGACATGACAATATTATATAGACGAATGTGTTGACTTAAAAAAATTTTACATCAGTCAAAAAATAATTTTATAAAATTATATAAAATATAAAAAAAATTATGCTGACTTATCATTCTGTCAAGTCATTTCAAACTATTTACCATCAGTTTTTAACAATTTTTATCCGCATAGAGGTCATTTGGACCTAAAATAAAACGTTGAGGATTAAATTATTTCCAAAAAAAGAATCAAATTAACTATTCAATCAAACATTAAAAGTTATTTTTCGCACATTATCATTGTTTTTCGCACATTTTGTCGAACACCTTGTTCATGGTCTCAAACTCTCCGACATTTGTGGCCACCATTTTGATTTTACGCGTCGGTGGAGTTCATCTAACCATATATGAGTAAATGTTGGTAGTTTTAGGCTTCAACACTTATTATTATTAGGGGCGTGCATTTGATCGGGTCGAGTCAAAGTTTTTTGAGTTTGTCGAGTTGACGAGTCCTATTGTATAACTTAAACTTTATTTAATTTTTTTTATTCAGAGTTTATAAAATTCGAGTCAAATCAAGTAGAGATGAGTTGTTCAAGTTTTTGTTCAAATCTAATTGTAAACATTTATAATATTACGGTACTAGTTGGTTCTAATTTAAACAACTTTCTATAACTATGTAAAATATACGCATATTTTTTTATATTTTATTCATATGTGATAGGCATATATTACACAATGTTGAAGGACTCAACGCAAACTTGAAAAATCGATCCATTAATTATTAAAAATTTTGAGTTGTTCGAAGTACCATTTTATAACTCATACTTTATTTATTTTTTCGAGTCAAGTTGAAAAATTCAATTTTTTTAGTCAAATTTTGCTTACTCATTATTATACACAACACCCACTTAAACTAATCTAACGGTCCATATTGATTTTCAACTTCAAAATTTACTCAAACAACGACCATAATTGCATCCTCCTCAAAGATATCAATACTTGTCTCTAAATATCGATACTTCAAGTCAAATATCGATATTTCATGCCCGTCTTCACATTTTGATCCATTTAAAATTATTTGGTGGTATAAATTATTTCAGATATCATTCATTAATGGTCCAAAGCAAGTTAAGTTTCTAGATTAACAAAACATACACATGATTAAATCAAAAACAACACTTAAGGTAACATATGTTTTTGTTGTGGTGATATTGAATTTGGTGGGATATTATAAGAAGGATCTACAAATGGATTAAAATAATTCGTATATTGAATATGTAGTTGTTGAGGGTATTGGTAAGGCACCATCATCATCAACAACATCGATTGCTGCTGTTGTTGTTGTAATATCGTATGTTGTTGTTGTAACATCATTTGTTGTTGCAATGGATTTTGAACAATAGCCATCCCTTCATAACCATATCCTGCATTTGTTATTTCTTTCTGCTTTCTAATAGACTCATCTTCATATAAACTATCTAATAATAGCTTGTCAAATCCATTCACCTGCCAAAAAATAATTCACCACAATTAGCACTAAATAGAAAATAATAATATAATATCGATTATTATCTCATACACATGCGATAATTTTTTTTTGTTTTTTACAAACGTTTGTGTATAAAATAATTACTCATATAATTTAATATTATGGTAGGGGTGTAAACTTATATCATCGATGAAAAATATAAAGAAAATACATAAACTGTACGAGAATTTAAAATTTTAGGGAGTGCGATTGCCCCCTCCAGCGCCCCTCTATCCATACTGATAATGAACATTAAATAAAGGAAACTAACCATTGTGCTTTCTACCACATGAGTTGCATTGTTCCTCGGTGCTGTAAAAAGTGCCATTTCCCATTGTTCACTTAAATCCTGAATTGCTGAATCGGTTTCTTCATGAATGCAAAAAAAAAAAAAAAATTATATAGATGTGTGTGAATGCATTACAAAATAAACTATCAAATAATTAGTTGAGAAAGAGATCATCATAGTAAAATGAAGACGACTTAAAAGTGTATGAAGCCCTCAAAATTTTGAATAAAATTAATTAAGCTTTTGAACAGTTTTTGTATCCATTTAAACTCTCAAATTAAAAAATTAGAACAAAAAATTGAATCAATTAAGCTCTTTAGCAAATTTCGACTATTAAATTTATTTTTTTATAGAAGTTCTACCACATGAAATTACAGTTTTTTTAAAGAAATATTATAAAAAAAGTTACTAAAATTATAGAAGAATAATTCTAAAAAGAATAAACTCCTTGTTAAGATTATAAAATAATTCATTATGTCAAGCGTTTTTTATATATAAATTAAAGATTTGGAGCTTATTTAGGTATAAGTTAAACATTAAGAGCTTATTAAGATACAAGTAAGAAAAAGTTAAGGGTTTATTTGAGTTGTATAAGGATTACTTAAATATAATGATAAAGTTCAAGGTATTTTTTTAGAAAAAAAAATATTTCAGCCATAATAATAACATAGTGAAGCTTGATTGCTGAACACATGTGTGTGTAAACTATCATTATTCAATTTATTAGATGATTAATTTAGATCGGGTACTGCGGATACCCGTTAAGGGAGCGACGATCCAAACCCAATTTACTACATTCACAAGTTAAAATTCGAACCTCTAATCTTGCTTAAGGTATCTAGTGCCTTATCAGACTAACTGATTTTCGGTATGTATATTTAATTACCTGATGGAATTATTGCAAGAGCCGATGCATTGCTTTTCTCTATTTCTACAGCTTCTGTTGATATAAGTTGTTGAGGTTCCTCTAATTTCTTCTTTTCCTGTTGATTAATCAACACTTCATTAACTTCTTGTTTTCTTCTTTCTCCTGCTTCCCCTTGTGGTGCTGGTGATGCTTTCTCTCTTTGTCCATATTCCTATGATAAAATTTTAAAAAATACAATCAATTTATTTCAAGAAATTAGAAAAACCCCTCATAAAATTACTACTTATGGAGGGGTTATCGGTCAGTGAAGCTCTTTGGTTGGACTGTCCGAGTTTGTATCAGGAAGAGTTTGTTAAACCGTTGGTCCGGTTGGGAGTATGTTGGGAACCCCCGATCGGGGAAACGTTAAAATTTTCAGTGGATGGTTTTGCTCGTGGGAAGCCGTGGCCTGCGGGATTCGGGGGAGTGTTGCGGGACGCTCAGAGTCGCATCCTCGCTTTGTTTTCAGAGCCGCTTGGTTCTCTTGATTCTAATGTTGCCGAGATTCGGGCGATAGCTTTTGCTTTGGAGTACTTTGTTGCGTCTAAATGGGCTGATCGTCCTCTTATTGTTGAGTCGGATTTCAAAGTGGCAATTGGGTGGGTGTTGCAGGTGGAGCGCCGCCCGTGGCGATTGTGGGAGTATTTCCGTGTGATCGACCGTGCTACTTCGTCGTTAGGATCTGTGTGCTTTTCTCATATTTTTCGGGAGGCGAATGGGTTAGCTGACGCGTTAGCAAAGGAAGGGGTGTCTCGTGTCTCATTATTTCGTGCTTCGATCTGATTTTTGTAAGGGGAGGGGTCCTTGTTTTAAGTCGACATGTCGTACTCTTTTCCTCTGTTAGGATTAGGGAAGTTTTTGACGAGGCGCATGTTTCGACTTGCGTTATATATTTTTCATTAATAATATACATCGCTTGCTGATCAAAAAAAAATTACTACTTATGAAATTGTTTTGGTTAATATTTATGAAGTTATCCAATATTAAGTAAAAACATTGTTGAAAATCAATCCACGTTTTTTTTAATATTGGGATAAATACGCTATTAAAAAGCTTCAGTTAAAGACCGTTGTAATATTTTTCATTAATGGGAGTAAAAGATGGATTTATATCCTATACACTAGCGGACAAACTTTCAGTTTCCACAAACGCCTTAACTTTAAGGTTTAGGGTCTTAGTTTAAGGTGTAGAGATTTAGAATTTAGGGATAGTGATCAGAATTTAGGGTTTAGATGTTAGAGTTTTGTTTTTAGGGTAATATGGTTATGATTTACGTTTGAACTTATAAACCCTGAATTTTAACCCTGGCCCTAAATTATAACCACTATTCTTAAACTTTAAACCCATACATCTACACCCCTAAACCCTAAACTCTAAAAGTAAGACGTTTGTGAAAACTTTCGATTTTCACGTAGTAATCCTTAAAAAAATATTACAAATGTTTTAAGATAAACAAAGAAATAAATAATTGAAACCAGACTTAATAATATTCTTTTAATATCTTTTATGTAATCTAAAAGCTTACCGATCGGACAAAACTTGTTACTGGGTTTCCTTTTACATGTTCTTCCATTGTTGCAATAAAAGACGGCGGTGGCTGCTTAAGATCATTGCATGGGGGAAAAATGTAAGACACAACTTGCATCTGAATTGATTAGTTCAAACTTCAAAGAATTCATGTAATGAAATAATTAACCTGTCTTAATCTTGGGAACTGAATGTTCTTAGCAAGTTCTAATCCTTTGCAACATTCACAAAATTCATCAAGATCTTTCACCTGTAAATATTAAAAAAAACCAATAAAATAAGATAAAATGAAGGTTGAAATTAATTTTTTTTGAATTTGATAATATATAAAAGAGTTATATTTTGATACATAATATGTGTAAAAAATTATGTTGCACGGATATGAGGACGAGAAATGACAATTTTTAAAATTTCTAGATATGAGTATGGCGGATGTAGGACAAATATAGAATATAAATCATTAAAATTAAGGGTAACTATTTTATGTGCACAAACGGTGGACTGGAACCTTAGTTTTAGGATTTAGGAAATCTGTTTATGGTTTAATTTTTAGGGGTCTAAGTGTAGAAGTTTTGAATTTAAGGGAGGTTAGAATTTAGTATTTAGGGTTAAAATTTAGAGTTTATAAGTTAAAACTTAAAACCCTAACATTATTATCCTAAACATAAACACTAACCTATAAACCCTAAATTCTAATCATAAACTTTTAAATTATAACATCTACAGTTAAACCCCTAAACCTTAAATCTAATATGAGTCCATAAACACTAAAATTAAGATACTTGTGTAAACTTTTTGTTTCCATCGCTAGTGCATGAGATATTTTCCTTAAAATTAATAGTAAATTAAAAAACAAAATTCATAAAACATCACAATGTTTAAGTGTTAAATCTCAAACCATAAACTAAGTTTAGAACAACACTAAACAACGAAAATCATTCGTTGTTAACATCCTTCGAGATCAACTCGCTCTCCAAATCAAGCTCATCTAGTGAGAGTTCCGCAAATTCTACACATCCCACATCTCCTAAAGAATCAAATGCATTTCCACCAACATCTACGAAACACACATGAGGCTTAAAAATGACTTTGGGTACACGCATGAAACTCAAAAGTTGTCCATGATACGTCTCATATAATCTACCAAACGTACCCAATTAATTTCAGTCATACCCCTTAAACATGAGACTTTCCCAGCACATACTCAAATCATACCCGTCTCGAGAACGTATCAAGTACGTGGGACCAGGGGCGGAGCTAGAAATATATCTAAGGGGTGTCATTTTTTTCAACGATATTTAAAGAGGATTAATTATTTATAAAGGGATGTCATTTTATTAAAAAAGGAGTGTCATTTGTTCATATTTTTAATTTTTTCTATACAAATTATATAGAAAAAATAGGTTTCTCAAAAATTTTGGGGTGTCATGAGACACCCCAATTGAAAGGGTGGCTCCGCCCATGCGTGGGACGACCTTGAGCTGTTGTACCTGTGCTTCGTAGGTAAAAAATAATTACACATCCCTTCTTTAAAATCTAAAATCTAAATCTCTAACCTTAAAACTCTAATTTTAAACTAAATCTTTAACACACAAATTAAAAAAAGCATGTGTATCAAGATTTTTTTAATATTAAAATTAAATTAAAAAAAATCATCAACCTGTTGGCCTGCTCTTTTGTATATATCTAGAGCTTTGACTGCATCATCTTGTGACATTTCAAAAACCTGTAAGAAAAAAAAATAATTTTACATAAATATATAATGGAATATAACATATATTATTGTTATTTCAATGTCAAAGATGACCTACCACATCCACTAGATTCATAATTCTATCGTTGATAGCACAGCATATTTTGTAACTTTCTTTTAATACCTGCATGGATAATGATATTTTAAAAATAAAATAAAAAGAATCTCATAGGTGGACATAATAATAATTTTACAAGAATAAAATAAGATTGGTTTTAATTTTTAAAGGTTAAGTATGGAGTACATACCAAAGCTAAGGCATACTGGATAAGGAAAATATTACAAACCGCTCCTTTAGGCTGAAACAATTTATAATTTTAAATAAATAAAAATAAAAATGAAATTGTAAATAATATATATATATAAATAAATACCCGACAGCTGATAAGACAAGAAAGAAGTTGTTGTAATGCTGACAATTCATCTATTAATTCTTCACCAGTCATTGTTCTACCCTGCGCCTGTAAGAAATGAGAAAAAAATGAAAATTTTCTAATCATATTATAGTAATTATTTTCTCTAAACTTTAATTATAAAATATAGACTTAAGAGTGTAAGAAACCTTGAACTTTTTTTTACACTCAATTAAACCATTGAACTAAGAAATTAAATCAATTAAGCCCTTGAACCAAGAAATCAAATCAATTAATTCATTTGACCAATTTTGATCATTAAATTTTAACAGTTTTTTAGATAGGTTGGTTAAATCAGAAATGCATCATGTCACAATGTTTCCACTTGACTTATTAAAAAAATTGATTTTTTTATTATTTTTATTATTTTTATTTTTTTAAAAACTTATAAAACTTATAAAAAAATCTTTAAATATAATATGATAAAATTGCACTGTTTCAATTTTTTAGTTCAATGACTTAATTAACTAAAAAAATTAAAAATTTAATTAATTTTTAAAAGTTAAATAATTTCTTACACGCTTAAGTCTAAAATATATATAATCTAAAATGAAAATTAACCTTGCTTGGGCTAACGGATGCTGATTTTATCAAGCTTTCTGCTTCAATATCATATTGTAAGACTCTGAAACATTGGAGTCTTTCATCTAAGAAAAGGGCATACGTCCTAATCCATGCAGAACAATCTCGTGCTGTATAGAAAAATAATTAAAAAAATCGTAATTTCATGCATTCACAGTGAAAAAAATATTCTATAAACGGGATTATTTTGTATTGATAATATGTGACAGTGAAAAAAATTGTCATTCCGTGCAGTTTCATAAGAAAATTTAGTTTAAATTCAATTTTACACATTAGACTTCATTTTTTATTCAATAGTATATATTTAAAAAAATAAATTGAGTTATTTTCATGTTGGATTAATGTAATTATTTGCCTATACAATAAGCAAACATGAACTGTTACAACGTCGATAATGGTCAGGGACGGAGTCACTCTCTCAACTTCGAATAGTTTAATTACTTTTTGGGCATTAGTAGTTTTAAAATTATTGCACTTAAGTCATTGTCCCTCCCAAATTTTTTTGATTTATTATTTTTAAGACTCAGTCAGTTAAAATTAATGAAATTAAGCATTGACTCTTCATTTCTCTGGTTTAATTACTTTTTAAAACCTTTCAATTTTAAAATTAGTGAAATATTAAACCTTATTTCCTTAATTTTTATGATTAATTACTTTTTAGAAGTCTATTTATTTTAAAATTATTCGACTTGCCTCCCTCATAGGTTAATCTTGACTCTGTCCCTTATTTCTCGTGTATAGTTTTGAGAGTTATCACTCGTTAAAAATGTAAACGTACCGATACGACTTGAACCATATCTGAAGTGAGATAACTGGAGAAAACTTCTTCTGTGAGTGTAGTTTAGAAGCTCATCTCTGAAGGCAGAATCTCCTTCTCTTAATGTTCTATGAATCAGTATCAATATCTTTGTAGCAACCTGCTTTCATTTGATAAAGTGTATGAAAACCAAACCAAAAGACTGCAGTTAAGATTTAAGAACATAAGAGAGAGGAAATTAAGGAATAATATGTTACAATCCAGCTTCGAGTTTTGGACAATCTCTTTGTTAAAGCTCGAATGCAATATGATGTATCTGCTTGTGGTCGTGATGCTGATGTTGCTGCAAATATTTCTGAAAACATTCGAAATGAAAAAAACAAAAACATGAACATGCATACAAATATATAAGAACAACATAATTTTAAGACAGCAATATGAACTCGTATAATTTATGGGAACTAACTTCGGACATGACGTTCTTTTGGAGGACATTCAACATGGTTTGTGGCCTTTACAATGGCAATGTCTAATTCCTGCAATTAAACAAAGCGTTAATATTTGACACAGACACAGAACTTTTTTTCTACGAGTATTAACCCTAAATTCTAATCATAAACTATAAAATTTAAACTATGCAACTTAAAATTATAAACCCTAAATTATATTCATTTGCAGAAAACAAGTTTTCCACGGTCAGATAAAATATTTTCCCTTAAACAAAATGATTTAAAACAAGCAAGTAAAATACCTTGAAATTACTATTGAGTTTTGCAAGGCCGATTCTGGTTTGGTCTTTGAGTGTCCCGTAAGCCTTTTTAAGAGTTTCCCATGTTCCCATACTTCTTCTTCTTCTTATTTCTTACAAAAGAAATAAGAAGAAGAAGAAGAGGATTCGCCAACAATCGGAGAAGGATTAATTAGATGTCTGTACAATTTTTGTCGGCTTATAAATTTTATATATATTTAGTTTTTTTGTTTGTTTGTTTTGCTTCGTTGTTTAAGAGTTTCCCATGTTCTATTTCTCTAAAATGGGTGTAACGAAAAGCAACTAATTTTGATTATTTGGTAATTTAACCATTTTATATAATTAGATAAATTTCAGTTCATGTACTATGTATAATTTATAGATTTAATCAATGTGTTTTGATTTGGTACATTTTTTTAGAGAAGTTCTAAATTTAGACAGCTTACGGGCTAAAATTAGACGGATTTTTGTGTAGGATAGATAAGAAATTGTATAACTACATAAATTCTTATATTTTTTAAGAATTTGTGTAATGGGTTTTATTTTGATGCACAAGCTGTGTAATTTTTTTTTACACATTCCTTTTATAAAATTTAAAATCTAAATCACAAACCCTAGCAACCTAAAACCAGCCCTAAATCCTAAACTCTAAATTCTAAATTCTACCCATAAACCTTAAATTATATACCCTACATACTAAACCCCTAAACCTTAACCTAAAACCCTAAACCCTAAACCCTAAAATTAAAGGGCTTGTGTAAACTAAAGTTTACACAAGCTTGTGCATCAAAGTATTTTCCTTTGTGTAATTGCATAAATTCTTATCAACTTAGTAAAAATTTGTGTAGATTATACTTTTCGGTAAGAATTTGTATAACTACATAGATTCTTATATAATAACCTAAATTCTTACCATTTGTGTAAGAATATGTGTAGATTGTAAAGATTTGTGTAACTGCACAAATCCTTACTATTTTTGCAAGAATTTGTGTAAATTCGCCTAATTTTAGCCTAACGGTAAGGGTGCCTAACCCTAGAACTTTCCGAATTTTTATAAGGTAAAATTAAATGAATATGAGATCCACTAATTGGCCTGGTGGCTAAGGATGCTCATATTGTCTCATCTTGTATGGGTTCTCAGTATGGGAATGTAATCTCTATTTAATAAAAAAATTAAATGAATATTTATTTTTCGGGAATTATCTAAAAAACACTCCATCAAAGATTATGTAGAAAAATACTCGCGTTCAACCAAAAGCGAGTTCTGTGTAAAAAATTAACAAATTAAATTTTTTATTTCTTATCTACCCACTCAACACAAAACTCACTTTTAATTAGAAACGAATTCAAAATTTATTTTTGACTAAAAGCGAGTTTTATTTACATAATCTTAATTGGGGCTATTTTTTTAGATAATTCCCAAAAGAGAATATTCATTCAACTTTGCTTTTCTATAATCTATACAAATCTCCACATATTTTGGATTCATGTTGGCATATATTAGTCTCATTCTTAAATTGATTTTGAGATAATAATTTTTTTTTGAAAGTAAACGGTGCCACCATCTTTATTTCATATAAAACATATAACAAAGCCCAAAATAATACGAAAATAAAAGAGCAGAAAATAAAGCCTGCTAAACAAAACGCGGTGGCCCAACCCACTTGGCAAAATAATAGAAAACATGTGCGTATAAGCCAAGAGACGGTGTATACGCACGGGGAACCATCTAGATATTTTCCCCAAATCCAAAGAGCCTTGCCCGGCTCAGAACACCAAACGTTGCAATCGTTTCACGGAGGGTCCAACAGACGACGATCCTCGTCCGCCGCCAACAACGCCGAAGACGGTGCATCCTCAACTCAGAATCTGTCCACTTGATCTCTCCGGCCTAGCGCTGCCATTGCATGCGCTACCCGATTTCCATTCCGACCAATAAAAGCAAACCGGCAACTGCGGAAGAGAAGAGCCAACCGTTTAGCATCTGCAATCAACGGTCGGATGGTCGAAGAGACCTCCGTCGTATCGCACAGCTTCTGGATTAACGAACGACAATCACCTTTGACAACGATGTCCGTAAAACCCAAATCAGCTGCAAATCGGAGCCCCTGGACACATGCAAGAGCCTCCGCTACAAAAACGCTTGAGATTCCTTCATTTCTTCGGTAAGAAGCTCCTAGAATCTCTTCTTGTTCATTTGTAATAACATGCCCTGGCCAAGACTTTTTTCCGGTACCACAAAATCCGACGTCGAAGTTCAACTTCACAGATGGTTCAATTGGCGGTGACCATGTGACGTCAGCCCTAGTCGGTGGGTGTTGTAAAGAGGAAGACAGAGACTGAAGCTCCAAACAATACCCACGCACAAAGGAGACCACGGTAAAACAATCTTGTTTCACCCCTTCATATATCAGTTTGTTCCTTGCAAACCAGAGACACCAAATAGAAATAGCAAACTCTGCGTGTTTACTCTGATTTATATTTTGAAAAACCCAATTTAACCAGTTAGGGAAATCCAAATAATTTGAATGCGAAGGCCACTAATAGTTTAATGCAAGCCATACCTGTTGAGCAAACTGGCACTGCCGTAAAACATGACATACATCTTCTGTTGCTGCGTTACATCTTGGGCATAACTTAGAATTAGAAACTCGTTTGATAAACAAATTATGCATTGTAGGAACATAATTCATGAGAAATTTCCATAACATAACCTTTATCTTTGATGGACAATTTAAATTCCAAAAAGTAGAATAGAGCTTTCGAAATAAAAGATTTTGCATAGGAATCTATAGAAGAAGTCGATAAGCACTTCTTACTGTAAAAATACCTGTAGGTTCAGCCCCCCAGATAAAATGTCCCTCTGTCCTACCGTCGATAGTCTGATAGATAGAATTAAAGTAGCTTCCTCATCTGAAAAAACCTCCCTTATTAGATTAGACTTCCACTGACGGCGTTCATCATCGATTAAGTCAACCACAACAAGAAGATCAGGCACTTGTGGAGATGAAACTAAGCGAGGAGGAATGATAGGGAGTCAGAAGTCATTCCATATCGAGATCGAGCGGCCCACATCGATCTTCCAGTATAAGCCCAGCTCCAGAGTTCGTTTCGAGGCCCAAATACTCCGCCATATATAGGACGGGTTATGGCCCAAACTAGAACGCATAAAATCAATCGTAGGGAAATAACGGGCCTTAAGTAATCTGGACACCAAGGATGTAGGATTAGATATAATTCGCCACCCCTGCTTTGCAAGCAAAGCAACGTTAAACTTTCCCATATCCCTAAAGCCCATGCCACCTGCTTCCTTTGGGAGGCAAAGAGAACCCCAAGAACACCAGTGAATACCCCGTTTTTCACTGATCTTCTGCCACCAGTATCTGGCAAATTTACTCTCAAGCTCCTTACAAAGAGTTTTAGGTAAGAGGAAAACAGACATTGCATAGAGTGGTAAAGCCTGCAAAACTGACTTGATATACACTTCCTTCCCTCCCATAGACAACAGCCTAGGAGACCAAGCCAGAAGGCTCTTCGAGCATTTATCAGAGAGAAAAAGAAGGGACTGTCGTTTATTTCTTCCAACCATAGAAGGCAACCCAAGATACTTATCTGGACAAGTCTGATGAGCAACAGATAAGATACGACAAACATCTTCCCTATTTTCTGGAATCACATTAGTGCTAAAGAAGACACTAGACTTAAAAAAATTAATGCACTGACCCGAGCACTGTGAGTATTTTTCCAATAGAGTCTTCAAGTGGACAACTCCCATGGCAGTAGCATTCCCGAATAACGAGACACGTTGTGGATCTTCACCTTCTTTTAACCGATGAAATAACAGGAGGTGCGAATTGAACGACCAAGGCCCACCCGAAAGAATACGGTCCAAATCAACACTATGGTAAAACCAGAAAAGAAATCTATCATTTCCCAAATCAGAAATAGTGATTCCATCCAACGGCCTCCAAAGATTTGCAAGAGTCGTTCGCATGGACTGAAAATGAACAACACTATGCGTAAGAAAACGACCAACCAGACACAGATCATAAGAGATGCTCAACTGTTGATCACTCTCCTCCAGCGAAACTTTCAGATCTTCATCATCCTTAACCGACAACCCAGCCAAATCCTCTTCAACATGATCCGCCATTAGGGAGAAAACAAAAAAGAGAGACAGAAAAAAGTAGAGGACGTGCCAAAAGGCAGACAATACGTGCTAAGAAGCAGAGAAAATACGATTTTAAGATAATAATTATTTGTAAATTTTGTGAAATTTAAATATTTTCAAGTAAAACAAAGAGACAAAAATGCTTCCAAAGATTTTCACATGTTTTTATTAGTTAATACCAGTGGATTGAAAAATTCTTTTATATATATATATATATATATATATATATATATATATATATATTACCAGTGGATTGAAAAATTCTTTTATATATATATATATATATATATAATTGGTAACTGGAAATTTTGAAGGCCAAAATGATTATTTATCCAATTATTAGGGGTGAGAAATAGACTATTTCTTTTATTCTTTTATTTTTGTAATTTTGTTTACCGTTTGATTTTAAAAAATATGTATAAGATATTCAAGAGTTTATGGTTTAGGATTTTAGCTTTGGAGCTTAGGGTTTAAGAGTTTAAGGATTTATGGTTTTGAGTTTAGGGTTAAATTATTTTTAATTAAAATAGGGTCAAACTGAAATAATGTGTAAATAATGAAGATTAAATTTATTATTATTTTTGAACTAGAATTGTTTTAATGTACAAACGTGGAAGACTAAATGTGTTATTATACAAAATATTTTAACTGTCATATCACTCTTTTTACGGTTGTTAACGAGCCAATGACCAATTTAGAGCAAAACTAAAAATTTAATAGTAACATTGAAACATTTGAAAATTTAGTTACTAAATTAAATAATTTACCAAAGTTCAGTTACCATTTGTTTACTTTACCCAAAAAAATCTAAAAAAGTAATATAAAAATTGATTTTTAGATTTTATTCTAAAAAAATAATAACACTTTCGGTCATATGATTTCAAAAGTAATTAAAATAATTAATGATATATAACAGTACACATGATTATTAGTATATATCGCTATATGACGTTTATTATAGAATCATCAATATATTAATATATTAACTAGTCGAGAGTTGAATTACTCTAGATTATTTAAAAGTAAAATTTACTCAGTATTGGCTAGGTTTGTGGTACGACATGGTACAGTGCGACACCAACTGAAAATGTTACAAAAAAACTCAAACACGAAACTAAAATTATTACGTTTTTTATAATTTTTTATGTAATTACAAAAACTTAAAATTACATAAAATATTACAAGAAAAAATGAAAGTTTCGAAACTCAAAATAAAAATTTAAAACTTATTAACAACTGAAAATGCTGCAAACAATGTAACATTTTCAATTTCATATTTTAAAATTTATAATATTTTAAATTAGTGTCGCACGGTTACGGCATATTAGACACGCCGGAAATATTTTGAGTCCACATCCTGAATTTTAGAATCGATAAACCCAATTAGATTTTACAATGAAAAGCAAACACCCAACAGCAGTCAACCCTACTTGAAGTTATTTTGTTCAACTTAACAAATCACAGGGTTTTCCCGTTATTCTAATCCCCTCTGCTCTCTGCGCGCCATCCTTTCCGTCAACCACCGCTATCCTCTGCAATGTCAGACCGACGCGAGAGAGACCGAGAACGCCACCGTGACCGCGACCGCGACCGCGACCGCAGACGCGACAGGGATATTCGCGACCGCGACAGAGAGCGAGATAGAGACAGAGAACGGACGCGCAGCAAGAGATCTCGCACTCCGGAGCGCACCCGATCTCGTCACACACGCTCTTCCACGCGTTCCCCTGACCGTGAACGGTACCGTTCACGCTCCCGTTCCCATACGCGCTCCCCGGAACGCTCCTCCCACCGTCATCCCCGGAACCGGCATCGAACACCATCGGCTGAGCCCCCTAGGAAACGTCACCGCCTCGAAAGCGAGGAAAGGGGGAAGGATAGGGAAAAGGCTGTGTCGGATTTTGTGGACGAGATAGCTAAAGAGCAACATGGCAATGGGGATAATGATGCAGGACAGGAGGATGAGATGGAGATGATGAAGAAGTTAGGGATTCCAGTCGGTTTTGATTCCACCAAAGGGAAACATGTACCTGGAGCTGATATCAGTGGAGTTAGGGCTGTGACTAAGCGGCAGCCCAGGCAGTATATGAATCGAAGAGGCGGGTTTAATCGTCCGTTGCCTGCCGAGCGCAACCGCTAGAATTGATTAGTGGATGAAAGCATTTTCAAGGTTAGGGTTTTTGCTATTGTGACTGCTAATTTGGGTTTCATGTTTTTCCTTTCCGTGGGTTTTATTGTAAGTGAATGCTTGTTGGTTTATTGAGCTTGTTCGATTTTAATTCCTACTAGTATTAGTATATGGAATACTATTGTTGAATCTAACTAGCTCTAAGAAAATTCAGGATGTTCCGCTTAATGGCATTTAGTATTTTTTTAGTTCCATTAGAGTTACTGTTAAACCTATGTTGTTTCTCTACTGAATAAGAATTCCTATCAGGGTTTTAAATAGCGGTCGCGGTTGCGGCGTTATATCGCGGTTTCGGACAAAAGCGGCTGAATTGCGGCGATCGCAGACCGTTTTTTTACCTCGCGGTCGCTGTCCGCTTTTTAAATCCCTGATTCCTATTGTTTTAGCATAATTTAGGATTTAGAAGCTCAATGCCCCTACTACAACTTTGTGTGTCTGGGTATATGTTATTTTTTCAAGCTGCCTATCCCAAGATGCTCGTGAATACAGGGTAGTCGTCTTCCTAGCACCGGGTTTGGTTGTCCATTTTGAGTGCTGCTGGCATGAAATGCGAGGCCTATTCAAGGATATTTGATACGAGAGACCTCAAACAACATTCCTCTTAGAAGATGTTAAAGCTCGGCGAGTTAGTTAGAAGGTTTAACAAGCGGATGTGCTCGACTTCTTTGATGCACTATGCTAAGGTATACCTTTTTAAGATATTATGAAGGCAAGATTTTTTGGAACTCAGTTTCCTTAGTATTGGATGCTAACACCCATGTCTGTAGCTGTCTTTGTAGCCTATTACTATTTTTAATTTGATTTCCTTTTGTTTTTTCAAGAACTTGGACCGGAATATGCCTTAAATCGTGTAGCGTAAGTAATCCAGAATATCCTAATTCCATAATTTTCATCGACCACAGTGGAAATGAGCTTAATATCTTAGGCTTTCTTTTCACTTGAGTTTAGCAATGATAATGTGCATTAGGATCGAAATCTAAGTTTGCTTTCCATTTCCCAAATTTATGCGGACAGTTTCTCCATGTATAACATAAACATGCTAGTCTTGGAACACCATTGAATAGTAGAGAAGAACTTACAAGCAACATATTAGCCTTCTAACTTTGTGGGTTCTCAAATTGCTTATGCCTATTGGTTGTTTTCATTTTATTTTCAAAGGATATATCCTGTTATTTGTTATATTGAATGCATATGAAGTAGTTTTGATTTATCATATTTCCTAAGGCACTCATGTTGGACATATATCTTTGATGTCTCAAATAGTGGGACAACTTGAGACATTTTGAATACTCTATAATATATAAGTTTGATTAACATGGATTTCCTATCTAGTTCACTCTGAGGATTTAATGAACTTGAGATTTTAATTTGTTACTTTGTTATATATATGGAGTTGAATTGTATTTTATAGATTTAGAGTTGTTTTTGGTATTGTACATTTATAGTAGGGTTTACACTGTTCCTTTGGGTTTTGAATTTGTTCCAGTTCCTACCTAGACATTGCAAGGTCTGGGCGCAGCCCCTAATTAATCTGTCTCAGCTCTTTTGCCGATTTGTAACCTCAAAAAATAAGACTTGGCATAAAATCTCTTAGTATTTACTAAAGTAAAGAAAAGGAACTAGAGGTCCTTAATTAACAAAAGAACTTGACCTGGTCCTGTCTGCTCCGATGAGACGACAGTCATTCCAATCTCACCTCCTCTTCTTCTTCGTGTTCTTCTTTGTTCATTCCAGTCTCACCTATTCGAAAACAAAAGGTTCGATCAACAGTTTTCTTGTGTATGTGAGCTACTGAAGCTCATTCCGTGCCAAAAATTGGTTTCTGGAACACTGAAAGGCTTGGCTTTGCAGTTTGATAAGAATGAAATGATTGTGCAATACTCCAGTTACCATACCCGGAACCGGAACACGAGTTCACCTCATCATTGTTGTTACTCGAGGCAACCGTCGTTGCAAATGGGAGGGAATTAGTACTAACAATGCTCTCTTGTTGCTGCTGCTGCTGCAGCAGCAGCTCCACATTACCACCACCATTGAGGAAACCGTTGACTGTAGAATTTCCTCCGTAAGTCGAATCGTATCCACCGATGTTTGATGGCTGATGAACCAGACTAGGATCAACAGTAGAGTTCTTGGCAGTGCTTAAGGAAGTAACAGTGTTATTGAATTCGAAAACATTGGACCAGTAATTGGATGGGTCTTGCTTGATGGGAATTGCAATGCCTGATGATGAAACCGAGTGATCCCGGTCCTCTTCGGTGCTCTTACTTCCAGAAGCTGAATCAGAGCAGCTTTTGGATTTGTTGCTCAGTCCTCCAATGGGAAGATGGCTGTTCGCAATACTTTTTACATCGTATCGACTCATGTCGAAATTTGTAACTGCATTCAGGCCTCTAAACTTGATTGCTGCAATATCATAGGCTTCAGCTGCTTCTTCTTGGGTGCCTGCAGAACAAATATGTTCCATTTTACGGATTTCTTTCTTTTCAAATGATTAAAAAAACAAAGAACTCACTAAATGTGCCAAGATAAAGATCTTTGTTGCCTGCAACTCTTCCAATTCTTGCTTGCCATCTACCATGTTGATGATGCCTGAGATATTGAGTTAAAAGGCGAAACGGAATACGTTAGCTCGGGACATACAACCAATATAATACAGATCCTATTCCTATATACACACACAAACCGAACCTTGTGACACCTCTGTAAATTGAAGCACCCCTAGAAAATCCACTACTTCTCCTGAAACACAGAATTGATCAAGAAGAAAGCTTAATCTTGCCACGAAAAGACTATAGCAAAGTAGACCAACATCTAAGCTAATGCATCGAATATATTTTAGTCGCTCAATTAAAAGTTTACCTCCGGAGAGAAGCGACGAACTCTTGCCTAGTCATGTTCTTCATCTCTTCTAGCTCCTTCTCATAGTTAGAAATCTAAATACGAGAAAACAATAATAAGATGGAATAGAAGCAGAATAACGTGCAGAGGTGGAATCTGATAATTTGTACTAACGGGAAAGTTTGTAGTAGTGGTCGGACCCCAGAACTTGAGAGCCGCAAGATCGTAAGCTCTTGCGGCTTTATCTTCCTTGTCATAGCCACCTAATTTGAAGAAAAAAATGAAAGTGAAAATCTTCATAATCAGCTGAAGTTGATGATGACATATTCAAGTGAAGGAGAAGAATCTACTGTTCCGATGACCGATCGGTATTCCAATCGGAAGTAGTTATTGACGATGATCGAGAAGAATAGAAACTCACCCAAATAAACTGAAAAGACGATGATGAAGAATTTGAGCATCCATGTCATGTACATGCCAAAAAAAAAAGCATATTAGAGTCCTCAACAATTTGCAATACTAATGCTAATACTAATAATGAAGCATGCATAATTAATCAGTATTCAGTAGTAGGATGAACCGAGGAGTGTTGAGAGCAATCGCATCCTTAAAATTTTCAAATTATCATACTTTTATAATTTCACAGCCCTAAATTTTTAATTTTTAATATAAGTCCTACAATTAAGAAAAATGGCAAAAAGATGTTGGAATTACCTTGCCTTCCTTTCCTACTTTGGCCTAGTCTTCTGCAACTATTGTCCCACAAGTGAGCTTCATACCTTCCAGTCCATCTATGCCTAAACCAAACCAGAAGAAGAAGCTTTAGTTTTAAAAGTGGTATATATCAGGGATTTAAAAAGCAAACGCGACTATCAGCTGCGATATAGCGGTTACGCTGCCGTCTGAAACTGCGATTAGGGTAAATAACGGTCTGTGATCCCCACAATTCAGCAGCTTTTATCCGAAACCGCGATATAACACGGCAACCGCGATCGCTATATTGTTTTACTTGGAGCAGAAACTAATCTTTGTCATTTATTGACCTGGTGACACCGCGGTAGACAGAGGTGCGTTGGCCAAAAGTATCAACAGCTCTTTTGGCTGCAGGCTCAGCTGTAGCAGCAATGGTTTTGAGCTCAGAGTCATATATGTCGTTGTCAGAGACGGTCACGGCTGCAATGGAAGAACCGCCAAGAAAATCCTCCAGCTTGGGGCCACCGCCGTTAAACATAGATGCGTGTGTTGCACCAGCGGTGGTACCTGGACCTTCACCGCCTGCATCTTTTTCTGCTGCTTTGTCCACGGCATGATCACTTCAGTAATTAGTATTTAAAAACAATAATAATAATAAACAAAAAGGAAGTAGTAGTTGGAAAGAGCTTTGACATTAAAGACCTGATGGTGAAGTTGTTGCGGCGGCGGTGGTGAAAGCTTGAAAGAGACGGTGGGTGAGATGACTATGGTGGCGGCGGGTGGAGGAAGAATCCATAATGATAATTTTGGAAATAGTGGAACAAACAAAGGAAGATGAATGTTAAGAGAGAGAAAAGATGGCATGCACGAGCATCGAGGTGTGTGATTTTAAATGAAAGAGAAAGAGATAGACTTTGCATTTCTGCATCCCAGATGGAAGCATTTCATGGGATCGCTGGGCGGTATCCCTTCTTCCCTCTTAATAAAATATTAATTTTTTAGAAGAAAATCGTATGTGCTTTATCTACCTCCTCTTATGCACTCAGTTTAAAATAGAGAATTTAAAATTTAAAGTTTAAGATTAAGTTTTATAGTTAATTTTTTTTAAAAAAATTATTGTGTGCAAAAATGTTTTGGGAAACGTAAATAAATGGATAAATTATAATTTTTTCTCACTCAACTTTTAAAAAATTTAAACTGTTGCTACGTGTTAAGTATTGATTGGTTAACGAATTTTTTAATGGTATTCAATTAATATGCACCTAAAATTATAACAACGTAAATTTTAGGCACCTAAAGTTCAAAAAACATATAATTTAGGCACTTGTATTTTATTTAAACCTTTCTATTTTAGTAATTTAAGTTTAATAATTTTTAATTTAATCACTAAACTTTCGATTTGTTATTGTTTTGGTCACTCGAAGGTTATATAAAAAATAAAATAGTGACATGTCATTCATGTGGACTGCTTTTTGTTGACATTGGAAATCCATGTCATCCACGTCATTTCCTTAATTTTTTTAATTTTATTTTCTTTTTCCAAAAGATGGAAGTTTTACAGTTTCTGACCTTTGTCACATTAGTACTGAAATAATCATTTTTCGACCACTCAAGATACCAATAAACTTGTCTCATATCACATTATCAGTTTAATTTTTTTTCTTCTTTCAAAAACCACTTTAAATATATGCAAAACTAAACCAAAAACCTATAATGACAAACTACACTATCTACAATACCCATCGTTCAACCAAAGTGGAATCAAAATATACTGCTCTCTTCCTCCATCTCTCCACCGTTGGGATTTAAAAGATGTTTTATTATTGAGAAATTAAAAGAAATTTAAAATAATAGAGTGTTTTACAAAAAAAAATGAGTCACTTCATAATTTTTAAAAGATAGACTTTAGTCATATAACCGTTAAATATTAAATGATAGGAAGACTAAAATAAAAGCAAATTAAAAGTAAAATAATTCATTAAAAAATTTTAAATCTAAATGACCAAAATAAGATTCACATGGACACTTTTTTAAACTTCGAGTTCCAAATATTGTAACTTGACTTTAGTATATAGATAATATTCTCATAGACACTTTTTTTTACCGTTAATCGAGAATAGGTCACCTTCCCTAATCGATTAAGGGTTTTTTTTTAACAAGGTCTGGTTTTCTTTGTCAATTTTTTTTTTCAAAATTATGTTATATCTTTATTCATGATGATAATATGAAAATAGACGAGCAAGAGAGAGATACTCGGTTTTGTAGGAATAAAACATTAAATACCATATACATAATAATTTGAGCATAATTTCAGGAAAGAAAAAAAAAGGAAACAACATCCAATTTAAACGAAAAAAAAAACAATTTCCTAAAAACTAGTCAATTGTCTCTTCTACAACGAAATTCAACCTTTTTCTAAACTATCAACTTGTATCATCAATTCATTCCTCCCAATCAAATTGTAAAAAACCAGTAATTTTATTATAAATAAAAATCAAGTAATAAAATATTTCAAATTTATTAAAATATTTTTAGATTATGATCTGAAATATTATAAATATAGATCATAAAAAAAGAGTTGCAACATTCAGAATTCAAAGAGATTATCTAAAATGACTCAAAAAAAATTTACATTTAAAATTCAAAACATAGTTTTATTTTATTCAAGGGAATCTTTTTAATACAGAAACCTTGTGTTAAACAGTTTGCAATCAATGCTACAAATTGTTAAAGATTAAAATTAACTAGATAATTAAAAGTAAACAAACCCTAAAAATACAATATAAAATAACTCAAAACTAACTAAAAAGACCATTTGATTAACCCCTTAGCAAACTTACGTAAACTTGACGAATTAGATGAACCACTACTACTATTGTAAGAAGAAGAGGTGGACACGGATGATGATGAACAAGACCTCGAGTGATCCGACGACGACGTGAAATTGACATTAACGTCAGAAAACTCAACGTTTTCTGAAGTCTGATTACATCGACAATTAACCACAATAACATCATTACTATTATGACATCGCTCTCGACAACCTTTGGCGTTACCCTTAACGATCTTCTTGCCTTGACGACGATGTTTATTCCAAGATTTAATCCAAAAGCAAGACGTGACTGTCGTGTTGTTGGAAGCAAAGGCGGGGATCACCAATGTCTGGCTCTGCGCCGCCGGAGACGGCTTGATCGACAGCGGACGGGTAATGGATTGCGGATGCCTCGGAGTTCCGGGGCTCGATTCCCAAAGAAAAGGAATGGACACAACATTTTCAGTGGCCGATGGAGATTGCTCCTTAACTGACTTTCTTGCAAGAATTTTCTTCAAAAATGTGGTATCAACCTGATCAACCTCGCATAAAGAATTTGGAATTTCTTCGACAATGATATTTTCACAATCCATAATTTGTTTATTTTTTTCTCTAAAGTGTTAATGAATAAACTTTTCAATTTATAGATATTAAATGATATAATTGGAAAGTAGTGGATTCGGTAATGTCAAGTGATTTAAGAGAAATTAATTGAGAATTTTATTCCCGAAAAATATTTTCAAATCTGTAATTCACCTTAAAATAATCTCTGATTGATAATTACTTTCTAAACATAGAAATTAATTATCCTTTTTAAAAGGAAACTTTTTTGTTTTTTTTTTTCTTAAAATATTTCGAAAGTAACGTGTAATTGTGTTCTTTAATATATACATATTATTTTGGTAATATAATAAAAATAACTTTTTTTTGCCTTATACAATTAATGATACACTTACTCATTATTCCTTTCATTACTTTATCAGAAACCATAGTTTGAGTTTATTCATTTTCTCACAATTTAATTTTCAAAATTATTTCTACTGACCTTTAAAAAAATTGTACTAGGTTTGTCAAAAAAAGTACTAGGTCTGATAGAAATAAACATGATATTCTTCGAAGTTTTTATCTAATAAAAAGAACAAATAATAATACTTGTAATATATATAGAGTTAAGATTTACTTATACTATATAAATTTTAATTATTTTTATATATTTTTTGTCTCGTTAGATAAAAATAATAAATGGCTAAATTATTTTCATAATGCCCCCTTCCCGCTCATGGGTTTTCAGCACAAAATTATTGCTAATTTACATACCCAAAAGATTTCAAGATTCGAAAATATAAATTCAATTTATTTCTATTTTCATGCGAGCCTTGTCTAAGCTATGCACAAGGCATAGATTAAGGATCATTAAATAACTCGGATTAAATTCAATATATTTAAAAATAACATCTCATTTAATAGGGTAACATTTAATTCAGTTATCAATTATTCTAGTGAATACAATATTAAACATATTAAACAAAAATAAAAGATTCCTTGATTTGGGTTTAGGGTTTGTTAGTCTTTTAAGGTTTAGGGATTAAAAATTAAGGATCATATATTAATGTTTAGAATTTAAGATTTGTATATTAGGATTTAAGGTTTGGTTCGTGATCTATGAGTTAGGGTTTAGTGTTTTCAGTGTTTAATGTTTTAAGATTTATGATCTACGATTTTATGTTTTAGAGTTTGGTGAGAGAATGAAAATATTAAACAAGGGAATTGTTGATAAAAAGTTTTTTACCTCATTAAATTATATGTTATTGTTTTTTTAATAGTCTAAAGGTGATTACAATGTAATATTTACTTTGATCTAGATTATTTAATGATCATTTGCTATGCATGTTCGTCTTACGATCTATCTTCAAGGAACGATGCTGCCCCTCCTAATAATATCATCTCTAAAGTTTGAACATATATTCTCTCATTGGAAGTACAATGTATCTTACCAATTTACCCAACACTAGTTAAGTTAGACAAAGCATTTATAAAAACAGGCTAAAAGATTAAAAACAATTTTTATTAATAAAAGAAACCATTTGATTTATAATTCATAATGACAAAATTAGATGCACTTTTTTTCATTAAAAAACATTCTATTGAGCTTTTATAATTTTTAGTGAAATAAAAAAAAAACAATTAACATCTGTTAACAATATATTAAACTAAATATATGGCGACCAGAAGAATAGCCTCCTTTAGTTGATATGGGGCCTTTTAAGGATAAAGTATATGGGTGGTCATTCAATTTTAAGATTGTCTATTTTGGGTCACTGTTGCTTTTGAGAATAAAATTAATCACCCGCGATTAATGTTGTAACCGAATGATGATGTAAACTCTGTTTTACTTGATGTAATAATACATTTAGCAATCAATATTTACTTAGGGTTTTATTTTGATGCACAAGCTGTGTAAAATTTTTTTACACATTCCTTTTATAAAATTTAAAATCTAAATCACAAACCCTAGCCACCTAAAACCTAAGCCCTAAATCCTAAACTCTAAATTCTAAACTCTACCCATAAACCTTAAATTATATACCCTACATACTAAACCCCTAAACCCTAACCTAAAACCCTAAACCCTAAACCCTAAAATTAAAGGACTTGTGTAAACTAAAGTTTACACAAGCTTGTGCATCAAAGTATTTTCCATTTACTTATTCTATCATGTTAATCCTAATTTTAAATAAATCAATAAATTTAACCCCACATTTACAAAGACTAACATTTTGGCCTCCCAACCTCAACAAATCGCTCACAAAATTACGATTACCAAGTCCCCTCTATCACTACTAATGCGTAACAAAAGGAACCATGCATATGGGAATGTAGGATGGAATTAGCCCATCCATATTTTTTGGGTAAACTACAACAGGTCACTCAATTATAAGTAATGTTATATTAAGGTCACTCAATTATAAGAAATATTATATTTGAGTCATTCAGTTATGAAAAATATTACATTTGAGTCACTCAATTATGAGAAATGTTACATTCAAGTCACCCAATTATCAAAGGTTACATTTGGATCACTCAATTATGGGTAAAGTTACATTTAGGTCACCCTTCATAATTGAAAAAAAATATTTTAATTTGTGTATTAGATTAATTAATAATTTCAAATGAAGTACCATTATTTGTGTATTAGATTAATTAATGATTTCAAATGAATTACTCTAATGGTAACGAGTGTATACAAGTAATTTGAAAGAAAAAATAACTAAATTGATATATCCTTTTAAATATAAAAGGTGACCCAAATGTAACATTTAATAAATGAGTGACCCAAATATAACCTTACCTATAATTAACTCAAATGTAACTTTTAATAATTAGATGACCCAAACATAACCTTACTCATAATTACGGTTAGGGATGTAAAAACAGGTAATCGGACGGGTTTCAGGTCGGGTACTGTCAGGTCGGGTAAAATCGGGTACAGGTCATTTCAGGTCATTTTTCTATTTTGACTCGACTCGGGTCGGGTGCGGGTCCATTTCAGGTCGGGTCCATTTCAGGTCGGGTCCATTTCAGATCGGGTCCATTTCAGGTCGGGTCCATTTCAGGTCGGGTTCATTTCAGGTCGGGTCAAAACGGGTCGGGTCCGAAGCAGATAATTGACAGGTTAATTCGGGTTCGGATACACTTCAGGTCGGGTCCATTTTAGTTCGGGTCCATTTCAGGTCGGGTCCGTTTCAGGTCGGGTCCATTTCAGGTCGGGTCCATTTCAGGTCGGGTTCATTTCAGGTCGGTTGCATTTCAGGTCGGGTGCATTTCAGGTCGGGTAATTTTAGGTCGGGTAGTTTCAGGTCGGGTAATTCAGGTCGGGGTATTTTTAGGATTGGAATTCGTATTGAGTTTGAGTTCGGTACAACCGTATAAAGTAGTCGATAGACTTTAGGTTGACCTTCGACAACCGTCATTGGTTTGGGTTAATTATTTAAAGTCATATCAAATAAAAATTATAAAACATTGGAGTAATTAAAAAATAATGAAAATGGGTCAATTTGGACTGAAAATGGGTCAATTTGGATTAAAAATAAAGTTTCACGGATTATAATGAACAAAAATATCAAATTAAAATTATAAAACATTAGACAAATTTATAAGAAAACAATGAAAAGGGGTCAATTTGGAATAAAAATAAAATTTTGGGGACTGCAATGAACGAAAATATCAAATTAAAAGTATAAAAATTAGAGTAATTAAAAAAACAATAAGTAGATGTCAATTTAGAATAAAAATAAAGTTTTAGGATCTAGAATGAACAAAATTTCAAATTAAAATTATAAAACATGATAAATTAAAATATATATAGAGAGAGGTCAATATGGAATTAAAATAAAGTTAAGGGACTAGAATGAAGAAAGTATCAAATTAAAATAATAAAACATTGGACAAATTAAAAAAAATGTTGGCCAATTTGGAATAATAAATATGGACAAATTAAAATAAAGTTAAGGGACTAGAATGAAGAAAATACTAAAACACACGTGTATACATACATACTAAAACACATATATATGCATGTATTTAAGTTTTAGTATATATATACATGTATGTATCTATGTATGTAAGTTTTAGTATATATATTGTTATAATTATATATATATATATATATGTATGTAAGTTTTGGTATGCGTATATTGTTATATATATATATATATATTAGAACATACATATTTGTATGTATATATGTTTACACCTAAATAATACCTATAAACCTCAACCCTTAAATCTTATAATCACTAATAATTAGAGTACAAGCATAATCCCCTAATCCTTAAACTAATCTCATAACCTCAAATAATTAAATTGACACGTTTACCCCTAAACCCCAAACATGAATATCTAAATCTTACAAACACTATTCACTAATAATTAGAGTGCAAGCCTAATCACATAATCCATAAAATAATCTCATAGCCCCAAACAATCAACTTGACACACTTACCCTTAAACCCTAAACATAAACTCATAAATCTAACAAACAAAATAAATTGAAACATAAAAAGGACAAATCTAAAAATAAATTATTAATTAGAGCCCAAATCACAAATGAATAAAATTATTAAACCTAATTACTTACCAAATCTTTATGCGAGGACCAAATCAAATTTAAAGCAAACCAAAAAACTTAATAATTAATTAATTTATGAAGCATGGCCTAATTAAATAAAATTTAAAGAAACTAAACCAAAAGTTAAGACTAAAAAAATAAACTAAAACCTAAAAGACTTAAACCCTAACCATCTAATTAATGAAGGACCTAAAGGATAATTAACCCCTAAATAAATAAATAAATCCCAAAGGCGCCAAAATTCCCCCTCCCCCAATTTGTTTATTTGGCGGCAAAATTATTCCCCCCCCACCCATTTTGTTTTGTTTGATATGATGTCAAAATTCCCCCATAATTTTCTATTAATAAAAAAAATTCGCCCCATTAATTCAAAAAAAAACTTCCCCTAAACTAAAAAATATTTTTTTATTATTTTAATAGTTATAATTAAAATTTTTAATAAAATATTTCTTAAATTTAATGATCACAATTAATAAATTGATTTAAAATCTAAAAATAAATTATTAATTAGAGCCCAAATCACAAATGAATAAAATTATTAAACCTAGTTACTTATCAAATCTTTATGCGAGGATCAAATAAAATTTAAAGCAAACCAAAAAACTTAATAATTAATTAATTTATGAAGCATGGCCTAATTAAATAAAATTTAAAGAAACTAAACCAAAAGTTAAGACTAAAAAAATAAACTAATACCTAAAAGACTTAAACCCTAACCATCTAATTAATGAAGGACCTAAAAGATAATTAACCCCTAAATAAATAAATAAATAAAATCCCAATGGCGCCAAAATTCCCCCCTCCCCCCCCCCCCCCCCAATTTGTTTATTTGGCGGCAAAATTCTCCCCCCACCACCATTTTGTTTTATTTGATATGGTGTCAAAATCCTCCCATAATTTCCTATCAATTAAAAAAAATTCCCCCATTAATTTAAGAAAAAAACTTCCCCTAAAGTAAAAAATATTTTTTTATTATTTTAATAGTTATAATTAAAATTTTTAATAAAATATTTCTTAAATTTAATGATCACAATTAATAAATTAATTTAAAATTTAAATAATTTGTTTTAAATTCATCCATCACAACTTATTAATTTAATAAAATTTTTAAATTTTAAATATTTTTAATAAAATAAATTTAAGTATGTTAATTCTTATTAAACTTCACAAATAATTTATATTGAACGAGTTAGTATTAAATGAATTTAATAAATTAATACTTTACATTTATCTAACACTTTAAATTTATCAAATCGTAGACTTCTTCAATTATATATCAGGTAAATATCAAGTCAGATCAATATCAATTCAGGTTAAAAATAGGCCAGGTTCAAAACAGGTCGGGTCAATTAACAGGTCGGGTTCAAAACAGGTCGGGTCCAAAACAGGTCGAGTTCAAAACAGGTCGGGTTCAAAACAGGTCGGGTCCAAAACAGGTCGGGTTTAAAACAGGTCGGGTAATATCGGATCTCGGGTCAATTCAGTCGGGTAAAATCGGTTTTCTGCCAGGTCGGCTTCGGGTTCGGGTTCGTTTCAGTCGGGCGCAGGTCGGGTTCGGTCACTACAGTAACAGGTTGAATTCAGGTTCGGGTCAACAACAGTCGGTTACAGATCGGGTTCGGGTCATTAAATTTTCAGGTCAAATCAGGTTGTGACTCGAGCAGGTTTCAGTCGGGTTTTCAGGTCGGGTCAGCTTTTTACATCCCTAATTACGGTACCAGTTTACCTTTTTCTATTAGTATTGAATTGAAGATTGCTTTATCTACTACATTAATTTCAATCCTTCACATTCAACATTCATGCAGGCAACACTAACAGTAAAAGATTTTATTTAAACTGACGTGAATGGAGAAAACTGAGTTGGGAATATCACCCTAACGATGGCTTCTACAAAATTCTATCCGGATTAGTAGGCCAAAAAGTCGCACACCGGGGGTTATACCAAAAACGGATTTTATTTGACCAACAAAAGAAAAAGCACCATACCATACCAATTGTTGCACCAAATGCACTCCGTAAATAAGAAAGCAACCGTTCATGTAATTATGACATCTAGGCTAAACTCTAAAAACTTGCTTTCAAAGACTTAATTATGGCACCAAACTATCAATACACAATAGGCAGTATTCTTTTGCTTAAAGCTATAATGTGATCCAAATAGATAAAGGATTCTCAGTAAGCATACAATTTACAAATACAAGTGAAGATTCCTAAAACTAATTAGTTTAATACTACAGGCTTCAGAATAAATCCTTAATTTACTAGCTAGCTTACCGCCACACACCTTTTCAAAAGAACCAACCTCAGTTGATCTTAATCCGAAAATGAAGACATGGAGCTTAGGGTTCCTGTGTTATACCCCCTGAAAATCAAAACAATTAGAATGACTAGAAACTACAAACAGCATGAAACCTAATAATAAAGAACATGGAATTTAATCAAGTAGATTTTCCTATATTTAATTTAACAGTTTATGTCATATCTCCTATGATACTTCTCAGGTAAAACTTTTTGTAAAACAGAGAGGGTATGTCATAATAATAAGAACCATTGGATTTGTTTCAGCCATGGACAACAAGAGAGGGTATGGATTATAGAATGATTTGTTGCAAGATTAACCTTTTATTTCACGATTTCTTGAAAATCATCACATATAGTTGTCCTAAAATATGTTTTATTTGATTTAGGATTCCGATTCTTCAAAGGTTTAGCCTTAAAAGTTAAAACAAGGAAAAAGAATGTAGACTCAGTAATTCAGACGTCCAATTGTCAATATAGCATACCTCAGCTGGTGATGGAATAATAGATTCCCTGTTCAAATTTAAATGGCGATCTTAGTTCCTTCCATCATTATACGAACAATTAAAAACTTATTGTTATTCCACAAGACAAGAAGAAGATTCCTACCTTGGTCTGTCTGCCTTAGCAAGATGTTTGGACATAATGGACGCCTGCAATAAGACCCCATGTCATATATTTATGTCAATGTCTAACAATTATAAATCATTTGGACCAAAATGAAGACTAAAGAAAATTGATATGCACAATTATAACACCAAGGGGATGTCAATTATGTTGGCATACATCAAAAATTAAAACCCCTAGCTCGATTCGATTTGTATGTAAGGGAAAAAACAGTTGCTGAACTGAGATCCTTGCAAATTCTATCACATGTTTACTTAGATATGTAGGACTAGAAATGCAGAATGCTTGATTGTCCATCTAGGAAAATATGATCACATTATGCATCTAATATGAAAATTAACTCCTTAACACAGTATGATGAAAATTAACTCCTTAACACAGTATGTTTTTCTTATTGGCAAAACTTCGCTACCTGCTCCTGGATTATGCTCCTCGCTTCAACAAGTTGAGCTTCAAGCTCAAGCTCCCTCTCTGTTGCTTCAGAAGTGACTTCTGCACCTTTTTGCGCATCCTGTAATTGAACCATTCTCTCCTTGGAAAAAAATGAAAAAAGAAAATTGTCAACACATCTATCTTTTTATACTAGTTAATAACTGTGTAACTCAATTTAACAGAGAGAATACTTTTACAGAAGCCATCTTATTGCGAAGGCTTTCTTCTATTTGATCCCTAGCCATGTGAAACGGAAGATCAAAGACATCCTGTAAACAATAACCTAAACAGCTAAGAAGCAGTTCTTGATGCACTGGAAAACAGCAATTTTGCATCATTTAAGTCATACCGTCCGCCCGCCCAATGGAGATTGGGACGGATCATTTTCATGTCTTTCGCTAACAGGCAAAGATTGCTTTGGCATCCCATTAGGAGCGTTGAAGAAATCACGCATATCTACCTGTAATCAAGCTGCTGTCAGAATTCATGCATACAAACTAAACGAGGAAAACTGAGTACCAGGAGCCAGAAACAAGAAACAATATTTAAAGTTAATTCAAATACCACACAAAAGATTACGCAATATTGGAGAAAGGATATGTATAATAATTCCAGGAAAATGACAATGAGCACAACACTTTCAACAAAAAGAGGAAAAAGGAGAAAGAACTTCCGCCAGTGAGCTGACAGCAGCACCAAACTATTATGATAACAAAGCACATATTTGCATAATTGCATTATTACTCTTAAACAGATGTTAGCGGCTGTACAGAGCAAATCTGCTGCAAAAAGGCAGCTAAAATGATTTTGCATCATTTGCAATCAGTGGAGCAAAAAACTAAAAATAAAAAAAGTGAATTCAGTTTCATATTTCTAAGCTTTGAATCAAACCTTAAACAAAATTAATCTATGCTACAGCAAAAAGGGTTTTATTAACACATATGGGGGTAAACAAGGTTACTTTCCATCATAACACCACTTTGCTCTGCAGCCAAACCAGATTAGCTGAATGCAATAAGGTACAAAATAGAGCAACCATGACAAGGGAATTGAATGTATGACAGTATGAGCATATACCTGCATTGATCGCAGTAATGCTCTTAAATCGGCATTCTCTGCTTTCAATTCTTGATTTTTTGCCTCATAAGCATCCACCTGGGAGACGACACATTGTTAAACATAATCTACAGGATGATATAGAGACATAATAGACAATAACCCTACATACAATCTTTTTATAGAAATCATTGTCTGCCTTCTTCCCATTCCAAGTCCCACGTTGCCGCCCTTCTTTCTGTTTGCAAGTATCATAAAATTTGTTAAAGCATTAAATTAAGATTCGCTTGGAGGTATAACTGGAACCAGCACAATTAGTACCTGAAGCAAATTCATTATTTCCATTCCTGATTTTGATTCCTTCTTTTTTTCCATTAAGACTTGGTTCAGTCTCTCCTGCAACAGAAAATATAAGTATATTTCCTGCTTATGTTTACTATTTTCTCCTCAAATGAGCAATAAATATATAACTAAATAAGATCCTACCTGCAACTTTATGTACTCCTTTTCCTTCTTCTTCGTTTCATGTATCTGTTGAGTTCTCACTTGCTTTTGTAGTATCAAGTAAAAACAATGAGTATCGTTTCTATATTGTAAGAAATATAGAACGCTCCAAACAAGTGGAATATGCCTAACCTGATTTCCAATCACCATCCTCTGAAATTCATCTCGTTCTTGCTGTAGCTTCTCAATCTGTGCCTTAAAAGCTGCTGAATTTTTGGCTTCCTAAACCATAAAGCATTATCATAAATTACTTGATTTATATATATATGTATATATAGGTATGGTTTATGTCCGTTTTACTTTCCATGTTCGGGGCGCGTGGCTGCCCCTCCCAATACTGTCATCTCCAAGATTGGAACTGGGTTCTCTCCTTGGAAGTGTAATGTGCCTTCCAATTGCACCCAACACTTGTTGGTTATTTAATTTAAATATGAATTAAAACTAACTCAATTTGGCGTCCTAAATCATATAGCATTACCATAAATAAAAAATAGCAAAAAAGAATATAAATGAGAAGTTTCAAACCGTTCTAGTAATTGTTGCTATCTCTCTATCTTTCACTTGCAACTGTGCCTCAAGCCTCTCAACTTTTGCCTCTAATCTTGAGATATCCGATAATAATCTACATGTAAAGGGAAAACAACGGTTAATAAGCTAATGCTATATCTGGGAACATGGACTTGAAAATTCAGAATTGGATTTCATTTACTATATAAATTGTGAAAATGAAATGCATACAGTATTACATTATATATAAATTAGTTAAGATTCAATATGATTATATCTTTGAAATGTATAAAAAAACATGAATTTCAAATTCTCTCTCACACACACAGAGGAACTTCAAATTCACCCCTAATAAACATCTAACAAATCCATACATTTAGAAAAAGAAATAATCATGAATGTTATATTTATAGGTATTTAATCACATAACTTATACTACTTTGTAATTGAAATCTATCTTTTGAAAGCCAATTCCCAAATACAACCTAAAAGAAATAATGAAATTCTGCACAGACATACACAAAACCAGAACATAAATCTCAAAGTAAATAAAGGCATACCAAAATTCATAAAGAATATACAGTTTCCATAAAATAAACCAGGACCAAGGGGGAAAATGCACCAACTTAAATCTCAAAGTAAAAAAAAATGCACACCAAAATTCACAAGATATCAGTTCATAAAAAGAAGCTGAGTATCATAAATAAAAGGCAAACAAATTAAAGGCAGAAAGTAAATCACCAAATTCGAAAAACTGTAACATCCATCGGAATTAAAAATAAAACAAAATTACCGTTGCCTTTGCTCATTAGCAGATTCTCTAAAATCAATGTCGCGCTGCCTCTGTTGCAGCAACGAATATATGCAATTGCAAGTCCTCGCGACCGAAACCTATCAATTACCAAAAAAAGAAGAAAAAAAAAACACAAAATCCTTAATTTTTGATGATTAATTTTTTTTAAATGTCAAATTCGAAGAAGAAAAAGAGGAACACACTGGATCATTGGCAAAGAGATCGAGAGAAGCGGGAAAGCCAAAGGTAACGAGTGTCTGGTTCAAGTACTTGGTACAGTGGTCCAAGTTTCCGGCATCCGCAAACGTATACTCTCTGAAACACAAAAAGTAATATATTATTTATAAAATGAAAAGAAAAATCTGTAGAAGAGAGAAGTTTTGGCAGAACTATGAACTGACCCGATAGGGAAGGAGGATTGAGAAGGCGGCTGTGAAGAAGAAGAAGAAGAAGAAGAAGAAGAAAACAGTTAAAGCTAGAAACAAAAAGAAATAGATTCAGAAAATATATTCTTACGGGGAGATCCATGTCTGCAACAGTTGCCGGCATTCCGAGAGAGAGATATTGGTAGACAGATAGATCTAATCTGTAGAATCTAAAAACTGGAGAAAGTGTTTAAAGCGGTTCACAAATTTGAAAATTGAATTACTTGAAACTGGATTTCCTACTTTCTTTCCTTTTCTCGGTTTTCAAGAGAGTAGGACCTTTTAACTGGACCGCGGTGAGTCTAACATAAGCCACGGTACGATGTGATATTATTATACAATATAAATCGAAAATGTTATAAGAAACGAAATACATAATTGATAATGTTCACCTTCATATAGCATTTTAGGTTTTTATAAACATTGAAATTTATGTTAAAGTATTGATACTCGCAGCAAAATGTCTAATATTTTTTCAGTTCGAAAACAAGTTTCAAAACTTATCGTGCTAATATTTTCATTTCGAAAATAAGTTTTAGAATTTGTTGTCTTATAGTCGCACCCTAAACATACCGCAACTCAGACCTACCTAACTACCCCTGAGATGGGGTTAACAAAAAGTGACTCGGTTCGGGTCGAATATTCACAAAGATATTTAATTAGCACGTCGGTCCGGTTTTTATACCATTTATAGTATATTTTATTTAATTTTAATTGTAAGATGAAAAAAATATTAATATAAAATTATATTTTTAATCATTTATCAATTTTAAATTAAAAATGACAATTTAGGCATGTGAGTATTGGTGTAAATGTCCTAAGTCGAGTTTAAATAGTGCTGAATTCAACTCGACTTGTTAAAAATTCGAATCAAATTTGAGCTCGAGTCATATTAATCAAATTTTGATATAGTCAAACTATTTTTTCTTATATTTTGAATAATATAATGGTTAAAAGTTTCATATATAGTATTGAAGACTTCTTTTATAAATTAATTCATGATTTATGTTAGACGTTACTTTAAGTCTCTTGTAAAATTTTAGTCAGTCTTATAATAAATTGTAAAATTTTCTTTTGGTGCAAAAAAATGTCTAATCTGATTAATGCAACGTTGATATTTTTTTAGAGTTACCGTTTTTGTTATATATTTGGATGTTCTAAAACATCTATCGGGTATATTTTAGTTTTATTTTTATTTTTGTTTGTCAATAAATTTGTTGTTTTTATGTGTAAAAAAATGATCATTTTATGTTCCTCTACTTGATAATTAATGTTTTAGATATATATTATATTACGCGGTGATAATTAAAGATGCAGATGACGTGATTGACGAGAAATGTTGAATTTATTTATTGCGAGCTATTGATGAATGCAATGACGAATTTAAAAATTTAAGAACGAGGTTCAAACTAAGATTATTTTTCAAATGGGTATGCAAATACTTTTATATTTACCTTTACACATTAAATTAAAAAAATAAAGAAAAAATTAACACTAATTTAAACACGATTTCTTAAATTGGAGATGTATATGCTCCCCTATAGAGCTACATGCATCCGCCCCTGGATCAATGTAATAAACTGAAAGGCGAGTATGAGATATTAAGTAGTAATAAATACATTGGATAGGGATTGGTATCTACAAATCGAGTTATCCTTTGCCTACATAATTTCAATCACATGTTTGTGTTTAATAATGGATCAAGGCCGGCACGGTGGGTGGGCGAGGGTCACTTGAAATGAACATCACGCACTTACTAGAAAACAAAATATTGCAACACATGGCCTGTTGGGAACTGAGGTTGTGATCGTATTTTTAATTACGATGTTTTATTTCGGTTACGAATAATAACGGATATATTGCGATCATTATAAATTAATATTTTTATAATAACAATTTCAAGTAGTACTGTTACTTTTATATAATAATTTTTATTATGATAACAGACCGCTATTTAAATATCTGACAGTTAGTGCTAATGGGGTTCGTTCATACGTGATACATCATACTCGTATATTCACATCACTTTAGGTTTGGCTGCTCATTATGGACCTACTCTATCTCCTACCAACCTTCTTAAATTTATTTCTTTCCAACAGGTTAGCTTGCCATTAATTACAATAGTGAGTGTTCTGGATATGCAATATAGCTGACCCAATAACCAATATGTTAGTATGTTAACTAAGGCCCGTTTAAGAACGAATTTCAAATTAGCTTTTGAAGTGTAAACATAAAAGTTACGTCGAACGACTGAAATTATGTTTTTTAACCAGTTTTTACACTTGATTTGGTCTTCAAACCAAACTATAGAAAATGTTGAAATTTTAGCTTCTTCCCAAACTACTGTTCTCACCGTTTTTTTTACTTAAAATTTCGTTCTAAAATCATTCGTGAACAAAGCCTAGTGTATGGGCTAAAGCCTAATAATTAAATTGTGATTCATTTAATAAAAGACTACTTTTCTGTAAACCATTTAAGGTTTAGTTCTTATTCAAACACTAATATGTAGTTATCTATTTATCGTTGTAATAACTAATTTTCATCCAAAAATTTAATATTTCATGAATATGAATATTGTTATATTTAATAATTTAATGCTTGTTAAATTCGAAAATTTTTAAAAAATTATTTTTTATAAATGCGAATCGTGTTATATTCGAAAAAAAATAAATTTTTTATAAATGCGAATCTTGTTATATTTAATAATTTATTGTGCATAAGACCTCTGGCGTTTGGCAAAGTATTTCATTGAACGGGTCACCACGAGCTAAACCGCGTTATTGGTGACCACGATCTCCCACCAGCGTATATCGAGCCGCTTGATTGTTCATGTTGGGATGCTTGCTTTGGGGAAGATCAACATTATTGGTTGCATTTTGGTCGAGAGTAGTTCATGTTCACAACATCAATTGTTGATGCCAAAGATTCGTTGACACAAAACAAAGGTACGTTGTGTTGGTGATTTTGAGTGATTCACCCAATTTGATTTGGGTGGAGAGCTACTGAGAATGGTGGTCGAAAATAAATTGAGAGGAAATGAAAGAAAAAGGACAGAGTGTTTTGGACTTTGGTGGAGAAGTATGCGGGGAATGTGTTGGTTAAGTTCGACTTGCCTTTTATTGGTCTCGAAAAGGGGTGTTTAAGGAGGGGATTTGACACCTTGGTCGACAAGTGTCGAGACTAGACCTGACCGATTGACGTCTAGTGATGTGTTAGCCTCGTTGGTAAGACTGTGCATCATACGATAGACTTGATGGATGAAACAATAGACTTAACGCTAGACTTATCTGGATACTAAAAAACCAAACAAGATAGTTGAGTGGTCTTTAAATGATCCTTCACGAACACCTAAAATCAGCTCTGAAATATAATGGAAGAAAACTGGTCGAAAAATTCCTATTAGGAAGATTTGAGCGGTGAAGAAGAAAGGGTATAATAATACTTAATTAAAGTTTTGCTTTATAAAGCCTTGAAAAGCTATTTAAGAGCATTGAAAAAACTTAGTAGAAATTTTCCAAGACTTTGAACTTTATTGAAGCTATTTTTCTTGAAAAAACTTATTCACACTGTTTTGACAAAATTTTCGGTTCAAAATCAAATAAGCAATAAAGTTAAAACATGCCATAGATAGTAGGGGTGTTCATGGTTAACCGTTAGTTAACCATTAAGAATGAATCTCTAATTTTCTATGCATTCTTATGTACATTCTCTATGCATTTTTCTTCTAATTACATTAAGAACATATAACTTTTACACTAAAAACATAACTTATAGGTTAACCGTTATAGTATTTTGGTTAACCGCGAACACCCTTAATAGATAGAAGTGGCCTATTGGTTTGACAAGGTATTAGAGATTGAGCTCTTTGTGTCGAACGTGCAAGATACAGATTACAAGAATTACGCTGGGCGGGCTCTCTCGATCTAATTGTATCAATTAGTGGTTGAATTGATAAGGCTACGTCTGAGTAAAATTCGACTTGATGTGAAAAGATTCGACTCGATTCAAATCGTAATTTCATAAACTTTATTTAATTCGGACAAAAACTTCAAATAAAGTTTAAATTATAAAATAGAATTTTGAATAACTCAAATTTATTAGTAATTAGTTGATTGGTTTTCAAGTCGAGTCGAGTTCCTCAACTTCGTCTGATATATGTATATCACATATGAAAAATATGTAAGTGTATCGCATATGAATATAGAAAGTCATTTAAATTGAAATCAATTAGTACCATAACATTATAAATATTTACAATTAAATTTTAACATAAACTCAAACAACTTAACTCAACTCAAATTTTATAAACTCGATTTCAAAAGTTTTCAAACAAAATTTGAGTTATAAAATAGGACTCATCACCAACAAGGTTTTGGGTGCATTGGTAAGACACGTTGCACTCCTAAGGAGAGGGCATGAGTTTGAACCTTGGAGACAACATTGTTGGGAGGGACATCCTCGCACCCCGAACATGGACTATAAGACGGACATGCATATAACAAAAAAAATATAACTCATCAACTTGACTAACTCAAACTTTTTGATTCTACTCGACCTGATCAAATACTCACAATTACCCTTAGGGTGCGTTTGGTTCACGGAATGTAAGATTACCTTTAGGGGGCGTTTGGTTCACGGAATGTAAGATTACCTCTGGGAATAGGATTACGGGAATGTAATATTACCTGACACATTACTGGGAATGTTACATTATCTTGTTTGGTTTATTTGGTAGGAATATAGAATTGTAGTGTCTGGTTGGAGGAATATAAGATTAATTGGAAGCAAAATTTACCAACTTGTCCTTATGATATATTTTATTTTTAACAAGTTTAATTTTTAATTATTAAATTAAAAATATTTACATAAAAATTTATAGAAGTATTTTCGTTACATTACCTAAAATTTGCAAAAAAATATATAATATAATTAATATAATTAAATTATTTTTAAAAATGTTTTATATTTATATACATTTATTCCTTTTTAATTTTTTTGAACATCAAAATATTAAACGTTCAATATGCTTAGATTTTTATTTTTTTATTACTTTCGACTATTTATCAAACAAATTAAAGTAAATAATAAAACAAATCTAGAAGTAGTAAAAAGTGATAAAAATAAATTAACCTACTGATTTTTTAAGATAAAAAATATCTTATAAATCAAATAATAAAATTAATAACATCAAGTCTTAACGCATTCAGTCTCAAGCAACATATAATCTCATCATATAACCCTAGAAACATCGTAAATACAATATTAATAAAATGTACTATTAAATATTACAACATTTTCTAAATATATACAACACCATTTATACATTAAACTAATATTAAATATAACTATTTAATAAATTTACACCATAAATAAATAGTTACCTAATTAAAAATGCAATAAAGGATCAACATGAACATAATTCATAATCATAAGGGTAATATTGTCCAAGGGGGAAGGAATTGTGTAATACCTAAGAAAATGAGGGGAATAACATTCCCACCATTTAGGGGGAAAAGAGCCACTCTTGGGAAAAGAATAATACCTCCCAGTGGGAATCCTCCTAAATCAAACATGGGAATGTAAGTCTGGAAAAGATAATTACCTCTGGTAATCATCTTTTCCACGAACCAAACACACCCTTAGAATAAGATTCTCGAAATTTAACATTACTTAACACGTTACTGGGAATGTTAGATTACCTTGTTTGGTTTATTGTGTAGAAATGTAAGATTACTGTGTTTGGTTGGAGGTATATAAGGTTATCCGAAAGTAAAATTTACTAAATTGTTCATATGTTATATATTTTTTTAACATGTTAAACTTTCAATATTAACTTAAAAATACATGCACAAAGATTAATAGAACTATTTTGCTACACTATCTACAATTTGTAAAATAATATATATTTATCATATTTAATATAATTATTATATTAACTATTCTTTAAAAGAACCCAACAAATAGCCTCAGTGGAAAAATAGATGAGGTTCGTCTTAGAAGACCTGAGTTCAATCACTTTGTCTATACTACCTTGTAATCACCTTTAGACTATTAAAAAACTATTTTATATTTACTTACCATCGTTATCCTCTATTAAAATATTTTAATTAATTAAAATAGTGTTACAAATATGTATTATTATTTTAATATTAAAATAGTTTTTAAATGTTAGATATTTAATATGTTTAATTTTTTATTACTTGTAACATGTCAAGCAAATTAAAGTAAATAATAAAATAAATCTAAAAATTATATAATATTAATAATATTTTATATCATAAGTTTAACCTACTAAAATATTTTATAAAATCATAAACATCAGAATAAAATTAAAAACATCAACTCTAAACTTATTAATTTTTAAGTAATATGTTATCGCATCATATAACCTATAAACATCATAAACATAATATTAATAAAAATACATTAAATATTAAAATAATAATACATATTTGTAACACTATTTAAATATTTAATTAATTTACACCCCATATATTTAATAATTTAATTAAATTTTACAAATGATCTATATGAACAAAATCTATTAATTTAGGGACAATATGGTCCAAAGGGGAGGGAATTGACAAATACTTAAGAAATTTAAGGGAATCACATTCCCACCCTTTAATGAAAAACTGCTACTATTGTGAATGTAAAATTATCTTTTGGAGTGAATGTTCTCCAATCAGACGTAAGTATGTGATTCCGAAAAAAATCATCCTCCCAAATAATGATTTTTTTCTACGAACCAAACTCCCGGTTAGAGATATATAACATAAGAGCATTATCTATCACATTCACATGTTCCATACAAAACCTTTTAGGCCAAAGCTAACCCCTAGAAGTCGAAAACTTTTATGAATACATTATAGATGAGTTGATAATGTGCATGGTTTATCTTGTTTTGTGTTAAAAACATGTGGAAACCATCCTCAATGCATATGGGGAAGCCAAATTATATATGAATGTACTCTTTTTTTTATCAAATTAATATACACATTTCAATCTCATTCAATAGTTAGATATTTTGTACAAATTTGAAATCCATTTTGAGTAATTTTGATTTGTGGTCATTAAATAAATTAAATCGAGTTAAAAATAGCTGTTGTTTTATGCCATTTTAGTCGAGGCCATTCTCCTTGCTAGGACGAAACTAATTTTATTGAACATACAAAATCGCTTATTGAAATTAAATTATTTTATTTATAATGGACGTTGTTGTTGTTTTTTTTAAGAAAAGAATTATAAATTGATTTTGAATTTATATTTTTTTTCTATAGAAAATGCAAAAGGACGTGAAGTTCCCGACCGTCACGGGAGTCAAAGAGGCGAGCCGTTCGCCGACCGTAGCGCGGTCGTGTCTGGTGCATTGATTTTCAAATCTTTATTTTATTTGTTTATTTACCAAATAAAACTTTATCAGCTTGCTTTAACTTCACGTACTATCACCTTCCCCATAAATATTACTATTCACTATTATTATTATTTTAAAATCAAATTCTACTATATACAAAAAAAAGTAATTCCAAGCAAAATACAGCCCAACCAATTAAATACTATCATTAGTTCCCGTTATACCCTTTTATGCCTATCACTAGATACATAACATGCACTCTTTCGCAGATGCGGAATCAAAATTTTCATGTAGTGAGTGCCAACCGGGGTGAAACTAAAAATTTATAAAGGAGTGACCATAATAAAATTAAAATTTTTGATGGGGGCATAATGAAATTCTAAAAATATTGAAGGAATTATAAAACTAATTTTAATTTTTTAAATTATTATATTACCATTGAAAAAAAAGTTGGCAAAGCCTACGCCCCACAATCCACCGAGTAAAAATCATCTACCCCTAATAATGCCTTTATTTATGCCTCAAATTAAAAAAAACACTTAAAAATTAAATTAGGAACCCTAATCCTAAATTCCAAATTCTAAACCCTGCACCCTACACCCTAAAAATTACATCCTGCCCTAAAATCCCTATATTCTAACTATAAGCCTTAACCCTAAACTCTAAACCCTAACTTCTAATTTTATTGTGGAGGCATAAATGGAGGCATGATTAAGAGGTAGGCGATTTCTACCTCTTATAGATGAAAATCGTTTGCCTCCTTATATGTCTCTTTTATGCCCCCACTTATACCTCTAATTTTTACTTCCTAAACCTTAAATCTCACACCTTAAAAAATACATCTTACTTCTAATTCTCTAAACTTTAACTACAACTCCTAATTTTAAATTCTAAACTCTAAACTCATTATTTTAAAGTATGAGTATAAAAAAGGGCATACTAAAGAGACAACGATTTTCATCTATAGCTTTTATATTCTAAACCCTAAATCTCACACCCTAAAAAATACACTATACCCTTAATTTTTTAAATTCTAGTTACAACTCTTAGCTTTAAATCTTAAATACACTATTTTAAAATAAGAACATGTAAGGAGGTAGACGATTTCTATCGATAGATGTAGGGCAGAGAAAAGTATAAGAGGAGTTGTATTCTAAAAACATAATTCCTGTGTGTCCCAACATAAATCCGTTTTGCAGAGTGTAGACCAAAACCTTTAGCTTCTTAGCTGTATCTCCTTCCGAGGCAAGTACAACTGAATTCATAATTCTCTCTTTATTCATCAACTACAAAGCCAGCCACCGGTCCCAACCCTAACCACTATTACTGCTCAGTACTCTCCCCTCAAACAGAAAGATGAACAACTTTGAATCTCAAACACACCAACACTCCATGAAAAGGAGATGGCAAAACACAAGATTCTCCAACCCCACCACCTCCTCCAGATTCCCCTCTTCTTCTTCTTCGTCTAACCCTAGGCGTTTCCCTTGTCTCGACGACGACGATCTTGTTTCCACCGTCGTCCCCCTCGTGACGGTGGTGCTGGAAGGCCGTTCCATCTGTCAGCGCATCAGCCTCCACAAGCATGCAAGCTACCAGAGCCTCGCAAAGGCTCTCAGGCAAATGTTTGTGGACGGGGACCACGATGGGGTCGGATCCGACAATGATCTCGATCTTTCCAATGCTGTTCCCGGTCACCTCATTGCCTATGAAGACATGGAAAACGATCTTCTTCTGGCTGGAGACCTTAACTGGAAGTACGTCTTCAACTTTAACCCTGACTTGTTTCTTTTTTTTCCCAGTTTTATTTTGAGACCCAGGCTTTAAAGATACTTGTATTGTATATATGTGTGGAAATGAACAGGGATTTTGTACGTGTGGCTAAGAGGATTCGGATACTGCCGGCCAAGGGGAACACAAGGAAAGGAAGAGGAGGGACTTAGAGTCTTAGACTGCTACGTCCTCCGGGTAAACTATACCAAATATTATTAAACTTTTAAGCATATACTGATATATCGTTAAACTAAAAATCGATATTATTTTGTGACTAAACTTTAGTTTAAACTTTAATTATATCATTGGCTCATTAAAATCGGTCCACATCATCGATTTTAATGGCTCAATTGTATGATTTAAGTCTAAACTTAAGTTATCATTAAAAAAAAGTCTAAACTAAAGTTCAGTATTAAAATAATATTGATTACTTAAATTTAATATTGAAATAATGTCGATTTTTAATTTAGTGATATAATTATATAAATTTGAAGTTTAGTAGTATTCGGTATAATTTACCGTATTTTAATTATGAGTATTTCTCTATTTCTCATTATGGTCATGGATGGACTTATATAAATGAAAATATAAAGAAAACCAAGAAGCAAATTTAAGCCCATTTTCAGTGGGATTTTGATATGTTATGTCCTCTCCTGTTTCTTTCACCTTGAATGAATTTCTTGTCTTAAAGAGAGTTGTAGTTATGGCTTTTTTCCTCGAATGATTTCGGAAGAAGTGCCCAATTTTCGTAAGTTCGAAGATAGTCCGAATAGAGACAGATTTTCAATGTTCGAAGTTGGTTATACTTAATATTCTTACTTTCTGACACACATTGCCATTAATTATACAAGTGGGAACAAGTTCTGGCTTTTCTAGAGTGCTAGGCTGTTGTGTTTTTGGATTAAAGCCTACGTCTATAAAAAAAAGCTATAATGAATGAATAGAAATCGTCAATATTTTCTTGGTGCCAATAGTTATGGATGGAAATCGTCTGCTCCGAATTATGCCTTTTTTAGTGTCTTATTTAAAAAAATAGGTTTAAGATTTAAGGTTAAAGGTTGTGGTTATAGTTTAGGAAATTAGTGGCAGAATGTTTTTTTTTAGACTTTAAATTTAAGGTTTAGGATGTGAAAATTAAGGTTAGAGTTTTAAATTTAATTTTTAAGGGTTTTTAACTGTGGGGCATAGAAGAGGGCATGACTAGGGTGCAAAGGATTTTTGTTCAATGTTTAGTGTCTCTATTTATGTTCTCATATTAAAAATTTAAATTTAAAATTTATGATTAAAATTTAAAAAAGTAAAGATAGAGTGCATATTTTAAGATTTAGTGTGTAATATTTATAACTAAAAATTTAACTTTTTATGTTATATCATGAAAAATAGATGGAAATCCTTTACCCTTTTCGGTGCTCCTACATATGCCTCTACGCTCAAAATTAACTTTAAGGTTTAAGGTTTTAGGTTAGAGATTGTGGTTAGAATTTAAGAAATTTAGGGTATGATGTATTTTTAGGGTGTATGGTTTATAATTTAAAATTTAAGGTTAAGACTTATAATTTAATTTTATAGTGTTGGACACCGAAAAAAATAGACGGGTTTTATCCATGAAAAATAGCACCGAAAAGTACATAATTTTTCTCCCTAATGAATCTGCCCATATTTAATTTCTCTTGTTTGCTTCTTTTCTACTTACTAGTTACTACAACTACACCCGGTGCTGAATTGGTCTTGCCACAAGTATTAAGATAAACTAAATAATGATCATGTCTTGTAATATGGTTTCTGCCATTGTATTGTATTTTTTTATTATATATATCGGGGGTTGCTAGGGATGACCATTTTTTGATCAGCAAAGGTATGATTTATAATAATCAACAGAAACAAACACATGCTAAACCTTTCAAGGCCGTCTCCGATAGTGCAATAGCCATATAATCGCAAATCGTTAGGAATGGTTACGGGTCGAGTTTGGTTGAGTTTTTGGCCGATTCAACACTTTTATTTAAATTCGATTCGATTTGTTATTTTATGATGTTCTATTTGAACTTGAACTCGAATTTTAGAGTAAAAATTACCTGAATTTATTCATTATTATTCGATAAAATAGGGAGCTAATTTCTATAATATTCAAATTTGATTATGGCTTGTTTGACAATTAATGGATAGTGGATTACAATAAATGATAGTTGATAGTATTAATTGATTTCACTGGCGAATTGTGTTAGTTTATTGTATAAAAGTGTTAAGTAAAATTAATTGATAGTTATTTGAACAAGCAAAATAACACGACATATAAGAACAAGATTATATTCAATACTTGTTTGGATAATTTATTAGTTATTAATATTTATCAGATTATAAAAATTATTTTAATATCATCCCTACGTATATATGAATGATATATATATATATATATTGATTTTTTATTTGTGATTTTTTTAAAAATAATTTTGATAATGATTAAATTTAGATGCATATATTAATTTATTGTTTATGAAATTATATTTTCAATACAATTTTATTAATTATTAAATTTAGATGTATATATTAATATTTTATTTATGAAATTATTTTTTTTATTTTTATTAGTTATTCAAATTTAGAATGAGTCTATAACAGGTTATACACATAATTGAACACCACTAACACAATACACGACTATTAATTTTTTAATATTTTTAAATAATTATTAAAAAAATCTCAAATGCTTAACATGCAATTAATAATATTTCAAAATAAAATTAGAAAAAATTATTCTATTAATCTTTCTCACATTCTCATCCATGGTCCTACCCAATTGAATAAGCCACGTCGTTTTCATTTTCTACATAATATTTTATTATAAATTAAAATTTACAAATCAACATCTTCTTCCTCGTACCTCATATATATATTTATTTTAATATATTAATAAATAAAATTTATTATTAATGAAATTTTGTACACTGAAAAATACTGGTATTTGTATCGTCCGGTAGGGAATTTTTTTTTACCAAGGAAGCATTACTAATCAATCCACCAACACTGTTTTTTATAGTGGAAAATACTGGTAGTGATGCTATTGTTAATTTGTTATGTGCAGCTCCATTGTCGTGAAAATACCGGTTAATTTAACAAATCGAATCATGCATTAATAATTGTTAATTTTGTATTATGAAGTTCTAAAAAAATATAGGATAAAAGCATTGAATGTAATAATAATTTTATTTAAGTTTTTAGTTTTTTTTTATATTTTAACGATTTTATTTATTTATATATTAGAATAAATATACGAGGTACAAGGGAGATGTGGATTTGTAAATTTTAATTTATAAGAAAATATTATATGAAAAATAAATATGATGTCAGATTGTGATAATGATTTTTGGAATAATTTCTTCTAATTTTATTTTGAAATATGATTAACTGCATGTCAAACATTTGAGATTTTTAATAATTATTCTAAAAATGGTTCAACCTTTAATTTTGGCTCAAAAAACTATTTACCAAAGAATGGTTATGTTTTATTTCTTTTTAAAACTTTTTTAATACTCTTAAGGTGATTTTAAGATAAAATTTATTCATATATTTTCTTAACTCTTTGATAAGACACACATTTTGTAAACAAAATTACTCGATATTAGATCTCTTTTTCACTGAGACCACTCAATAAATTTGATTCTTTTAAATTTTGAATGAACTTAATATCGGTGTTGAATATTAGTATTACTATGGAAATATGAAACCGCATAAGATTATCGGCCTGTTATCGAATGTAAACTCTTGGATGAATATACGCCACTAATGAAACTTATCTAAGATTCCGATGACATTTTACGATGCGATCCCAATCAGAATTTCATTTTACATAAATTCGCCGTCTTCACTTCTTTTACCATATGCTAAAGGGAATTCGAATAATTAAACTCCCAACATTATACTTTTTTATGGCAAACAGACTTGATGCACAAGCAATGGTTATCTTTGATGCCAATGCCATTAATGGCCCCACCCCAAAACACAAGACATTACTATCCACTTCCATGCGCATAATATATACTCCATGCCTTAGCTTCTTACAACAAAATCAATTAGTAAAATTTAAAATAAATGGACAATTACATTCATTTTCTTCTGTCTTAAAACTTCCTTTCTTGTCCAATTTCCCCTCATTCCCTGTCTCCAACACACAGAAACATGGCGGAAAACATTGCTCATCTTCAACAAAACAACCCAGAAAACGATGAGTTGGTAAAGGTGCATGGCCTTGGCCAAACTCGAAGATCATCATCGGAGGCTGACCCTGAGTTCTTCGAGTTTCTCAGCGATCTTAGCTACGATATGTGCCCGGCCGACGACATAATCTTCTGCGGCAAACTCATCCCTTTGAACGAACAACACATTCCCTTTCAAACACCCAAAGATTACTCTATAACTCGCAAACGATCCGAGTCATTCTCCGAGTTATCTATAACTCGCTCCGGCAGCACCAGAGAGTGCACTGAACGTCTCAGAAACAGTCGTTCCTTGGATTATAAAAAGCTTCGCCGTTACGACATGGAGAGGAATCCTTCAACAAGGAGCAGCAGAAAACCCGAAGTGTCGTCGATAAAAGTTAATAAGCGAAGGTGGTATGTTTTCATGCTTGGAATGGTTAAGTTTCCACCGGAAATGGAGCTTAAAGACATCAAAAGCCGACAGTTCCGACGTCGGAATCCATCGGTCATGTTTCCAAGGGTGGAAGATTACGGCAAGAGACTTTCTGGTAACCGGAGCTCCGGCAAGGGCTCTTCTTGGAGTTTGTTAAAAGCGTTGAGTTGCAGAGATCATAGTAGCGTTGCGGTCGCCACGTCGTTGTGGATGCCTCAAGCTTAGTTTTAGTTTTTTGCCGTTTTCTTGGACGTTCATTTTCGCCGGTGGAGCTCCGGCAAGGGCATTTCGTAAAGTATGAAAGGAATTATTATTACTAAGTTTTCATAAATGGGAGGTGGATCGGTCCATTCTTATTAAGTATTTTATTTTATTTTGATTTCATTCTTGTTCAGTTGTTCGTTCTGGTGTAATGTTATAATTAGGCTTTCGACAATATCACTATACTTATGTATTTTGCTATAATTATTACGAGGGATTAAAAATTTTCTGCCCCTATTTATGACTTAACAGTAAAAGAAAAACATTATAAAATTAAATTTTAAGCCCTAATCTTAAATTTAGATCCTAAACTCTACACTCTATACCCTAAAAAATACACCTTACCCTAAATTTCTTAAACCCTAATCATAAACCCTAACCTAAAACCATAAATTTTAAACTCTAAACCTAATTTTGAGCACCGAAAAGGGCAGGAGGATTTCTATCAATTATGAAGAAGGTTGTAATTCATAAATAGGGACACCGAAAAGGAGTAGAGAATTTCTTTCCTCAGTATAATATAATATTTATCGATGAATAAATTATATACGTCACGACTATGTAAGTACGCCTCGTTGAAAAATTCCTTAATCTTAATTGGAGGAAAAAATACATCGCTTATAGAGATAAAATTACAACCGAAACCAGTGACAGAATCATCACAGAAATAATCATCATAATCATTACTTTATCAATTTCTTTGATGACAAATTTTAATCAGATCAGGTCTTTCTCTATGGATGCATTTTCGACAAAGCAACAAGATACAAGATACATGTGCCAATGACACTAATTAAGTGGGCAAGTGCTAAAAATGAGTTGGCTATTGGAAAAAGAATGAAATTAAGTAGCTAGGAGGAGATGACTAACGGACTAGGTGCAACATACATGTGATAATGACACTATAATTAGGCAAGACATAATCTAAGGTTTTTGCCATTGTTTTAGCTAAGCTGCTATTTCATTTCATTTGTATTTTATTTAAAAAATTACATAATATTATAATCTAGTCCCAGTGAAAAAGGTAATAGTCTTATGATAAGTGGTATAAGAACGATCATTTTACTGTCCGACTTCACGTCGACCACCCAAAATAAGTAGGCAGGGTGGACAAACGTGATAGTGACCCATCACGAGTGTGGATAACTCGTGATGATGATGTCACGAGATAGAGTAGATGAGAATGTCACGTAATAAGTGTGGGATATAAATGTGGTGGCGCTGCATATTCTATTGGACATGTCTTTTGAGAAGAGATTAATTGTCCCGTAATAAGTAAGTGACATAATTTAAGTTGTTTGTCTAAATGGTGTGTGCATATTAATAGATATCTAAACTTAATGATCAAATATTATTTTATACTCACACTAGGCAGAGACAAATCATAAACGTAGTTCAAACTCTAACTTACCAGAAGGCAAATCATAAATGTAATTAATTGAGTTAAACTCGATCGAATACATATGATATTAATTTATGTGTAGGTAAAAATGAGTTAAGAGTGCAAACAACTTGATGAGCAATCATGGAAGCTTGAACTTGGCTTCATCTCAAAGGATTCTCATGAGAAATAAAGATGAATTTAGTTGATGCATGAAGCAAAGTAGGTTTAAGTACGTAGTAGTGTTCCATATACTTATGTTGTTCACAATGATAATGCCGACAATTATAATGCCTAATGAAAGGAAAAGAGTAATTCAACTCTTTTTCCATGTGTATAATGTCGGGTCTTTTTAGAAGAGGCGGTACATTAATCCTATATTAAGTAAAGTTTTTAATCACGTCTAACCGTAGAGTCTAATAAAAAAATTAACATCAAAATAATTTGCGTATTAAAAGAGTTTTGGGAAAACAAATAAATCATTAATTTCTTATTTCTGAGTTGTAACTTAAATTGATGCTCAAGTGTGTGATGCAACGACATAAGAATTTGTTTAATATTAGGTTTTAGATTAACTTGATTTACATTAAAAAGAAATTAGATAACCTATAAAATGTAGTCAGCCTCGTTAGAGTCGATCACTCCCATTGGTAGGGGTGGACAAGACCGAGTGACCGACCAATTTGTATAGAATTGGTCCCGATCTCGGTAATCATCAGTTCTTAAAAATTAGAGCCAGTCTCGGTTCCGATTAGACCGGATCCAAGATTTCAAAAACCGGTCCCGGTACTAGTGAGAACCGGTACTAATATCGAGTACCCGATCAATTAGTCTATTATTAAAAAAAAATATAGCAGTAAGAGAAAAAAATTCAACCATTTAATAATAATATTAAATAACAAAGTTAGAATATTGTAGGTTTGAAGGTTGAAGTCTTAAAACGAATTATACTCATAATATTCACATATAAAAGGAAATAAAAGAACACCTCCAGTTGTTTCCAACCTCTTCAACGCCAATTGGTATCAGACCAGTATCGGGTACTTGGTACTGGTCCCATTGGGTACTCATCGGGTACCAGGTCCAAAAAATCAGGATCAAGTCCCGGTCCCGGTTGCAACCGAGACCTAAATTTTGAATCCAGTCCCGGTCCCACCGGAACCAATTATGGGTAAAAATCCACCAGGTCCGCGAGTGGGACCGGGTAATCGAGTTTTTTGCCCACCCCTACCCATTGGTCTGGAAAAATTGCTAGTCTTTTCATTCCAGTCCCTCAACACACCACCACGTCTCGTCGATTTCGGTTTATCTTGTGTCGCACCATCAACATTAAACTTTAACACTTTAGTCGGGGGATTTCACCCCGACACCCCAGAGGGAAGGGACAAGGACAACTTCGAAACCATAGTTGCGCAACATGATATCCACGGATTAAATCCGCAAGGACCAAATCACTGTTGCGCAACATGATATCCATCGATTAAATCCGCAGGAAAGTATATTTAATGGAATCGAAACTATTGAATAACAAACCAATCGAACAAGTGCAGAAACTCAAGAACAAACTATTGAATAAGATACAACTTGTAGCCTAAGAGAAAAGCAAGGGCTGCACAATTTTAGAGCTACAACAAAAAGAACAAAAGCCTAAATCCCAAAACTATTTGAAAGTAAAAGCTGAGAATGTAGTCTCAATAGGAATAATGGTTTCTAACACAATTATTTGAAAGAGCATAAGCTAGGTCACCTATTCCCATCATCCCACTACAAAGAAGAGTTTAAATCTAACAGCATCATTATTGTAGCCTTTAACTTGTGTCTAGCAAAACCAAACCAGAGGCAGACTCCCCAAACAAAATCAGTGTTTTGCAACAATATCTAAATGAGTAGTAACGCTTACATGGCTACGGTTCCGAAAGAGTATAATGTACTCCACGAGAGAATCCAAACTGCAAATTGACATGATCATTATTTCACAAGCCGCCGGCGGAAACCAATGGTCAACAACAAGAAACAGAAGTTTTCACAGAAGTTGTTCTAGATTACATGCACATTATCCAGTAATTCTACAAAAGTGACCAAATCACATATTGCCTCAAGGGAAAAAGAAAGCAACAAATTTGTATGGAAATAGCAATCTTATCAGAGTTCAATTGCAAATATATACCCCACTCCGATACCGATGGTTAGCCTCATAAAAATCTGTCTTACCCTCAGAAGCAGGCTTCAGACAGACCCCAGACAATGAAGTAGCTCCCTGGACTGAAAATTTTACATAACCAACAATTTCTAGTTCTTCATCAATGTCACCAGAATCCAAAGGCATCCTTGCCCTCAACTTGGCAGGAGTACCCTTTAGTGCAATTTCTGGCACATGCCATTTCAGTTCTCTCTCCGATCTGTTCAACACAGCTTTAGGTGAAACCTTTAACAATGTTGGATCAACAGGCAATTTCAGAACAAAAGTTACATCAGTCAATGGTGCCGGTAACTCAGGATTTGAAACATACTGTATCATCATCGAAAGTAATGTCCCACTAAGACGCTTAATCAATCTAACTCGCAAAGGCATCGGTGTCAACCTAGGTAACAAACTATACTTCAAAATTGGTATAGGCTCCTCAGATGGGGCAGTTCTAACATGAAACATTCCATTCCCTAGGCTGCTAACCCGAGAACTCTGTATAACGAACCTCCTAACCGAACTTGTTCCTTCAACACGAAATGAAAATTCGGTATCTTTATCACCAGAAACTTTGGGAGGCATCGTTTTCAAGTAAACCACACCCATTAATCCAACTCTAGCGAGCAATGATTCCCTAAACTCGGCACTGATCTCCTCTGAAATATACATTTCGGGACCTTTCATCTCAGTCGACTTCACCAAAAGATTCTCAAGAGACTTCCCTCCATCAGCATTGGCAGCAGTTGGAGGGGCGGCAGCATTGTCCCCAATCTGCAAAAGTTCAAGTCCACTAAGCCCTTCCTGTTTCTTAACCTTCTTATTTTCTAAATACTCAGAAGCATCCAAGCCTCCACCCCAAGCATCACTAAACCCTTCAAAAGCTTCTCCAAGTGTAGCCTGTTCGCCGCCGAATTCGATTCCTCCATACTTCCCCTCAAACCCTTCAACAGTAATATCAGTAGATTGGGTTGCTTCAGCAGGAGGCAGTGTAGTCACCTCTAACCCTGCCAATGCCAATGTTAAATCATTAGCTGATGGATCCTTCGCCTTCTTGAACCCTCCAACTAAATCTTCTTGCTTATTTATGGCTTCACTCGCAGAAAAAGGATCTTTTTCTGCTTCTGGTTCCTCTGCTTTAATCACTTTCTCGTCTTGCTCAAGTGTACTCTGAGGTACAAGCGTTGAAGCTTTCTGATCGCCTACGGCGAGAGTTTCTGGAGGCAATTCGAAATTCGCATTTGAAAAGGCTTCAATGTTGGATTGGTGTTCGGCGGAATGGAGTTCGACGGCAGGCCATGCATCGGCACCGCGGATCTTGGCTTCAGTGTCGAGTCCGGAATGGACCATCTTGGCGATCCCGTCGCCGTGCATATAGGAAAGCATGGCAGCGAGACGGATGCTGCTGACTCCACGAAGGACGATGTCGAGAGCCATGTAAACCTCGGCGTATTTCCGGGCGAGTTTTTCAGGAGTGACATCGACGCCACGGCAGGCTGTTACGACGACAATAACGGCTTGGTTAACGATGTTGATGCACTCAAATACGTTGATCGAATTGTCGTGATCGGCGGTAGTGATCCCAAGGACGTAGATGGAGTTAACGAGACGGTAAACGACGCGGTACTTACTCTCAACACCGACGATTAGTTGGCCACTGGAGGCGGAGAGGGGATCATCGCCGATGGATTCAGTGGCGGCACCAGGTTCGGAGGAAGGAGATTTGTTGGAGAAGGCAAAACGGGTTTGGCGGAAGGCATGGAGGGCAATTAGGGCTCGGGCAGGAGGGAACCATTCTCGGGTTTGAAGAAGGATGTCGGATCCGTTGGCGGGTTGGAGAGAGAGGGCCAAGCACGACATTTTTGTTTTGTTTTCGATAAAATGGCCGGATCTATGAATCCGGATCCAAACTGGTCCAGCAGGGGTATGGAATTACGGCGTTGAAAGGAGTTTGGAGCGGATCTACGGCGGAATTGGGGGGTAAGTGACAAGAATCACAGCCGTAGGAGTTTCAGGTCGGAGGAGGTGGTGGTGGTGGATCTCAGTGACCGGGTTGGGTGGTGACCCGATTTTAAAAAGTTCCCAAATTTGAGCTTGAATCCGGCAAAAATTGGCTCAATTTAACAAATTTTACTATTTCAGAATAATATAAGTATATAATTTTATAGTAATATTTTTGATAGACTACATCTGGTTGGTCACTTATGTTTAATTAGTGTCTCTTTTTAAATATTAAAAAATAATATTTTGGTCATTTGATTACATATTTATAACGTTTTAGTCACTAGAACGTTAGAGGCAGTCAATTTGATGACACGACATATTTGTAAAAAGGTTAATTTTTAATTTGACATCAAGTTTTAAACAAAATATTAATTGACCTTTAAACTTTAGATAAATATAAATTTGACTTCTAAATTATAAATATAATATTAGAAGTCTCATGTTATCAACCACCGCACTCTACCACCGAATGCTGATATCAATTACCACCGTATAAACATTTAATCCAAATTATTTGAAGCTATTTTTTGGTTATGTATAATTGTTCATCTTGCATATGTCCAAATTTCCCACTGAAATTTAGCACCCTAATTCTCTTGAATGCAAGGGTGGTCGACCATCAGAATGGTAGTGACCAACATGGCGAGTCTAACATACAACATGTTTAGGGTGACGCTAAAAGACGATAAATTTTGATATTTATCCTAAAACTTAAAATGTTAGACTTTTTGATAACATTTTAAGTTAATTTTTTAGTGCTTTTTTTAACAAATACCAAAACTTATTTTGTAAATATCGATACTTGTCTAAAAATTTATTCGCCGGTCATAAACTTTTTCTGAAGAGTAGATGATTGATTTAACACTGAAAGGTCTCAAACTTGCGATTGTAAATTTTTTTGATCTGGGCATGATAATCTTCTAATTAATCCGCATGAAGTTGGCCAGCATTTGTGTAGAGATTATATTAAGGTATTATACATTATGCTTTAATTCAAGTGTAACGACTTAAATTTTTGAGTTAACAACTTAATGTTGACTCAAGTTTTAGGGCTAAGGTTTAGGTTGAGTATTTGGGCTTGTCGGGTCAATGAAGGACCTTACTGGGCTTTAGGTGGACTTTTGGGCTGGAAAGTGACTAAATTGCGACAAGGGAAACCTTGAAGGGTTTTTTTTGAAAGGTAAATGTATGATTAATTAAAATTGATCATACAAAAGCGCAGATATGAGCCTCGTTAAAAAACCTCCCTAAACCTAATTGGAAAAAAAAGAGTGCATCATATCCGGCTGTAATCGTACAACATAGCAAAAGTAAACCGAAACTATAGTACCTCAATCCTACTATGACAACACTGAGGGCTATAGAAGTCCCTCTCCTTACACGTAACATAAGATACATTATCATACAACTCCCACGATATCTCCAGACTCCAACTATTCCACGTACAGAGCTGTCGGGCTGTAGTTAAGATTCCTCATTGGACACACCTCAACCACCCGAAATGGCCGCTGCAAGGACCTAGAGAAGCTGCAGACCTGCATACAACTACTGAAACAACCGGGTAATCATAATAATAATAGGTAAAATAAACCTTTGCCACAAACCTTTACCCAGGCCCGACAAAAGCCCTAAGATCCGCTGAGAGCTTATCCAATACCTTGTTTAGTAAGCTTATCAGCCTCAATATTGCATGTCTTCAATCACGATGATCGATTTGGAACTTGTTTTCATCAGCAGCTTCCTCAGTTCAGAATTGTTATGGACTTCAGTCAGTTCGAGATCGTAGATATCATAGCTTAAGTAATTCGCCATGGCCGCGATCATGCTGGATTTCCCAGTCCCCGGTGGACCGTACAACAAGTAGCCTCTTTTCCAGGCTCTACCGGTCTTGTGGTAAAACGACTGACCATCGGCGAAATCCTTGAGATCACGCATGATCTCTTGCTTCTTCAGCGGATGCATGGCCAATGTGTCGAACGTGCTCGGATGCTTAAACGGGACGGATTCCCATGGATGTCCCCGGGAATCCAAAGACCCGCCGCGGGAATTCGTGTACAGAAGCCGGTCTTGATTGTTCCTCCGGATTTCGTTGGATTTTTCCATTATGTAATCCAGGTAGGAATGGAGAATCAAGGGCTTGTCTTTCTTCTTCATGCGGAGAGTGAACCCTCGTTTCTCGTCGGGGATTGGTCGCCAAGTAAACGTCTGGGGTTGCCTTTGAATAACGACGTGTTCCCAGAGGAGGGTGACGCCGGCGAAGGTGTCGGCGATGGAGTCGTTGTTGGAGAGAGCGAATGTAATGGCGGTTGAGTTGAGAGGACGGGTGAGGGTCAAGCGGGTGGCGTTGATGGAAACGAAGGAACTGAGATAGAGTTGGACGGCGTTGTAGAGTTCGTTGGTGTTGACGCCGTCGATCTCGGTGATGTCGAAGTAACAGTAGGAAGAGAAGAGGTGGAAGATACGGTGGAGGAATTTGAGAGAGAGGAAGCGGAGTTGGGGTGGGAAAACGAGTTGGAGGAGGGTTTGACAGAAGGCCAAAACCCCGAGTAGTGAAGCCAAAGAAGTCCAATACTCTTTCATTCTCTGTGTTTTGTGGATGGGAAGAGAATGGCTGGCTTGGCTTGGGATATATATACAAGTAAAAAGTAAAAGGATTTATATCTGTATGGAAATTTTTTATTTCCACAATCGTCTCAATTATAAGGTTTAGGGTTAGGGCTTAGGGTCTAGAGTTTAGGGGGTTTTAATGTAAATGTTTAGAATTTAGGGTTAGAATTTAGGGGTTAGGGTTAAGGTTTAGTTTAGGATAATATGTGTAGGGATTTAGGTTTTAACCTATAAACCCTAAATTTTAACCATAAACCCAAAATTTTATCAACAATTCCTAAATTCAAAACTACTACACTTATACCCCTAAATTTTAAACCCTAAACGAAGTCTCTAACCCAAAAATTAAGACGCTTGTGTAAAAAAAATTCACAAACACTTGTGTATAGAACAATTATCCAAAATAAAATAACAGGGATGGGAAACCTCTGTCTTAGTGGCCCTACTTATCAAGTTCGTATTTTTTTTTTTAACTCAAGCTTTGTTGAACTCAAAATTTTCTTGAGTTCATTATTACGGACGCAAATCGATAGATAGGGATGTGAAAAACTGACCCGACCTGGTAATCTGCCTGAAACCCGATCGAGTCAGAACCTGGTTTGACCCGAGAACTCAATGACCCGAACCCGACCTGCACCCGACCGAAACGAACCCGAACCCGAATTCGACCTGTTACTGTAGTAACCGAACCCGACTTGCACCCGACCGAAATGAACCCGAACCCGAATTCGACCTGTTACTGTAGTAACCGAACCCGACCTGCACCCGACCGAAACGAACCCGAACCCGAGACTGACCTGCCAGATAACCGATTTAACCCGACCTGTTTGGACCCGACCTGCTTTGAACCCGACCTGTTTTGAACCCGACCTGTTTTAAACCCGACCTGTTTTGAATCCGACCTGTTTTGAAACCAACTTGTTCTTAACCTGAACTGATATTGACCTGAACTGTTTTTGACCTAAACTGGTATTGACCTGAACTGATATTGTTATTTGATTTGCTGATAATGATAATTATCTGACATTTGAAGAAGTTATATTTAATGAATTCAAAATTTTAAAATCAATTAAAAATAATAAATATTTTTTTATATTTAGTAATAATGTCAAGTATTAATAAATTAACTAACTTAACATTAATTAAAAGATAAATTGAATGAATAAATATCAAGTGGTAATAAATTATCTTTAATTAAAAGATAACTTTAATTAAAAATAATAAAAATAATTTTTTAAGTTAATAATAAATAATATGAATAAATTAATGTTAAGTTAATAATAAATAATATTAACTTAACTTAAGATTAAAAATAACTTTAATTAACTTGCATTCATTTTAAGTTGAATGAATAAACATTATTAAATTAAATTATCTTTTTAATTAACTTAACTTTAATTTTAAGATAACTTGAAAGATAAATTAAATAAAAATCTTTATACTTAATTAACTTAATTTGATTAAATTTTTTATTAACTTAACACACTTAATTAGCTTAAGTTAAATAACTTTATAAAAACTTAAATAACTTAAATTGATTAAATCTTTATACTTAACACATTGAATATAAAAAAACTTAAATTACTTTATAAAAAATGTTGAATAATTAGGTTAATAGGATTATGTGTTTAATGCAAAATAAGACAAGACAAATCCAAATTGTTAATTAACTTAACTTAATTAACTTAACAATAATGTTTGTGTTTAACTTTGGATAAAATAAGGCAAACTTACAAAATTAAACTTACAAATTTGTTAGAATAAAGTAATTTATTTTTTAAGAAAAATTAAAAACCTTCCCTTATGTATTTTTTAAAAATTATACTTTATAGTATCACTATTAGCTCAATCCAAAAATCTTGAAAATAATACTGCTGGTATATTTATAAATATATAAATTGAGTTCCATCACAATCTTTGCAACAATCAATGTGTTTACTTTATTCATTGATTTTCACAACTATACGAAGATCAAGTTCAATGCTTTAAAAACAACAGAAGACAAAATGATGCAATGAAAAAGAAAATTGGATACTCTTCTAAGAGATTGTCGACTTGTATTTTCTGCATTCTCAACTTGAAATTGTTATTTCAAGAAAAAGAGTATGAAAATTGGTAAGAATAAGTAAGCATTTTACAGGGGTTGAGCTCCTAGATATATGAACATAGACAATTTCCCCTAACATCCCAAACATAGAATAAAAGATATTTATCATTGTTATACCACCAAATCTAGATGAAGTCACTTGTAAAAGCATGGCTAACAGTACATCTGATCACAGAGAGTGACCATTGTCAAACCAAACGTTACAATCAAAGCCATTGATATCCTTGTGTGTGTCTCTTGTTGACACGATATTGGATTTCATTTGTACTTGAACGAATTATCTCCAAACCTAGAATGTCTTTCGCTCAGAGGAGATTGGACCCATAGTCATTCTGCAATATGCAAACAGTTTTAGAAGAAACAGAAAAATGTTGTTTATATCACTTATACCATGAAATACAAAAAAATTACTAGATCGCAAAAGATAACTCTCAAATGTATAATACTTTATAGAAAGTGTCTAAAATCAAAGTATATCAATGTGCATTTAAAGTAAACATTCAATAAAAATGAGAAAATACAATTCTAAAGAAAGTGATCATAATCAACTCGATAAAAGAAAACTATCATGTCAGAATGATTTGAACTTGATGAAGTTGTAACAAACTTCTTATGTAAAACAAACTAATTAGAGGTTGTTAACCTCAATTCCTAACAAATGGTGCTTTAACATCAAGAATACCTTGTTAAACTTCAAACATGATTACATGTAAAACAAACGCAGAACGGCAGAAGATATGAAAAAGAAAACAAAGCAAGAAATTTGAGTGTTCATAAGGGATGTAAATACTAATACAATACTAAATCCAGGGAGCCATTGTTCAAAAAATACAGTGGTTTCATATGAGATTTACCTATTCTTGTCTAAATGGAAAAAGAAAACATAGGGTGGGTCAACATCACATACAATTCGCACTTAAGGAATGAATTTAATGAAATACGAAGAAAAATAAACAATGTGGAGTGGAGAGAAGAAAAGTAACTGGCACAATGCCCAAACCTAACCACCTTCATTCACTAAAGTTACAGTTGCGAAGGTAGGGATGATCTTACTTGGTCCAGTACGGTCGATATTTTGTCATAGCCAAATCCAGCCTCGGTTTCATCCATTGTAGTGGACAACTCCTGCATGTTCGATTTCTCTCGTGTGTACACTTGGATTATAGCCGAGACCAAGTAGGTGCCACGACTTCTCAAGCAGATGTGTTGGGTGACAAGTCTAGAAAAATTACAGTTTTTGGCATATTAATTTCCTCCATCTCTAGTTTCTGCATCAAATTGTAGCATGTAAACACATCTTCCTGTGACAGCAAAACACCGCACAAACAGAACAATCCAAAACTATGAATCAAGTGTCCAAAAACAGACAAGAGAAATAAAAACAAATAAAACAAAGAACTCACATTGTCAAGAAATCCACAAAAAGAAACATAATTCACCCTACACTCCAATGCTTTCCTTGTTAATCTTTGATTCAATCCTCTCAATATTGCGACAACAGCAACAACAGAAGGTCGATGTTCCATTACATTGATCTCTACATTCAAACACACCAAAAAAACAACTCAAACAAGATCTGAATGAAATTAAAATGGTGACGGCTTGAATGGCAACTACCTTTCAATGTAAAGAAAATGAGATGTAAAATGAGTTTCATGTCTGGTGGTAATGATTTGCACATTTATGTGATGAAAACATGAAGAAAGGCAAATGGGGTGACTAAACTCATTCTCCATTCCAAAGTACTCAATACTAAAAGCTCCATTCTCTGTATAGTTTTAGTCTCGAAGCTGCATCCTTCAGTTTGAAACTCTGAAAGTGCAGGAACTTCCATCTCTTCCATCTTTGCAGCCAATGAAAGACATGCTAGCGACAACAGTTGCATTGCCTATGATTCCCACTCTGCAAAACAATACCATGAAAAACAATAACAAAAAAGAAACCACATGTGATGTTATGAAACCACATGTGATGTTATGAAATCAGAAAATGTAAAAGCAAATGAACTTACATCAAATGTAAAAGCAAATGGAGAGGGTTTCGGCCAGAATGAAACGACGCAAATGAATTCAAATGGGGGCTAGGGTTTCAGCAAGACTCCTTTAAGGGTTAATAAAATATTTTAATAATTTTATTTTAATTTTAAAACTTTTTTTAAAGCTCCCGCTTGATTGAAAGCATGGAGGGAATCTGCCCGCCCTTTTAGGTGTAAGGGTTATTCACCCTTTAGGTCCTCCTTTGTTTTAAGTTCTTTCCATTTTGGTCATTTTTTCTGTGAAATTAAACTGGTAATTTTGTTTTATTTTCAATTTGGTCATTATTCTAGTTTTAAGGTTTAGGGTTTGGGTTTAATTTAGGGTTATAATTTAGGGTTTTTCTTTTCAATTTTTAAATTAAAATATTTAATTTTTAGGGTTTAGAGTAATGTTCAAGTATTCTTGTTTTGATTAGGGTCTCAATTTTAGGGTTTATGGTTTAATTTAGTGATTTATTTTTTAGATTTGAAGTCTGAGGTTTTGATTTAGGGTTTAATATAGGTTTTATGATTTCTAATTTATGGTTAATATGTTTTGTTTTTAGGGTTTATAGATTTTATTTGATGTTTTGCTTTATGGTTTATGGTTTTAAATTAGTGTTTTGTTTTAATTGTTTATGATTTTGGGGTTTAGTATTTAATTTTCAGGTTTATGGTTTAAAGGTTTAGGGTTAATGTTTTAAATAAAAGTTTTATTTTTAGTGAACTAAGCTTATCTTTAGGGTTTAGGGCTTATGGTTCATGGCTTAGTGTTTAGTGTTCTGATTTATGGTTTTGATTTTATTTGTTTTAGTTTAGGGGTTCTTTTATGGGTTTAGGGTTTCTTTTTATTAGTTTAGGGTTTTTATTTTAGTTTTGAATTAGGGTTTAGGGTTTGAGTTTATTATTAGTGAACTAAGCTCGTCTTTAGGGTTTATTGTTAGGGTTTAAGGGTTTACTTTTAATTGTTTTTATTTTTTGTTTTTATGGGTTTAGAGTTTTTTATGGGTTTAAAATTTTTGTTTTACTTTAGTGTTTTGAATTAGAGTTTGGGGTCAAGGTTTCATTATTAGTGAACCAAACCTACCTTTAGGGTTTAATGCTTAGGGATTAGGGGTTTACTTTTTATTGACTTTATTTTAGGTTTGCATGTTATGGGTTTAGGGTTTCTTTCTACGAGTCTAGCGTTTAGGGTTTTTTATGGTTTTAGAGTTTTGTTTTAGTTTAGTGTTTCGAATTAGGGTTATGAGTTTAGGTTTCATTTTTTGGTTTAGGGTTTAAGGTTTTGATTAGGGTTTCATTTTAGGATATATATAATATATTAGTATATTATATATATATATGTGTGTGTGTGTAAAATGTATTTATGTATGTATAAACCCTAAGCCTTAACCTTAATTCCTTTTTGTGATATGTATGTATAATGTATGTATGTATGTATGTATGTATGTATGTAGGAACGTGAAACTCTAAACCCTTAACACTTTACCCCAATCCTTAATCCTTAAACCCTAAATCTTAAACCCTAAATCATATAAACATATATATATATAATGTACGTAATTATGTATGTACATATGTATAAACCCTACCCTACCCCCAAACCCCAAACCCTAAACCCCCAAAACACTAGATCATAATTCCTATATGTATGTACATATAATGCATTAATATTATATATGTTAAATCTTAATCCTTACACAATAAACTCTAAACCCGAATAAACCCGACCTGAAAGGAAACCGACCTGAAATTACCCGAACTGAAATGAACCCGACCTGAAACGAAACCGACCTGAAATGAACCCGACCTGAAACGAAACCGACCTGAAATGAACCCGACCTGAAACGAAACCGACCTGAAATCAACTCGAACCAAAATTAACCCGTCAATTAATCGTTTTGGCCCGACCTGAAATGAACCGACCCGAAATGAATCCGACCCGAAATGAACCCGACCTGAATTGAACCCGGCCTGAAATGAACCCGACCTGAAATGAACTCGACCCGAAATGAACCCAAACCTGAATCGAATCGAGTCAAAACAAAAAACGACCTGAAATGACCTGTAACCGATTTGACCCGACCTGACAGAGCCCGACCTGAAACCCAACTGTTGACCTGTTTTTACATCCCGATAGAGCTTTTAGACTCGCGTCTGTTTTATCACCTCTAATTTAACACTCTCATATATATATATATATATATATATAGAAAGAGAGAGAAAATTCTCTTATACTATGTAAAATTTAAAAGTTTTACATTTTTTGGGATTGTTGGTTGAAAGTAAATTGATGGTTGAGATTAACGGTAAAAAATGTAAAGATTATTACAAAAAAATAAATAAGGAAATAATCTTAGCTATTTATTATTCTCATTCAATGGTACAATAAAAGTATAAAAGTAATTGAATTTTACACAGTATAAGTGAATCTACTTATATATATATATATATATATATAGGGTTAGGATCAACTTATACAATGTAAAACTCTTTTAAGTTTTACACGTTTTTTGGATCGTTGGATAGGAGAAATGGATGACTGAGATTAACTCCTTACTTTTTTTCCCAAGTGATAATCTTCACATATTTTATTGTTAATCTCATCAATCCGTTTTACTCATCCAACGATCTAAAAACCGTGTAAAACTTAAAGAGTTTTACATTGTATATATATATATATATATATACCACAACCACAAGAAGCACATGGTGATGGTAGCATAGGCGAAGCCACAAGGGGCAGGTTAGGGATGGCAACGGGGCAGGGCGGGGCGGGTTTTTGGCCGCCCCGACCTATAATATATTATACCCGACCTCGCCCCGCCCCGAATTAAAATATTATTTTACCCGCCCCGATACAATAATCTTTAAACCCGACCCCGCCCCGAAAAATTAAAAAAAAATTAATTTTCGCCGACGGTAAATATTAGATTCGACCAATCTTCCACCACAATCACAAATTATAGTTTCAAAGGACTTTAAACTTATATAAAAAAATAAAATAAAACTAATTTTAAATTATCCACATGTTAAACTACATATTCAAAATAATAAACTTGAATCTTTAACCGTTAGAATCGAATATATTAAAACTTGAACAACATCTAACAAAATTTTACAATATGTACGAACCAAAATAAAAACAAAAAATAGCTTAAAACTCATAAAAGTGTTTAAATAAAATGATATTTTTTATAAATATAATAAAAAATATATAAATATATAAAAATGTACCGGGGCGGGTCGGGGCGGGGAATTTCTAGCAAATACCCGAACCCGCCCCGTCCCGACTTCATGCCTTTCACGCCCTGCCCCGCCCCGCCCCGATCCCCGAAATTTTAGAAAAAATACCCGACCGGGTCGGGTCGGGGCACCTCGGGTCGAGTCGGGGCCGGGTATTTTTGCCATCCCTAGGGCAGGTAAGGGTCTGGCCCCTGCGGTCCACCCCTAAGGTATGTTTTTTTTTTTTAATTTGGCACATGTATAATTTTAAATTTTAATTTATTTTACTTATTTTAATATCATGAAACGGTTCTTGTTTTAATATTGAAGTCTACAAAAGAAATTAGGTTTGTTTTAATTAAAATCAATAAATTAAATTTTATTGGTGATGGTTTTTTAGTATTCTATTATATTTGATTTCATGACTTCGCCCCTTCGGGTAGACTCATACATCATTTGTTCTCTTGGATATTCTATTTCTATCCAATTTGAATCCATTTTTTTTAAATTTCTTGTGCACAGAGTTTACATTTAATCTCTTGCACAGACCCAGACGAAAGGACAAGGACTTGATATTGTTTCAGAAGAGCTAGATTAAAAGATGAGATAGGAAATTAGGACCACCTTAATCAATTTAAAGTCTTATTGATTCCAGTCTCTTTTGCAGGAAAACTGATCAGCACTTTGAGCCACCCCTATATATGTCATGGATGTTACATAAATATATGGGTTTTATTTTGATGCACAAGTTGTGTAAATTTTTTTTACACAATCATTTTATAAAATTTAAAATCTAAATCACAAACCCTAGCAACCTAAACCCTAAACCCTAAGCCCTAAACTCTAAACTCTAAATTTTAACCATAAACCTTAAATTATATACCCTACATACTAAACCCCTAAACCCTAACATAAAACCCTAAACCCTAAAATTAAAGGGCTTGTGTAAACTAAAGTTTACACAGCTTGTGCATCAAAGTATTTTCCTAAATATATTACTTTTTTTTTTTTTTTTTTTTTTTTTGGGGGGGGGGGGGGGGGGGGCGAAGTAAATGAAAATGGGTGTCGAATCAATATTGGTTGAGGTTCCCATCACTTGGTACAGCGAAAATACTAAACTTGTCTCGACTCGACCTAAAAAAAATCAAATAAAGTTAAAAAAAATTAAAATGAAAATTTGAATAACTCAATATTTTTAGCAATTAGTGAATTAGTTTTCACGTTTGATCCTGAGTCTCTTAATTCTGCTTGATATATATATATAGGGTTTTATTTTGATGCACAAGCTGTGTAAATTTTTTTTACACAATCCTTCTATAAAATTTAAAATCTAAATCACAAACCCTAGCAACCTAAAACCTAAACCCTAAGCCCTAAACCCTAAACTCTAAATTCTAACCATAAACCTTAAATTATATACCCTACATACTAAACCCCTAAACCCTAACCTAAAACCCTAAACCCTAAACCCTAAAATTAAAGGGCTTGTGTAAACTAAAGTTTACACAGCTTGTGCATCAAAGTATTTTCCATATATATATATATATATATATATATATATATATATATATATATATATATATATATATATATATATATATATATCCAGTGACATTGTGTAAAACTCTCTCAGTTTTACACGTTTTTTGGAAAAAAAAGTAAGGAGTTAATCTTAGAATATGTGAAGATTAATAGTAAAATATATATATATATGTATACAGTGACACAGTGTAAATCTCTTTAAGTTTTACAAGTTTTTTGAAGAGAAAAAAGTAAGGAGTTAATCTCATAATATGTAAAGATTAACAGTAGAATATATATATATATAGGAAAATACTTTGATGCACAAGCTTGTGTAAACTTTAGTTTACACAAGCCCTTTAATTTTAGGGTTTAGGGTTTAGGGTTTTATGTTAGGGTTTAGGGGTTTAGTATGTAGGGTATATAATTTAAGGTTTATGGGTAGAATTTAGAATTTAGAGTTTAGGATTTAGGGCTTAGGTTTTAGGTTGCTAGGGTTTGTGATTTATATTTTAAATTTTATAAAAGGAATGTGTAAAAAAAATTTACACAGCTTGTGCATCAAAATAAAACCCATATATATATATGAAATAGGATCCAATGATACAGTGTAAAACTCTTTAAGTTTTATACATTTTTTGGAGAAAAAAGTAAGGAGTTAATATCAGAATATGTAGAGATTAACAGTAGAATATATATATATATATATGTGAAAAAATATAGGAATAAATATATGTGTATTGTATATGGTTAAAGAAAACCGTTTAAATTGGAACTAATTAGTATCATAGCATTATGAATGTTTACAATTAAATTTGAACAGAAACTCGAACAACTCGACTTGACACGATTCAAATTTCATAAATTCGACTCGAAAAAATTTCAAATAAAGTTTGAGTTATAAAATATGACTGTTCAACTCAACTAACTCGAAAGTTTTTGACTTGACTCGACTCGATTGAATACCCACCCTTACCGAGGGGTGTTGGAGGGGGGCAGTCACACCTCCTAAAAATTTTAAATTCTCCTATAGTTTAAATGTTTCATTTGTATTATAAATTTTGTAATTTCGCAACTCCTACATTTCTAATATAGATTCCTAATAGTTTACACCATTTACATAAAATCATGCGTTTGTCCCGTGATCGGATAACTTTGTATCTGTGGATTGGATTTGGGTTTGAACTTAGAGCAGCGACAACGTTCTTAAAGTGACATTGTTTTTTTTTTATCAAAAGAGAATCCCTTTTACTAACCAGAGTTGGTCCAAGTGGTAAATAGTTTACTATCGCTTAAGCAGATTTCAAGTTTGAGGCCTTGTGTATGCATAAAATCCACCAGAATCCTCTTTTTCGAAAAATTATTAGATGAGTCTGCCTCACCACATCATCTATGATCCCATCGAATAACATTTTTTCATGTCATTTTTGTAAAGGTAAATCTTCATATGTTTCCTACATGTAACTAAAGAGTGGATAGTTACTTAAAAGTCACACTGATGTGAATATTATTAGAAGGACCATGAATAACGTAGTGAGGCGAGTCCATCTAATAATTTCTTCTATTTTCCTCTTCTCAGTCTCGATAGTCACTGCAACTGAAGTAAAGCTCACCAGCAGTAAGCAAAGCAAAGAAGCAAATTCTGTTTGTTTGTTTTGTTTTCTATCTCAGTCGTCTGGTCTCCATCAGCTCGTTTTGTGTGTTAGAATTCAAAATGGCCTCAAAACAATGAGAAACTTTGATAGTTAGGAATAACACAGTTTAATTTTGCACATTATTGTGAAGCATCTGTCCTTTTATCTCAACTATTATTCTGACATTCACGAAAGCATGTGTCCTTCTATTTCCATATTCACGAAAGCATTCATGGGAATATAAGGACACCACCTACTTCTCTCCCCGTACAATACGTAAGAAGTAAGGATTTAAATTGCGATTATAGTTGTATTTTAGATCGTAATGTTTAATCACAGTTACAAACAATAATAAATATATTATTATAATTAAACACTGTTATTTTTTGCAATAACGATTTTAAACAGTACCGTTAACGCTATATAACGGCTGTTATTATGATAGTCGACCGCTATTTGAATCTCTTATATGAAGACAATCCACGAACAAAATGTTTGATTCCCATCAACTTCTGTGTGAACATCACCATTTCTGACGGAGAGTATTTTCATCTAAAGCATAAGGAATACCAGTCTTCGTGCCCAATGGATCTGGACCATTCTTTCTTTGGTCAATTAAAGCACGGGTACTTCAGTCTAAAGTCATGTCACGTATTTAATATGTTCTCGTATTAAAAATATTTTGAGTACGGCTTGAGTACTTATATGTATTTTTTTCTACCCGTTCACTCTTTTTTGGTATTTTTCTTCTTTTTTTCGACTTTTTCTTGTTCACATGATTCAATTATAAGTATATAAGTATGTATGATGTCATGCTCACATAATTTTTTATGAATTTTTATTTTTACATTTTTTTAGCATTTAAATTTTATTGTGTCCTTTATCGTATCCGTATCATATAATTTTAAAAATGGTTGGTTTTCATACTCGTAGTCATATCAGTGCAACCTAGACTAAAAGTGAATCTCTTCGAGGAGATGGATAACCCTTTATGCTAGCTCCAGGACTGACCTTGGGCCAGGGCAATAAGGGCGTCCGGCTAGGGCCCACGACTCATGGAAGGTTTGTAATGTTTATTTTTCGAATTATATTTGTTATTAATAGTTTATTTTTTTAATATTTATTATTAGAAGTCTAATTTTTTAATACTCGTTAATATGGGGCTAATTTTTTCAATATTTATTATTAAGGGTCTACTTTTAAAATTTAATTGTTTTCCAATACTTGTTATTAGGAGCCCAATTTTTCCCCAATTTTTGTTAGTATGAGCATACTCTTAAAAATTAATTTTTTTTCAATACTTATCATTAGGGACTCATTTTTTTTCAATACTTGTTATTATGGATCTACCTTATTATTAGGGACAAAGATTTAAATAGCAGTATGTAACCGCAACAACGACCATTATATGGTGGTTGTGGCACCATCCAAAATCACGGTACCTGCAACCGTCGAGTCGAATTATAAAAAATGAGTTACTCGAGTTAACCAGCCCTATTTTATAACTCAAACTTTATTTGAAATTTTTTGAGTTGAGACGAGTTGTTCGAGTTTCTGTTCAAATTTAATTGCAAACCTTTATAATGTTATGATACTAATTAATTCTGATTTAAACAGCTTTCTATAACCATATACAATATATATTTATCTCATATTGTTTTCCTATGTAATAGATATATCATACATAATTAAAGGAGTCAACTCAAATTTGAAAATTAATCCACTAGTTACTAAAAAAATTTAAGTTGATCAAGATGAAGATGGAGAAACGCTACACATGATCAAGGGGGAGCATACCCTATCATACAACTTGGAAATTATAAGCATTCAGCAAGAAAAACTGCTTTGCTGTTATCATTATAAAATTTGGGAATGTGAAAACATTCATCAACACCTTATCCGAACAATTTGCTCGCTTTTATCATCTTTCGATACAAAATAATCTGACAACTCCCACTAGGGTCCCGGGAAAAACCATACCAAAATTTAAAATATGGGAAAAAATCCAAAACGACACCTTCACGGTCAAGGCTTGAGAGCAAGGGCAAGCCCCATCTTAGGGGATGCATTCGTGGCCTTCGAATCATACTCTGCCGAAAAAGTTACGAGCGACTTGGGCCTCCATTCACGTTGGCACAGCATTGCAACCTTCCCATTGTCGGAGAACCTTGTTTTTACAAGGGTGAAAGGATCCACGGCATGAGCACTTCCAATGGTGAAAGTGTTTTCATAGGTGGAAAATCTATGAGCCATTTCAGCAGCAACAGATGTGAAGGGGTTGACAGAATGGACATATGATGCCTTCAATGCCTGTCCTTTGTCAGTCCTAAATAGAGAATATATGCATTCAAACATTTAAAGCTAGGATTTCATGACAGAGGGAAAAAGAACATAAAATAACAAGAAGATGAGAATAAATGTTGACGACTAATAAGATAAGCCATATGAGTGACGTCGGCTAACACATCATCTGAATTTAACCTACAGTTAAAAACACTTTTCATCATTCTTACTGGCACAACGTTCACCAAAGTCCAAGGAAATGGAGTTCTTAAACTTTCTCCATGATGCATGCAGAAAATAAAACAATAACACGAAAGATCGACTTCAAAAGCATCTAAAAGGGGGTTGTGGCACTCACTAAGTTTCAATTTATAAATATTAGGTCACTGAAATTTTCAGAATGCACAGAATGGCGTCACTCTGGCATTACAAAGGAAAACACAGTGCTGATATGACAGGCACGTCGGCATTCAACTCAATGCCAATGAATAGTAGGATATTCTTTCCTTTCCTATTTTTTCCTCCCTATTCTTCAATGAAAATTAGTGCCAGTTACTAACATGTGGATCGTATGCGCAAACTCGGGATAATTGACATTTGATTTTAAGAAGACAAAACATATTGGAAATAGGATCACCCTTTTTCGTTCTTACTAATCAATGTCCCCAACTCCAGCAGACCCTTCACTAACTGCTCCCCCTTAATTTTCTCTCTACCACCCCTAAATCTATACAGGTCACACAACTTAGCAAGCAGACTTAATCACATTTAATTTGACCAAAGTGGGCAGAAACTAAAAGAAGGGTGAGCCATTTCAGATTCAGCCAAGAAACAAAATTTCTCCAAAAAGAATTATGTGATGAACAAATTAACCGTCAGTCTTTACCGAAACATAAGGTGAAAGTACTGCATTTGATTACATATAAGGTTTGTGGAGCGGGTTGGTAGAAATCGAAGTTTAGAGATCAAGAATAATTTTTGAAAGCCCAATGACTATCGCTAAACTGCTCAAATCTAAAGTATTTGAGGCTTACCTTAGACCTTTATTATCGGCTAGGACGGCCATAATACGTGCAAACAACATTTAGGATCATCTTAATCCCACTTAAGATTTTCCAAAATGCTAACAAGATGTTATAAACTGCTCATGATGCAGCACTTGCCAACCCAACTTAAGCCTGAAGGTATTGGCATAAAAAAGATACAGCTAGACGTACACCTAAAAGAAATAAATATCTCCTAACATAGATGATCTTGAAATACTTACAGCAAAAGAGCAGCAGAGAAATCAGGCTTGTTCAAGTTTATCCCAGCAGTGTACTTGGTAAAAGAAGCAGAAGCTGTATCAAATCCAACTTCACCACCCAAATAAAGCTCGTTGCTGCCAATTGTTGCTGAAAGCTCCAATAGGGGAGTTGGATTCAGACCAATGCTAGAATCAACGGCAGCATGAGGATGAAGATATTGGACATCCAGCTGTGATATGAAGCATATAGAGTCAGATCAGTTTCTCAAACATAAAATTATATTACCAACTCTTCAAGAAATTGGTAGTTTACTGCCTTTAATCAGTTGGTTGAAGTGTTTGGTAATATGATTTCCTACAAAAGTAACTGTCAATGATCTTTCTTTTGAGTCAACAAGAGAATTGGAGCATAATTTTCCAACAAAGAGATTTACTTTAAAAAATTAACATTTTTCCAGATAAAATGATACCCACCACATGAAAAGTGCATGGCCAGAAAATTAATAATAATAATAATAATACGGGGAATACCTTTGTTACTATGTGAAATTAAAACTGTCATTTTACAATGTATACTGTTAACATTCATGCACTGACCTTGCCAGACTTGTGATCAGGTATCCTGAAACTTATAGCAGCTTTGGAACATGGCCAGGCATCATTGACAGTCACTTTTGTGGACACCTGCAGAAAAGCAAATAAAAATAAAGAGCAAAGGGGATAAAGTTATTGGGGATTACATAATCAGGGTTTAACAACCACCAACTACAAGCTGAAGCAGGTGATACAGCAAACTGAATCACAAATATGGATAAGTCGCAAACAAAAAAAAAATTGGAAAGGAGAAAACTTATGTACATTAGAATAGGTATCAACTTTCATATCCACGGTAGTACGTCCACTCTTATACACAGTATTTATGTCTCCAAAAAAATTTTGGTCCTTCTTGAGCCCTGTGGCTGTAAGTCCCTGTGAACATTTTAAGAACTACATTAGATGACAAAAAAACCAAATTGGAATGCAGTTCAATATAGTATTTAAAAGAAATTGATAAGAGCTCTTTTCATTTTTAAGGGAAGTTATCAGCAGTGCATTTTTTGACAAAGTGTTCAAATCTATTGATGGTAAAAGTGAATAGCATATCAAAATCTTGGAAGTAAATATTTTTTGGCCATTTTCAAGTGCTCTTAGGCTATTTATAAAATACAATCAATAAAATAAATAGGTATTTAGTTTCCTTAGGCCTCACAATTGAACTATCTCAACCATCCATGTCTCCTGCCCTCACTGGTTCTTCAGCTTTGTTTTATTCTAAGCTTAATAATATGTCCAACACATTTTTTTCTAAACTTTATTCTACCATTAGGAGGCAGAAAACCATGTCTGTATCTGTCAAATATGTGATGGAAATGAATACCAAGGAATAGAAAAAGGGCCCGGATGTCAAACTGATGAGCCTTCAGAGTCACCGGTTCAACAGGATTGTTAAATTAAATAATATATTAAATATTAAATATTAGGTATAACATTTTGATGTAAGATAAGAATTAAATAAGGTAATTAGATAATAAAAATGTGCGTTTGGTTTAGTGGTTTAGTGCTATGGTCTGCGGTATAATCCTGTTTTTGCTAATTCTTATCAAGTTCACTAAAGGCTCAGATTTCTTATACTGCCAGACTGGACAGACCACTGGTTCCCAGTTGGCCAGTCCAACCAGCCAGTCCAGTCCAGCCTTTTAACACTGGTAAGTACTAAAGGGAAAATGAAGGTTAGATATGTAATACAAGGAAGAGATATATGACTAATTCAGCTGATATGGGAGCGAAAAGTAACATCACTCAACAGACTATTCAATGTACATGAAATTCTTGCTGATAGTAAGTAGTTTTTTCCTACATCTCAAAGATAGCAGTGCACCAACAATTCCTGCCAGTAATTTGCTGCAGAAGATTGCTTAAGAGAAAGGAACTAATATTTAACAAGCTATTCTCACACCATAGCATCAATGACATATAAAATTATGGCAAAGCAGATTTTAAGTTTTTAAGTACATTAATCAAGCTATATCCAAATATTACAATCAAGAAGCTCAATATAAAGGGTCAAAGCTATATGGGGGAAACACTACCATTCCAGTGGTGCTCAGCATTGAAAGAGTAAACTTCTGGTCAAAGTTGTAATCTTTTGTCAGGAGGTCTGCATAAACATAATTAGAAATGATTAGAATCTATGAGAGCTAAAAGCAAATAAAAGCAGGTTTCCCTGTTTTGTAACATGACAGGCTAACATAACAACTGCAGTAGGTGCTGATTAATACTCATTAAAAGTTACAAATAGCGAGAAAAAGTCCTGGAAATAAATGCATTAGTATATTACTAACTACTTGTTTTGGTTATCCATCACATGAATATAGGAATTTTCTTTGGTTTATTAAGTGTTTTTGAAAAATCTAACTGCAACTATCTTTCCAATTCCTCTACCCAAACCTCACAATGCCTCTGAAAAGCTGCTTGTCAGTTTGAGTTGCCAATAAACAGCAATTTATAGTAAGACCATAACAAGTGCAAGCATATCAAACAATATCTAAACATACAATACAGGGCAAGAAAAAAAGTAAAGGTTAATGCAACCCATACCTTTGGCTCTTTTGCCCATATCTACAAATGGTGCTGGTCCAACCATCTTGATAGAAGGACAATCAACCAAAGCCTGTAAACACCATTAACATCATCACTTCAGCACAGGAAACCTTCTACTTAAGGGGAAAAGAAAAATGGTAGAATAAATCACAGAGCAAATGCAAATGGGAAGATAATAAAACATTTCCTAATTCGAAATTCATTTCACATGTTGTGTTAGGAAAAACCGAACATGCTTTACATCCGTGAAAGTCCGAACATTTTTGTATCGTTCATTTAGCGCGGAAATGCTCCAAAAACAAATAATGAAAGCGAGAAATCGAAAAGTTCCAAAGAAACCGAAGACAGACCACGGCTTATACGAATAAAAGATGCAAAAATCACATCGTAAGATAAGATTTCGATTAACATTCTCACCTAGATTCAGTTCAAAACTTCATCACCGTATAATTAAAACAACAACTTCAATAATCGGAAAGGAAAAAAGAGCTTACAACGAAGATTGAGAGGAGATGATCGACGATGAAACCGAGCAGCGGCTGCCGCCAACAGCGGTTCAGAGGAAGCTATTAGTTTCTTGAATTGCTGTGAAGAAAGTAATTTGGAAGCCCAAAGGTCAAAAGTGTGCAGACTCTCAGCTCCAAATAGACGGCCAGGGTTTTAGGTCAGTTCTTAGAAAGTATTGATTGGCCTCCCCAGGTTAACATGTTTATAGGCCTGTGACACATGCTTTGTCACCGTACTGTGAGATTAATACTAGTATATAAAAAGGGGTAAACTACCTATTTGGTATCCTATCTATTCTAGTGTTTCTATTTTAGTCGGTCAACTATTTTTTTGACAAAATATAGTACCTATCGTTACGAAAAAAAATTGAACTATAAGTCAACTTATGTAATAGTTGGATAAAAATATACTTTACCCTTTAATTTGACCAAAGCTCAATTCTATGGTTAGTTATATCTTGCCCCCTTGATCTTTATCCATGGCTTTGTCCTATATGTACCAAATTGAACATTAAGACCAAGTTTAAGGGCCTAATCGGACAAAAAAACATTTAGGTATCAAGTTGAAGTATCAAAATATACATTTACCCTTTAATTTGACCAAAGCTCAATTCTATGGTTAGTTATATCTTGCCACTTGATCTTTATCCATGGCTCTGTCCTATATGTACCAAATTGAACATTAAGACCAAGTTTAAGGGTTTAATTGGACAAAAAAATATTTAGGTATCAAGTTGAAGTAGGGATGGGCATTTTACTCAACCCGACCCGATCAGATTTTCATTAAAAAAATCTGACCCAATCGGCTCGGGTTCAAGTCGAGTTTTTATTAAGGTTGGGTTAGGTCGAGTTTGGGTTTAGGGTGAAAAATATCATACCCGACCTGGGACTAATTGTGTAATTTCCTCTTAATTTTTTAGGGATATTTATTATAATAGTCCCTCTTAATATTTTTTTATAATTAAGTTCTTAAAATTTTATTTACAATTTAGTCTTTAAATTTACAATTTTTACAATTAAATCCCTTAAAATTATTTTTTTATAGTTAGGTCCCTAAATTTTTCTTTCTTTCTATAGGTCGGGTCGGGTCAGGTGCGGGTATAGAGTATTTATTTTTGGGTTGGTTCGGGTGGGCCAAAAAACCGACCCAACCCGTGCCCATCTCTAAGTTGAAGTATCAAAATATACATTTACCCTTTAATTTGACATAAACGACATAAGTCTAACCAAAGCTTGATTTTTCTTACTTTAAACAGGAAGAATGAATAAACAAAAATCAAAACTTATGTGTAGGTAACTAGGGTATGTGATATAATTTGGATGGTTTCAAATTGCTGGTAACATTGAAATACTTCAAGGTGTGAATCCACTTCCCCTGATCCTTCAACAAATGCACGGCGATGGTGTCCGGCCAGAGCTCATGCGTACACCTCGTCGGCGGTTCCGGATAATTGTACATCGACCACTTCGCATTGAACCTGTTTTTAGCCCTATGCCCGTGTCGGAGCCACTCTCCGAACACTTTGTCCTCCGGCCCTTCCAAATGGTTCTTAGGAATGTCCGATTCTCTAACCCACTCGGCAATGTCCCAAGACACCAAATACCCCATGCCAGACATGTAATGAACAAAAGGGTCCATGCTGGGGCATGGAATCACATAGCCGTAGTACAAGTCTTCCCTTGGCAATGGCCTTAATGACTCCACCAAGTTCCCCAACCTCAAGTACATATCGTCGTCTCCTTTCATCACGTAATGGTACGGAGGGTACGGTCGGTCCGAGGAGTCGAATATCTCCGGTAAGCTCGAAAAGAAAGTGTATGTCTTGCCCTTATTCATGTTTTCATTGCAGTTGAGGATTATAATATCATTGTACCGCATTATCTCGAGTGCAACCAACACTTTTTGGTCTTCCTTTGTGAGGTTGCAGAATACGAACTTCACATCCACTTGCGCCCCCACCGGAGACTGCGTACCGTATACGAGACGAAGGAAGTGACGGCGATGGTATTGATCGGGAAGCGTCAGGATCCCGATTAGAATCCGAAGGTCGTCGGTCGAGGAATTCGATTCGAGGGAGATTTGCGAAGAAGAGTTGTGGGATGGACCGAGAGGGACGACATTGGATAAAGTGCTGCCTCCGAATCTCGAGAAGCCGACGAATCTGAAGTCGTTGATGGAAGCTAATGCAGAGAGGAAGAAGATGAAGGTGAGAGATGAGAGGATGAGTCGTTTCCCTTGTAATGAAGGCTTCATTGTTAATTTGTGATGTTAGGGAGTTCGTTACTTTATGAATGCAGGAATCAATACGTTTCCTTGGATTCAACGCAGGGGACTAGTCGCGAGTATCGTGCTATTTGGACTAACTAGGGTGAACAAAATTCGACTCGAGTCGAAAAAATTTAACTCGTTTTGATACGATTTAAAATTTTATAAATTCGACTCGAAAAATTTTTAAATAAAGTTTGAATTGTAAAATAGAATTAGTAGATTGGTTTTAAGTTCAAGTCGAGTCATCAAATATATGTCACATATGAAGAAATATATATGCTTGTACGCGTGCATATCTTATATGGTTAGAGAAAGTCGTTTAGATTGCAATCCAATCGTACTATAATATGATAAATAATTACAATTAAATTTATATAGAAACTCGAAAACTCGACTCGAACCTCATAAACTCAACTGAAATCGAAAAAAGTTCAAATAAAATTTGAGTCGTAAAATATGACACATCAAATTAAATAACTCGAAATATTTTTACTCGACTCGACTGGATCGAGCGCACATCCCTAACTAACAACTCGACTCGACTGGATCGAGCGCACATCTCAGACTAACAACTCGACTTTTCATCCTTTTAAGGTTGTAAGAACGTGATGGGGCTTGAGTATATTGAGGAGCAGGGCATGAAAGGCGTGGATATTGTGCACTTGGTGTGATTTTGGGAACGTAAGGAGATGAATGTAAACTGTTGAATTCAAACCCACTAGAGACTTTTAGGAATAATCCACTACTTTGAATCATTGCCCAATACAAATCTAGATTGCACTTAGATATCATAATTATCCTCAATAGTATGGTTACGTCTACTTTTGTTGTATTTTAGCGTTTGTATAGTGATCATCAGGATGTACGTTTGTGGTAGTTTGACAATACTTTTAAAATTATTAGTAAAATAGTCTGGAAAATCAATTTTGTCGATTACCTCTACTACATCATTATTTAAGTGTCTAGTCAAATTAATTTTTTTATTACGTTTTTTATATTATTATTTAAGCGTCTAACCGGATAGAGACTGAGATTTGTTTATTAGATTTCTACCCATGATGAATGATATAGTCAAGAGAAAGTTTTGATCTTCTTTTCTTTTGATTTCCTTTGAGTTTTCGTGTTTTATCTCTCTCTCTTTTGTATAAAATTTGGTCGTCAAATTTTTTTCCGTGTGTTTTGTTGTACCTTTATATATTTTGATGAAATTCGATTTCTTGTTAAAAATTACATGGTATGTTATTACATCATTTAAGAGTGTAAGTTCAAATATCATTTAAATATGTATTATCCTCCAATTTACGAGGCATGAATCATTTAAGTATTGCATAAAAATTATCATATTATTAAATCTCAATGTATTCTTTTATTTATCCGGGTGAAAAGATATTATATAATTTTAAAAGTATGTGGTGCAAAACTATCTCAACAGACATGAAAGGCAAAACAATGTACTAAACACACATATGTGTGTGTGTGATAGAGAGTCAAATAAGGAACCAAATGTTGGTGAGGTGGATTTAGGCCTAACGTTGGCTACACAATTTTTCTTGGCCAAGGCTACACAGTTGAATTTAGTCATGTTTTGTTTTGGTAATTAGGTGGATTCGCAATTGCAAGAGCATGTGCATACCCAACTTTTTTTTGGTAATACCCCAAGGGACGAAAGGGACAAAAGATTTTTTAAATAATGTTAAAAGTTCACATCCTAACGTTGTGAATAAAAAAAAGATTAGGAGAATTACCCGAGCCTTTGTAATATTCGATTCAAATTAATCAGCCAATAAATTAGATATCGGTGGTTAAACAAAAAAATTGGATAAAATTCATCTGCCCTTTTCGGTGCCCCTACTTATGCACCAACACTAAAAAACACTACAAAATTAAATTCTAAGCCCTAACCCTAAATTCTAAACCCTACATCCTATGCCCTAAAAAATACACCCTACCCTAATTTCCCTAAACTTAATTTTGAGCGTGGGCATATGTAGGGGCGCAAAAAATGGGTAGAAGATTTTCATAAAAAATTGCCATCCACCCTGGAAACATGGCTCAATAAATTCGATGTCCCAATGAGAATCATTCTGCCTCTTTTATTCTTGGTTTTTTTTTTCTTGTAACAACCTCTTTGTTCAATGTAAAATTTGGAGGGTCCAAATTTAATTATATTTTTCTAAAGAATTAAATGTAATTCTATTATTGTATTAGTTTATGACTATAATTTTCTAAAAAATTAAATTGAAAATTTTTCATTTAGAGAAGGGGAGGAAAGAAATTTACCTTGATATTAACTTAAAATTTTACCATTATTTTCCATTTTACGGGGTCAAGACTCAAGACCCTTACATGTTTCTTTTAATCTATAGACCTGATAAATTTGATCCAAACTTGATTAAACGGATTTACATAATATGAGATTTGATATGGACCTGAATATAATGAGCTAAATTTGATTTGAAAATAAAAACAAATCGAAACGGGCCCAAATTTTAATTGGGCGGATATGAACCTGAACGGAAGCAACTCGAATCAAAAGCAACCCAACTTTATTTTTTTTCTTCAAATTTGATCCGAACATAACGTCAACTTGATTTTAACCCTATAATTGAGTTGAAGTGAACTAATAAGTTATTTTTACAATTATCTATTTTTTAACAATGCGATAATAGTAAAATGGTACATGTTTTATTCCTTTTTTGTATTATACTAACCGTCATCCTTGGTGATTATTCAATGGTTCAATATCATATTTTCTAAGACCATCTTCATATCTAGTCTGACAAAACACACATTTTTATAAAAATATATGTATAATTCTACGTATATTCGATTGGACTCATACTCAACTTAATTCGAATTGACCTAGAGATCCAATTATTAACTCAACTTAGAAACCGACTGGTCCGATATTGTTGAGTTGTATGGAGCTCGATTCGATCAACCAATTTAGCTCACCAAGTGGTGGAGAGGTGGATATTTGGGTGGAAGGGTTGTGGAAGCTAGAAAGATTAAAGACACAATGATTTATAGTGGTTCGGCCTTCTAACAAGCACCTACATCCACTACCTTAGCTTCCCACTAAGGATTTCACAATCAATCCACTAATTGATTCGTCCCCTTTTTTAGGACAAGGAGGCAACCCTTACAACCGATCAAGCTTCTACCCAAAGCCTTGATCAAAACCCTCTTTTACAAAGAGAAACAAGAAAGCAAACTTAAACCCTCTAATAGGTGTTTGTTTGCACAATGAAGCACTCACCCAAAACCTAAAACACTTGAGCAAATTTAACAATTTTGGCTCACTAGTGTTTGTCTATACAAGAATTGACAATTTAAGTGCTAAGACATTTTCTTGATCAATTGATGTTTTACAATATGAGCATTAGCCTTCTCTTGATGCTTGGAGGTCCCTTTTATACTCCCAATTCGGTGGAGTCCTCATCACTCCAAGTAGCCACATGTGCCTTCTTCTTATGGCTTGAAGTGCTTGCCCTCTCCTTTCTTTTAGGTTCTCGTTCAAGCTCTCTCAAGGCTTTCTTCATGAACGGGGCACACTTCTTGAAGAGATGAACTATCTCTTCATCTTCATCCTCCTCTTCACTTGAGTAGACATGATGGCAAGTGGAGGATTTGAGAGCCATGGCACTTGCATTGATGCCAAGCCCTTTGATTTTCTTCTCTCCCATAGCTCTAATTTCTTCCCTCTTCTTCTCATCCTCTTTGTTCTTCTTCATGATTTGATGAGTAAGGAGTGACCCCATGAGTTCATCAAGCTTCAAAGTCTTCAAATTTTTAGCTTCGATGATGGCGGTCCTCTTTGAGTCCCAAGACTCGGGAAGTGAGTAGATGAGCTTTCGAACAAGCTTTTCTTCCGGGATGGCTTCTCCAAAACCTTTAAGACCATTGGTGATGGTGGAGAACCTATCAAACATCTTCTCGATGTTCTCTTCCGGATCCATTTTGAAGTTCTCATACTCCAAGGTTAGGAGCCCAATCTTGGTCTCCTTGACTTCATTTGTCCCCTCGTATGTGACTTCAAGCTTGTCCCATACCTCCTTGGCACTCTCACAAGAAGACATCTTCTCATAGATTGATGGACCAAATACACAAAATAAAATGTGCAAGGCTTTGCAATTTAGCTCCATCTTCTTGCGATCGTCGGCACTCCACTCCGCTTTATTTCTTTTAGGCACGAACGGGCCATCTTCAACTACATCCCATAGCTTGTAATCTTTTGATTTGATGAAGAACTTCATCTTTGTCTTCCAATGGGCATAGTGGTCTCCGTCGAAGAAAGGCGGTTTGTCGATGGATTGCGCCATTTGAGCCGGTCGATGAAATAGTGATCGAGCTTGCCGGATCTTTTCAATAGGATGTTAATCTTTTTCGATTGAGCCAAGCTCTGATACCAATTGTTGAGTTGTATGGAGCTCGATTCGATCAACCAATTTAGCTCACCAAGTGGTGGAGAGGTGGATATTTGGGTGGAAGGGTTGTGGAAGCTAGAAAGATTAAAGACACAATGATTTATAGTGGTTCGGCCTTCTAACAAGCACCTACATCCACTACCTTAGCTTCCCACTAAGGATTTCACAATCAATCCACTAATTGATTCGTCCCCTTTTTTAGGACAAGGAGGCAACCCTTACAACCGATCAAGCTTCTACCCAAAGCCTTGATCAAAACCCTCTTTTACAAAGAGAAACAAGAAAGCAAACTTAAACCCTCTAATAGGTGTTTGTTTGCACAATGAAGCACTCACCCAAAACCTAAAACACTTGAGCAAATTTAACAATTTTGGCTCACTAGTGTTTGTCTATACAAGAATTGACAATTTAAGTGCTAAGACATTTTCTTGATCAATTGATGTTTTACAATATGAGCATTAGCCTTCTCTTGATGCTTGGAGGTCCCTTTTATACTCCCAATTGAGTTTGTAGCCGTTACTAGCCGTTGGGGATGAATTGGAGCCGTTGAGGACTTTATTTCCCTTCATAAATGTTGTTCTGCAGCTACCAATATCGATACTCGTGAAACGGTATCGATACGGCCTTCTTGAGGAAATAGCTGTTGGGCTCTTGCCAGCATAGGCGTATCGATACGCTTGAGGGCGTATCGGTACGGGTCCATATTTGAATAGCCGTTGGGAAATAGCCGTTGGGGTAGTTGAACAGGGATCGGTACGCTGACGTGGCGTAGCGAAACGACCCCGGTCCGTATCGATACCCTAAACCCTCGTATCGATACGGGTTTTGACAGTGGCCAAACTGGGCCAAAAAGGTATCGATACCGGTACAACCGTATCGATACTGGTGACGTGAAAACACAAGTTTGGCTGTTTAAAACATGAAAAATCTTTGCCAAAAACCTCTTAAAATACCTCAAACATAAATTCAAGTTGTTTGGACTTAAAACCAAGTTTTAAATTCTTTTCAAATTAGTCCAAAACATTTTTCAATTATTATATCAAAACATAAGTTCTACAATCTCCCCCTTTTTGATATAATAAAACTCACTTGAAAAATTGTTTGGGTTTCTCCCCCTTATTCATTTGAAAATTCAATTTTTCAAACCAATTTCTCCCCCTTTTTGTTATATCAAAAAGAATTTAAAATGACATTTAAGTTCAAGATAACATAGGAGGCAAAAAAAATTTTGACACACTTAAAATTTTGGTTTTAAAAATTGGCTCCCCCTTACTCAAAGCATCATTGAAATTGTTAGTCCATCATATATGATCATCTAGTTGCATTAAAAAATAAACAAAAGAAATCAAAAACAACTAGAATTTTACCAACACTTGAACTCAAGGGAGGATGTGAAGCCTTCCTTCTTCAAGTGTTCTTTCTTGTGTGTATGGAGCTCCCCCTCAATGTTTGACTTGTTGAACATCTCCATCACACCTACAATAGACAATCAAGTAATTTTTGGTATCCAAATTGCTTTGGATCCATAAACGTTAGTTGCACAAAATTTAGTCCCCTTAGGAATCCATTTTTCAATTTCATCCTTTTTAGTTGAAGTGGTTAGTCCTTTTGGGACCCAAACACTTCTAAAACATTTTCCATTCACAAATCTAGGGGCACTAGATTGTCTAACATAAAAATTTGATTTTCCAAAATTGTTTTTCTTTTCAAGATCTTTGGAAATCAAATCCTTTTCTACTTGAACATGTTGAAGCAATTTTTGTAAATCAAGACATTTTAGTTCAAACTCTTCAAGTTTTGCTTCAAGTTCAAGTTTGGTTTTAGAAAGCAAATCATTTTGAATTTTTAACTTTGAAATCAATTTATTGTTTTTCAAAATGTGGCTTTTAAAATCTAAAACCAATTCATCATAGGCATCTTGTAATTCATCAAAAGTGTAAGAACATGAAGTAGATGAATTAGAAGTTACCCTTGAATCTTCTTCGATGGCCATAAGGCAAAGGTTGGCTTGTTCATCGTCGGTGGAGTCCTCATCACTCCAAGTAGCCACATGTGCCTTCTTCTTATGGCTTGAAGTGCTTGCCCTCTCCTTTCTTTTAGGTTCTCGTTCAAGCTCTCTCAAGGCTTTCTTCATGAACGGGGCACACTTCTTGAAGAGATGAACTATCTCTTCATCTTCATCCTCCTCTTCACTTGAGTAGACATGATGGCAAGTGGAGGATTTGAGAGCCATGGCACTTGCATTGATGCCAAGCCCTTTGATTTTCTTCTCTCCCATAGCTCTAATTTCTTCCCTCTTCTTCTCATCCTCTTTGTTCTTCTTCATGATTTGATGAGTAAGGAGTGACCCCATGAGTTCATCAAGCTTCAAAGTCTTCAAATTTTTAGCTTCGATGATGGCGGTCCTCTTTGAGTCCCAAGACTCGGGAAGTGAGTAGATGAGCTTTCGAACAAGCTTTTCTTCCGGGATGGCTTCTCCAAAACCTTTAAGACCATTGGTGATGGTGGAGAACCTATCAAACATCTTCTCGATGTTCTCTTCCGGATCCATTTTGAAGTTCTCATACTCCAAGGTTAGGAGCCCAATCTTGGTCTCCTTGACTTCATTTGTCCCCTCGTATGTGACTTCAAGCTTGTCCCATACCTCCTTGGCACTCTCACAAGAAGACATCTTCTCATAGATTGATGGACCAAATACACAAAATAAAATGTGCAAGGCTTTGCAATTTAGCTCCATCTTCTTGCGATCGTCGGCACTCCACTCCGCTTTATTTCTTTTAGGCACGAACGGGCCATCTTCAACTACATCCCATAGCTTGTAATCTTTTGATTTGATGAAGAACTTCATCTTTGTCTTCCAATGGGCATAGTGGTCTCCGTCGAAGAAAGGCGGTTTGTCGATGGATTGCGCCATTTGAGCCGGTCGATGAAATAGTGATCGAGCTTGCCGGATCTTTTCAATAGGATGTTAATCTTTTTCGATTGAGCCAAGCTCTGATACCAATTGTTGAGTTGTATGGAGCTCGATTCGATCAACCAATTTAGCTCACCAAGTGGTGGAGAGGTGGATATTTGGGTGGAAGGGTTGTGGAAGCTAGAAAGATTAAAGACACAATGATTTATAGTGGTTCGGCCTTCTAACAAGCACCTACATCCACTACCTTAGCTTCCCACTAAGGATTTCACAATCAATCCACTAATTGATTCGTCCCCTTTTTTAGGACAAGGAGGCAACCCTTACAACCGATCAAGCTTCTACCCAAAGCCTTGATCAAAACCCTCTTTTACAAAGAGAAACAAGAAAGCAAACTTAAACCCTCTAATAGGTGTTTGTTTGCACAATGAAGCACTCACCCAAAACCTAAAACACTTGAGCAAATTTAACAATTTTGGCTCACTAGTGTTTGTCTATACAAGAATTGACAATTTAAGTGCTAAGACATTTTCTTGATCAATTGATGTTTTACAATATGAGCATTAGCCTTCTCTTGATGCTTGGAGGTCCCTTTTATACTCCCAATTGAGTTTGTAGCCGTTACTAGCCGTTGGGGATGAATTGGAGCCGTTGAGGACTTTATTTCCCTTCATAAATGTTGTTCTGCAGCTACCAATATCGATACTCGTGAAACGGTATCGATACGGCCTTCTTGAGGAAATAGCTGTTGGGCTCTTGCCAGCATAGGCGTATCGATACGCTTGAGGGCGTATCGGTACGGGTCCATATTTGAATAGCCGTTGGGAAATAGCCGTTGGGGTAGTTGAACAGGGATCGGTACGCTGACGTGGCGTAGCGAAACGACCCCGGTCCGTATCGATACCCTAAACCCTCGTATCGATACGGGTTTTGACAGTGGCCAAACTGGGCCAAAAAGGTATCGATACCGGTACAACCGTATCGATACTGGTGACGTGAAAACACAAGTTTGGCTGTTTAAAACATGAAAAATCTTTGCCAAAAACCTCTTAAAATACCTCAAACATAAATTCAAGTTGTTTGGACTTAAAACCAAGTTTTAAATTCTTTTCAAATTAGTCCAAAACATTTTTCAATTATTATATCAAAACATAAGTTCTACAATCTCCCCCTTTTTGATATAATAAAACTCACTTGAAAAATTGTTTGGGTTTCTCCCCCTTATTCATTTGAAAATTCAATTTTTCAAACCAATTTCTCCCCCTTTTTGTTATATCAAAAAGAATTTAAAATGACATTTAAGTTCAAGATAACATAGGAGGCAAAAAAAATTTTGACACACTTAAAATTTTGGTTTTAAAAATTGGCTCCCCCTTACTCAAAGCATCATTGAAATTGTTAGTCCATCATATATGATCATCTAGTTGCATTAAAAAATAAACAAAAGAAATCAAAAACAACTAGAATTTTACCAACACTTGAACTCAAGGGAGGATGTGAAGCCTTCCTTCTTCAAGTGTTCTTTCTTGTGTGTATGGAGCTCCCCCTCAATGTTTGACTTGTTGAACATCTCCATCACACCTACAATAGACAATCAAGTAATTTTTGGTATCCAAATTGCTTTGGATCCATAAACGTTAGTTGCACAAAATTTAGTCCCCTTAGGAATCCATTTTTCAATTTCATCCTTTTTAGTTGAAGTGGTTAGTCCTTTTGGGACCCAAACACTTCTAAAACATTTTCCATTCACAAATCTAGGGGCACTAGATTGTCTAACATAAAAATTTGATTTTCCAAAATTGTTTTTCTTTTCAAGATCTTTGGAAATCAAATCCTTTTCTACTTGAACATGTTGAAGCAATTTTTGTAAATCAAGACATTTTAGTTCAAACTCTTCAAGTTTTGCTTCAAGTTCAAGTTTGGTTTTAGAAAGCAAATCATTTTGAATTTTTAACTTTGAAATCAATTTATTGTTTTTCAAAATGTGGCTTTTAAAATCTAAAACCAATTCATCATAGGCATCTTGTAATTCATCAAAAGTGTAAGAACATGAAGTAGATGAATTAGAAGTTACCCTTGAATCTTCTTCGATGGCCATAAGGCAAAGGTTGGCTTGTTCATCGTCGGTGGAGTCCTCATCACTCCAAGTAGCCACATGTGCCTTCTTCTTATGGCTTGAAGTGCTTGCCCTCTCCTTTCTTTTAGGTTCTCGTTCAAGCTCTCTCAAGGCTTTCTTCATGAACGGGGCACACTTCTTGAAGAGATGAACTATCTCTTCATCTTCATCCTCCTCTTCACTTGAGTAGACATGATGGCAAGTGGAGGATTTGAGAGCCATGGCACTTGCATTGATGCCAAGCCCTTTGATTTTCTTCTCTCCCATAGCTCTAATTTCTTCCCTCTTCTTCTCATCCTCTTTGTTCTTCTTCATGATTTGATGAGTAAGGAGTGACCCCATGAGTTCATCAAGCTTCAAAGTCTTCAAATTTTTAGCTTCGATGATGGCGGTCCTCTTTGAGTCCCAAGACTCGGGAAGTGAGTAGATGAGCTTTCGAACAAGCTTTTCTTCCGGGATGGCTTCTCCAAAACCTTTAAGACCATTGGTGATGGTGGAGAACCTATCAAACATCTTCTCGATGTTCTCTTCCGGATCCATTTTGAAGTTCTCATACTCCAAGGTTAGGAGCCCAATCTTGGTCTCCTTGACTTCATTTGTCCCCTCGTATGTGACTTCAAGCTTGTCCCATACCTCCTTGGCACTCTCACAAGAAGACATCTTCTCATAGATTGATGGACCAAATGCACAAAATAAAATGTGCAAGGCTTTGCAATTTAGCTCCATCTTCTTGCGATCGTCGGCACTCCACTCCGCTTTATTTCTTTTAGGCACGAACGGGCCATCTTCAACTACATCCCATAGCTTGTAATCTTTTGATTTGATGAAGAACTTCATCTTTGTCTTCCAATGGGCATAGTGGTCTCCGTCGAAGAAAGGCGGTTTGTCGATGGATTGCGCCATTTGAGCCGGTCGATGAAATAGTGATCGAGCTTGCCGGATCTTTTCAATAGGATGTTAATCCTCTTCGATTGAGCCAAGCTCTGATACCAATTGTTGAGTTGTATGGAGCTCGATTCGATCAACCAATTTAGCTCACCAAGTGGTGGAGAGGTGGATATTTGGGTGGAAGGGTTGTGGAAGCTAGAAAGATTAAAGACACAATGATTTATAGTGGTTCGGCCTTCTAACAAGCACCTACATCCACTACCTTAGCTTCCCACTAAGGATTTCACAATCAATCCACTAATTGATTTGTCCCCTTTTTTAGGACAAGGAGGCAACCCTTACAACCGATCAAGCTTCTACCCAAAGCCTTGATCAAAACCCTCTTTTACAAAGAGAAACAAGAAAGCAAACTTAAACCCTCTAATAGGTGTTTGTTTGCACAATGAAGCACTCACCCAAAACCTAAAACACTTGAGCAAATTTAACAATTTTGGCTCACTAGTGTTTGTCTATACAAGAATTGACAATTTAAGTGCTAAGACATTTTCTTGATCAATTGATGTTTTACAATATGAGCATTAGCCTTCTCTTGATGCTTGGAGGTCCTTTTTATACTCCCAATTGAGTTTGTAGCCGTTACTAGCCGTTGGGGATGAATTGGAGCCGTTGAGGACTTTATTTCCCTTCATAAATGCTGTTCTGCAGCTACCAATATCGATACTCGTGAAACGGTATCGATACGGCCTTCTTGAGGAAATAGCTGTTGGGCTCTTGCCAGCATAGGCGTATCGATACGCTTGAGGGCGTATCGGTACGGGTCCATATTTGAATAGCCGTTGGGAAATAGCCGTTGGGGTAGTTGAACAGGGATCGGTACGCTGACGTGGCGTATCGAAACGACCCCGGTCCGTATCGATACCCTAAACCCTCGTATCGATACGGGTTTTGACAGTGGCCAAACTGGGCCAAAAAGGTATCGATACCGGTACAACCGTATCGATACTGGTGACGTGAAAACACAAGTTTGGCTGTTTAAAACATGAAAAATCTTTGCCAAAAACCTCTTAAAATACCTCAAACATAAATTCAAGTTGTTTGGACTTAAAACCAAGTTTTAAATTCTTTTCAAATTAGTCCAAAACATTTTTCAATTATTATATCAAAACATAAGTTCTACAGATATTGACTCTACTTGAAAACTAACTGATATGATATTAACTGACTCGAAACTGACTGATTTGATATTAACTTGACTTAAAACCTAATTGATCTGATATTGATATGACCTAAAACCTAACCGATCTGATATTGACTATACTCAAAATCAAAATCTACTCAAATTTATATAGACTCGAACTAAACATGATCCAAAAAACTCAAACTAAACTCGAAATCGTAATCGATATTGACACATACTTGTGTGCAGGCAAAACCAGGGCCCCCTCTTTTTCTTTCATCACTGCTCTAACCTAAAACCTCGCATTTTCCCACGTGTCTCCCTCTCTCTCTTTCTCGTTAGCTGCAAGTTTTTGCTTCAAATGAGCAAACCCTATTCTGTTTGTTTTCTTCAGATTAATCAAATGAGCAAACCAGTTACATTCACTTAATTTTATGTAATGAGGTGCGAACTATTAGAAATAAGAGAAGGGTCATAAAGTCGGAGGGGTCTGACATCCACAAATTTTTGAAAAAAAATTGTATTATAGCTTAAATGTTTTTGAAAATTTTGTCAGGCCCCTTCAAAATTTATTAAAATTCCAATAGAATTTTAAAAGTTTTTTTATATTTTTAATTTCCCCCTTAAATTGTTAAAAACTTTCATGAAACTTTCCCAAAAAAAATTAGACTCTCATATTTAAAAATGAATTTATTATTAAATCCCTCAAAAGTTTTTTAAATTTTGGATAGACCACTAAAAATTTAAATATTTTAACTAGTCCTCTCAAATTATAAGGTCAAGATTCACCATTGTTAAAAACGTAAGGAGTGCAGAATTATAAAATTTTAGGGCTGCGAAATTAGATTATCGATAGAAAATACAAAGGAAATATCTGAACAATAGAAAAAAATTAAAATTTTTAGGAGGTGACACTGCTCCCTCCTAGGGGTGTTTATATCTGGGTACCCAAAAACTCGACGCGTGACCCAGCCCATAAGAACCGGGTACTCGCAAAATCGGGTACCCAGTTCACCTTTTTTTATATTTTTTAGATCCATTTAAAAAAATCACATAAGACACACATAAAATTTAAATTTTCATAATACATAATTCAAACACAAAAATTAGATTTGAAGTTAGTTTTAAGAGAGAAATATTTCGATATATATGTATATATATTAAAGTTTATCAGCAAACGAAGATATTAAAAATATTAATCTCAATCGTGACTTTTCCTTAGAATATCATATTGACGTATTAATATAAATATGTTTTTAAAAAATATAAAACATAAAAGTACATAATACAGTTCTAGGATAAAAATAGTAAGAGCCTAAAATAAAAAAGAATTTAAAATTTAAAAATATATATTAAAAGAACCGGGTTGAGTACCCGGCTATAATTTTTTTGTCTTGACCCGACCCGACTACCTGAGAAAAATCACGAGTCGAATGCACGGCTCACAATTTGGGTATTTTCATTACAAATATCCAATAATTTTTAATTAAATCGACATGTCAGATAATTCAGATCGAGTATTTTTAAACATTTATACTCCTTCTAACACCCCTCGATCCATCCATAAATCCTCCTTTTTCTTATCAAACTGTCAAATGATCCGTGGTCTAGTAATTATTGAGTAAATATAATAAGGAAAATACTTTGATGCACAAGCTTGTGTAAACTTTAGTTTACACAAGCCCTTTAATTTTAGGGTTTAGGGTTTAGGGTTTTAGGTTAGGGTTTAGGAGTTTAGTATGTAGGGTATATAATTTAAGGTTTATGGGTAGAATTTAGAATTTAGAGTTTAAGGTTTAGGGCTTAGGTTTTAGGTTGCTAGGGTTTGTGATTTAAATTTTAAATTTTATAAAAGAAATGTGTAAAAAAAATTTACACAGCTTGTGCATCAAAATAAAACCCATATAATAATGTCATTATCTTAATTAAATCCTATAAAAAAAGCAAGTCAGGTCCAACTAGCTGACCAAGGGAAAGTGCCAGGAACAGTCATTACTACACCAAAATATTTAGCTGCTGATTCATTTCATAATAATTGGTAATGGTATGTTTTCTACAAGGGAATTAATGTTTGTAGAGCTTGGTATGTTTTCCTATGAAATTTTATGTTAAAGATACAAACTTTATATATAAAATATATATATATATATATGAGAATACGAAAATTTCAGGGGTATAAAATTAGATAATTAATATAAAATATAATTTTTTTTGAAAAACATATGATAATTCGAACATTTTAAGAAATGCGATCACCCGTAACATTCCATCGATACATCCTAATGAGAAGAGTATGCAGTCTTCTTGGTTTGTGTCTTTGATGAAGGGACAAAGCTCAGCGCAATCATAGCCGACCTGCTAGATTATGATCCCACAATCATGGTCTAACATATAATGTGTTCATAAAATAATTCTAGACAGTGTGTTTTTTTATTAGGAGCTTTATTTTCAAACCTTACCTGTTTGAGACAACACAGTGGAAATCCATACCCCATGTGCTCGTCTCAGTTTAAGTTATGTAAAAGACTGATTAGAATTAGACACAGATTTTGATGATTCGGGTAAGAAATGATGTGAGAGGAACACTAAAACATGCTCTATATGTGGAGGAACATGTCTAATCTTGTACGCTTGTTCATTGCTTCATATGATAATGTTTGGACAAAATGTCAATCTGGCTGTTAATTATCATGTTGCATGTTTAGTGTATTCAAGGCAGTTTATCTTGTTTTTAACAATCCTATTAACGAAAAGGGCGGAGTCGGAAAATTTAGGTTATAGCGTTAGAATTTTTTGTTACCTTCAAAAAATTTAAACTGTAATATTTAATAGATTAATATCTTATACGCTGGCGGTGGAAACTAAAAGTTTTCACAAGCGCTTTAGTTTTAGGGTATAAGGAGTTAATTTAGGGTATAGGATTTATGGATTTAGGTGTAGGTGTTTAGAATTTAGGGATGATTGTTTCAATTTAAGGGTTTATGGTTATAATTTAGAGTTTATAGCTTAGAGTTTAGTTTTTAGGGTAATATGATGAGGATTTGAGTTTTAACCTATAAACTCTAAATTATAATCCTAAACCTTAAATTAAAAGAACTATCCCTAAATTCTAACCCCCTACACTTAAACCCTATACCCTAAAAGTAAGATGTTTGTGAAAACTTTCAGTTTCCACCGCATGTGTATATGATATTTATCCATATTTAATTATAGGCTAATAACTTGATTATAAAGTTAACTTTCGTAATAAGAAATCAACCCAAATGAGTTTAAATTACTTTGAACTAAAGTTTAATGGACAAAATTTAGTCATGTACAAGCTCGCGCTACATGCTTCGAATTCGAATCACAAACTCTAACTTTCAACTATATATATGATTATTTAAATTAAACTGCCCTGAAATTCATTTGCTTGACAGACAAAGGATTAGAATATTGCCATGAATGGAGGCGACAACCCTTCGATTCCCCACTGATCTTTGCACATAACTGTCTGTCTCTTTTTTTAGTACTATTTGTGGTTGCAGGAACAGTGAACCTTTGCACCTCATAATATAATGCTCTCCATACCCTTTATTTGCACCATCTTCCATTGCCTATAAGCTCTTCCATTCTCTTCCTTCTTTCGATCTCTCCCCTACCTAACATCGATCATCGTTGCCGTTGTTTCGATCACATAATTAAATCGGTCGACTTAATTCCGTTTATCATAGCTTGAGAGCCTGCAATTTCCTCTCCTACACAATGGAGTATCAGCCTAACACATCTCTTGGTTTAAGCCTACCCAACAATCAGCTCAACCTAGAGCTTGTTCTCGAACCATCATCGTCCCCGTCATCGCCCCGCAGTCCATCCGAACCCCGAGTTTTCTCGTGTAACTATTGCAGCAGAAAGTTCTATAGTTCACGAGCACTAGGAGGCCACCAAAATGCACACAAACTAGAACGGACTCTTGCCAGGAAAAGCAGAGAGCTAAGCTCAGTTATCGGTAGTTCCAGCCATGGTCGACGTCTACAGTCACCGACGGCTCCGTCTGAACAACGAGGTCGTCGAACCGGTAGGTTCGAATTCGATGGAGAAATGAGCTACGGAGGAAGTCATGACATGAAGTACGTTTCCATGGAATACAGAACGGGGAACGTTGAGGAGGAGTATAGTCACGTGGACTTATCTTTGAGGCTTTGAAATTACCGCAGTTGCACTCCTATTAATTTGAAATTGTATTCCCATTTTATGTCAACTTTACAGAATATATTTGAAGTTTATGACTACCCCTTCTCAAATTAGCTTTTTAACATAAAAAAGCTATTAGTTAAATAACAATTTTTAAATTTAAAGATTTAAATAAATTTTTATCCTCCAATATTTAATTTTAACTCCGTCTTTTACTTTGTTATAATTACTTTAGGCTTTTGAATGTTTAATGGTAGGAAGGTGTATAATTCCACAGATTCAAAATGAACCACGGCGATTATTTAGAAAATATGATAATTATATTTATTTTAATAGTTTTTAAAATTAATTAATAATTTATTAATGGAAAATTATTAAATACACCTATTGTGTAGTCTGTCTTAAGGTTAAAAGGCTTTAGTATTTAGGGTTAGTTTGAATGGTTTCAAATTTAAAGTTTATGGTTAAAGTCTGGAGTGGTTCTTGGAATTTAAATTTGGTGGTCACTTATTTACCTTATTTTAGAGATTAAAGGCTTTAAATTTTTTTAGACAATCAATTTGACTACAACAAACTAAATAGCATCAAATAATTCATTTTGTTAAATAAATCTTCTTACTTGAAAAAAAAAATTAAAAATTAATAATAATCCCCAATTGGTAAAAATGACAAAAAAGTTGAATTGATAAAGGGATGAGTAAAGAAATTCGGGATCAAACATTTTTCTTGTTAAATATAACGTTTTAAAGAGGTAAGTGTGATATCGTGAAAGTTCTTCCGAGTTTTAAAGACAAAGGTTATAAAAAGTTCGAACATTTAAGGATTGACCAAATGTAACCTTACCCATAATTGAGTTACCCAAATGTAACATTACTCATTTTTGAGTGACTCAAATATAACTTTTAAAAATTAGGTGACCTAATGTAATTTTACCCATAAGTGAGTGACATTCGTGGTAGTTTAACCAAAAAAATTAATGGTGGGTCACGTGACCCACCATGGCCCTTAATAGATTCGCCCCTGGTTAGAGTTTATAGCTCAAATTTTAGGGTTTAAGTTAGGGATATATATATATATATTGAAATAGCTACTAAATTTTCATTAAACCATAGAAAAATTCAATTACAACGCAATTAAGAAGAAAATGATTTGGGTTAAAATAACCCAAAAAATTTTTACAACTAAAAAACAATGAAAACGAAAATTTCTATAAAAATACGCATACCAACGAAAATTTAAAAGTTTCCTGAATCTCCTTGTCTCTGTCCAAACGAAAATTTCTATAAAAATACGCATACCAACAAAAATTGCTCACTAAATTTTAAATTTACACCATAAGCACTATATTCTAGACGTTACAAATTAAACTCTTAATTTCTAAATTTATAATTCCTAGAACAAAAATACTCGACAAAATATGTATTGAATAATTTTCTAAATACAAACGATGTAATAATATGGTAGCTGTCTTCTTTATTATGTTACTACAAAGTTATTATTTAAGACAACTAGCCATGGTACTCACCGCATATAATATTTTCTAATGTTCAGTGATTAAGGTGTAGTTTACCCTAAAAGAAAATAAACAACACACCGACTAGTCTTTTAACTCTAATAATACCACTCCTTTAATTTAATCTGAAGCAGTGATTTTATTTAGTGAAGCTCTTCAACTGTGTTCTCTTTCCCGGCTGTTCTTCTGGCTTCCACATTTATGTACAGAGGTTACTGTGGGGCTTTTGAAATTCTTGTAGTTCTTCTGATATAAGCACTGGATTATTAGTTTTGTACAGAAAGTTACTGTGGGGCTTTTGAAATTCTTGTAGTTCTTCTGATTTAAGCACTGGATTATTAGTTTTGTACAGAAAGTTACTGTGGGGTTTTGTTTTTCTCTTGCAGAATCCCTTTTCCTGCACCTTGGCAACCTGGATCAGGTACTTCTCTTGATTTCCTCATCTTGGTTACCTTGTTTTTCATTAAAATTTGCAGCTTGCTTCTGGGTAGTTTTAAAAATGTGATTTTTAGCCATCCGGGGTTGGAGTTTTCCTGCACTGCTGTATTTTCATTAATGTGCTTTGAATTAGAGATATCTATCAGGTTCTTTGTATTTTCATTAGTTTCTCTGATTTAAGTACTTTGTATTTTCTATTGACAATCTAATTCCGCACCCCCTGCATTTCTAATATAGCTTCATAATAGTTCGCACCCCCTACATAAAGTCCTGCTTCTGTCCCTTTAAAGTACTATCCTTTTTGTGCAAAATTACAAGAACACCAGGTTTTAAACAGCTTTGGACACAATAAATCTTGCTGTTACTGAGATTTCTGCTTGACATAGGTGTCAACTGCTTCTTCAACGAAGAGTTAATTCATTTGGTGAATGTTATGCAATGCCATGTCGAGTGAGTCTTGTGCTATAAGCTTAGAAGCAAACTAATCTCTCTGCTGTAAAAGTGAACAATATAGACCTTGCACATTTCTGTAAAACTGTAAAAATATGATGTCTTGTGGTGCTTGAAGCCATTATTGTGTTTTAACAAGCATTGAACTTTGGTTTTTTTTCTTCTGGCCACGTCACTTTAAAACACTTCAAGTTAGCACTTTTTGAGGTTCAAGTTTACTGGTGTTTAAAATTTTAGCTCTTATCTTCAAAGTTAAATGTAGAGAGAGTAATTGCTAACTTTTACAGTAAAGGGATTAATTTGCTCTTCGGCCTATATGATAGAGATCCATCAAGTAGTTTAACCATTTACTTGTAAGGAGTCAAAAGAGGTCCACATCCGCCTTTTCTGTCCAGTAATACATGAATGTTGATTCGTTCTAATCTGCTTTAAAAGGTCGCATGCAACATTATCCTCGTGTAGATGAATTTGGTGTCATCTACCTGGTTAGCATGTGTAACATCATCCTCATGTAGATGAATAGGGAATTTTACTTTGCCTAACCTACTAAGTTAGCATTAAACTTGCTCCAAATTAGCACACTTTCTGTTTTAGTTTTTGAAGCCTGAGGCCATTATTTTGAACAGAGTTTTACTATGCAGTTAGAGTTTCTAGGGCTTTTATGAGCTGTTTATTTTGTCTTTTTCCCACATAAATTTTCAGCATTAGCTGAATTAAACTATCCGACTCTGCTTTTGTTTGCAGAACATTTAGCATCTAAGTGAATCTGAGAGCAAACTGCACGACCAGATGAGTCTTGAAAGATGTCTTGAAAGCATGCTTCTGGTTCTAATTGGCATGTTTTCCAATGTGCTAGGTAATTTAGCAAAATTATCTTGGGTTTCTTTTTTTGGTCAGTTCCTGTTTGGAATGTTGAATCTTGCAGGTTGAAGAATCAGCTGTAAAAATGATAATCATTATAATTGATGTTTCTTGTTAACGAGATTCTGCTCTGATTTAACTTATCCTATTCGTAACTACTGTTTATACTTCTCATGGTTCAAATACTGCTGCTGAAAGTCATTGTAAATTGGAACCATAATCGTGGTTCCTGGTAATAAGTACTTTAGTTTAAATTGGTTTATGTTTCAATTTTCTTGCCCAAGTATTTAAAAGTAACCTTTCAGACATGCCCTCGAAGATCTAGAGACCATTGAGAACTAAGTGTTTTTTTTTCTTTTCCTTTTTTCTCGTGCTCCTTTTTTATTTGCTTTTATTATTTTGTCCTCAACTTATTTTGAGCTTTTCTTGGGTTATGAACTAGTAGGTGCTTGTAATAATGTTTCTTGTAGATTTTTTTTCTGACGAGATTCTTCATCATAGGTGCATTTGTTGGGGTAAACATAGGTACTGATGTTTCCAGCATGCCATCAGCTTCGGACGTGGTTGCTATTGTCAAAGCCCATCAAATTACTCATATACGGCTTTATGATGCTGACTCTCACATGCTGAAAGCCCTTGCTGGTAGTGGGATTGAAGTTACCGTTGGTGTGACAAATGAGGAAGTCCTAGGAATTGGAGAATCTGCATCATCAGCAGCAGCATGGATCAACAAAAATGTTGCGGCTTACGTGCCTTCCACCAACATTACAGCCATTGCTGTTGGCAGCGAGGTTCTTTCCTCAATCCCTCATGCTGCCCCAGTGTTAGTTACAGCTATGAATAACCTGCACAGGGCTCTTGTGGCTTCTGATCTCAATTTCCAGGTCAAAGTTTCAACCCCACAATCCATGGACATCATCCCCAAGCCTTTTCCCCCATCTACCGCTACCTTTAATTCCTCATGGAACTCTACAGTATACCAGCTTCTTCAGTTTTTGAAGAACACCAACTCCTATTACATGTTAAATGCCTATCCGTATTATGGTTACACTGATGGAAATGGCATTTTTCCGATTGATTATGCTCTTTTCAAACCTCTCCCCTCTGTCAAACAAATTGTTGACCCGAACACTTTGTTCCACTATAACAGTATGTTTGATGCAATGGTTGATGCAACCTATTATTCTATGGATGCTCTCAATTTTTCTGCTATCCCTATCGTTGTCACAGAAACAGGGTGGCCTTGGCAAGGTGGATCCAATGAACCTGATGCCACTGTGGAAAACGCTGAGACCTTCATTAATAATTTGATCAGGCGAGTTTCCAATAATTCAGGCCCACCTAGTCAACCAACTATTCCTATCAACACATATATTTATGAATTGTTTAATGAAGACAAGAGACCGGGGCCTGTCTCTGAGAAGAACTGGGGGTTCCTGTATGCAAATGGAAGTGCTGTTTTTCCTCTGAGTTTAAGTGGTTCGAGTCAGATCACTGGAAATTCTACTACAGTTTTCTGTGTGGCAAAAGATGATGCTAGTGAAGATAAGTTACGGGATGGACTTAACTGGGCATGTGGGCAGGGCAAGGCCAATTGCAGTGCTATACAATCAGGGCAGCCGTGCTATCTCCCAAATAACATCAAGAACCATGCATCTTATGCTTACAATGATTATTATCAAAAAATGCATACTGTTGGTGGGACATGTGATTTTGATGGAACAGCCACAATCACTAATAATGATCCAAGTAAGTTTGCATAAGTTTTCTCACCATGTTGATCTTATTAATTTTATCTGCAATATTTATTTTTAAAATACTTAAGTAGAAGTTTAAGTTTCGGTCCAGTAAGAAATTTTCTCTAGCAGGCTTATGTGATGCAATTTCAAAATCTGGGTTTTCTTCAAACAGAAGTTATTGGTTTCTTAATAGTTTCCCGTTCAATCTAAGCTTTTGTATAGGAACCTTTTTAAGGAAAGAAGCATACTTTTTTGGAGCTACAAAGCGAAATTTTCATTATCTTGATATTTCTATTAAAAAAGAAGGATTCAGTACAGTGGTGGGTGATTGTATGAACTATATTTCTAGTTGTTAAATTGTAGATCTTCTTGTTAGCATTTCTAATTGTAATCCATTGACAAGTATGGCGAACAATATTTATGCGTTTTGTCTCCTACAAGATTATTGAGAAAATTCTAGAAATCCCGAGGTTGGTCATTCACCCTAAAACCAATGGCAATAGCTGGTTTAGTTCAACTTGGATCTAACGCGATAATAGAACCTAATATTAGCTAATATGGGATAACACCACTTGTTTTATTGGTTTTTTGTTGTTGTTGTGATCTCACTGGATTTCTTTATCACCTACTCCACCGTCCCCTCTTTTTCTTAATCCTTGTATCTTTAGGCCAGATGGCTTTCTTTTATTTAGCTTTTTAATGTTCAGACAAACTTTCAGTAGATGATGTGACAGGTTTTAGCTTTCTAGATTTTATTAATAGAGGGGTTGCTGATATAAACAAACAACTGCAGTTTGTTAAAAATTACAACCATTGTCTACGTGGCTTTTTTCTCGAGTTTGTTACTTATCATTACATTGTACTATCTTTCCTTTACTAGACAGTATAGACTACCGAGATTCTAAAGTTGATCAAAATAATACTTTGCATCCTTAATGGAAAAAAAGAGAGCATGCTTTAGAGCAAGAATTTCCTGTTCTACTGTTTTCCTTTTATTGTTTTATGGGACAGTGTCATAGACTGCAGCTTAACTTTCTATCAAGTAAGCTGATTTGCTTGTGGACATCGGCCATTTGCTTTTGTTGCAATTGGCATGTTAACAGTTTTATCAAGACTAATTTCAGATCCATGGATGTACATTGCCTGTGCGTTATCCTACCCGATATTCATTTTGTTTCATTTGATAGATATATTACGATGTAGGGGAAATCATAGTTAGAACTGTATGCATGTGTCAGCGAATAGTTATCTACATGTTTCTCGTGTGCTGATTGTATTTTGAGTATTTTTCTCTATGAAAGATATATGTTGGAACATGAGTATAGGGATATCATCTTCCAAGAACCCTCCAAATACATGGAAAATTTTGGAAAATATTGAACACACCCATTTAGACACATCCTACACTCACACCTGAGCCCAAGTAACATAGGCCATGATCGTTTTCTATCAAATGTTCCGTTGCTATCTTATTATGTAATTGTTATGCATTCTTCCCTTATTTTTGACTTTTTGCTTCGATATCCAGCTTAATCAATTCGAATGGCTAATTATTGTATTTGTGGATAACTTGTGCAGGTTATGGGACCTGTATATTTACAGGAAGGTGAGGTTTCAAATCTTTTACTGTGTGATTTGTGTTAACAGTGTTTTCAGTTAGGACCTTGATTTTCCCCCCTTGAAACAGTTCTAATTCGAGCACGGGTGGAGGGGCTTTGCCCCCTGCAGCATTCGGTCCTATAAGTTCCAGAGGGAGTACACAGCTTCCGGTGTCCAAGGTTCAATTCCTAATCTCAGCAGCTTGTCTTGTTGTAGTCTTGCTATAACACTCGATTTACATCTCATTGGCGGACTTAAACTGCGATGAAATTACATTTAACATGCAAGATGAAGTAAATTAATGAAATCTTCTGAAGCTCAATGATGACGGTGTTCGCATGTTCGTCCTCCCTGTTTTTGATTCCATTGTTAAGCTAGTTGTTCAGTTTTAGTTGTGGAATCTTATTACCTTGGATTGTAGCATTGAATTTTGGGGACAGGAAATGAGAATTTTGTGGGTATTATTTTGTAGGTCAAGCTCCAGTTCATTGTTTTTCATCATTTACTATATTCGTTCGGTTATTTTTTAAAATATACTGGTTTGGTTACATGTTAGTATTCGTCCGGTTACTTAAATTAATGTATTATTAAAAAGCTGATTATAACAACCTCCATCAATGTGGGATCAATAAGGGTTTAACAAAGGAGCATTTTCAAGGAAAAATAATCATATTAGTTGAAAGATCCTATGGATTATTCATGAAATATGGAGTTTTGGTTTGCATAATCTTGATATCTTGAATTGTTGCATGAGAAAGTTTAAGAATATATGATTTTTCATTATTTTTTTTATATAAATAGCAACATGACATATTTTCTGTTCTTTTATGCACTATATCCAAATAAAATATTAATTTTATAAAAAAATATAACATAAATTGTAAGAATATATTTATAACATCAATTAAAATATATTAATTTTATGGAAATTCTTAATTACATTAATTTGTAACTAATATATTTTAATCAATGTTATAAATATATTTTTATGATATTTACAATTAATGTTATAATAATATAGTTTTATAAATATAAATATAATTAATTTAGTTTAACATGAATATTTATAGCTGTGTTCAGTGGTTAGACCTTGGACTGCTCCCAAGAGGCCTAGATTTGATCCTTGCATTTGCAATTTATATTTTTCTCACTTTTCTACTAATAAAATGATCACACGTGTCATCTTATTAGATGATATTAATTTATTAAAAAAACAAAAATATTATATTATAAATATTAAATTAAATGATAAAGTAGATGTAAATTTAAAATTAATAAAATTTATAAGGACGGAAATGAATAAACAAAACTTAAGAGACCTGACATGTTAGTTATTTTTTTTTATCAAAGTCAAAAACTTATCGAAGGGTTACGTGTCACAATTTTATTTGCTATTAATTATTTTAACGAAAATTAACGGTTTAAAATAATTTGTATAACGAATTAATGTTTAGGAACAATTCCGACAAAAAAATCTAGTTAAGAATTTAAGAGAAGATGCATAAAACCATAAATATTCTACTATCAAAGTCAAAAACTGATCGAAGTGTCACGTGCCACAATTTTATTTGTTATCAATAAGAATTTAAGAGAAGATGCATAAAACCATAAATATTCTACTATACTTACCATCATTCTACTATCAAAGTCAGAAACTGATCGAAGTGTCACGTGCCACAATTTTATTTGTTATCAATTTTTTTAACGAAAATTAACGGTTCAAAATAATTTGTATAACGAATTAATGTTTAGGAACAATTCCGACAAAAAAATCTAGTTAAGAATTTAAGAGAAGATGCATAAAACCATAAATATTCTACTACACTTACCATCATTCTACTATCAAAGTCAGAAACTGATCGAAGTGTCACGTGCCACGATTTTATTTGCTATTAATTTTTTAACAAAAATTAACGATTTAAAATAGTTTGTATAACGAATTAATGTTTATGAACAATTCCGACAAAAAAATCTAGTTAAGAATTTAAGAGAAGATGCGTAAAACCATAAATATTCTACTATACTTACCGTCATTCTATTATTAAAGTCAAAAACTGATCGAAGTATCACGTGCCACAATTTTATTTGCTATTAATTTTTTTAACGAAAATTAACGGTTTAAAATAATTTGTATAACGGATTAATGTTTAGGAACAATTCTGACAAAAAAATCTAATTAAGAATTGAAGAGAAGATGCATAAAACCATAAATATTCTACTATACTCACCATCATTCTATTATAAAATCATAAATATTCTACTATACTTAACAATTCCTTTGGTCGGTGGTCGGCAATTAATTTTAGTATTGATTGTTGACCACCGAATCTATTAGTATTTTTATTTTTATTTTATTTTAATAAGAATTTTTTTGTCTTTGTGACACGCTTTTCCCTCTTTTCTTGTGACATGTCTTTATTTTTATTTTGTGGTTTGATTCATCTGTCTTTGTGACATGTTTCAGCATACCCTAACGATCGGTTGTTGTTCGCACATAGATTCAATCTCGGTTGATGGTCGTTTGCCGATGAAATTAGTCCTGGGTAGCGGTACTTTTTGCTTGACAGCTTGGATCGCGTACCATTTCTTCTTTCTTTATGCGTCTTGTTTGGATATAGACAATAAGATTCAGGAGGCTGCTAAATTTGTTGGTATGCTTATCTTCATAGGAATTTTCATTTTTCTTTGTTTTTGGGTTGTAAGGATTTTTTTGGTTGTTTAATCCAAATATTCTTCTTATTGGATGTATTGTAATTTGGATGCATTGTAATTATGATTTTTATGGATTTAATAAAAATTTAGTGGCTTTTATCAAAAAAAATATTTTGGGTAAAATTTTGATATATAGAATGTGTAAATTAATTTTACACAAACATACATAGTCATACTATAAAACTCAAATCCTAAAATTTTAATCCTAACCCTACAAAACTAAATCCTAAACCATAATCTATATACTCTAAATTCTAAACCATACAACCTAAACCTTAATCTTTAAACCATAAACTAAAACTTTAATCCCTACAACTAAAAAGCACGTGTAAATGTGTATCATTTTTTTTTTCAAATATTTTATTTCACTTACATTATAATTATCATATGTGATAAAATTTAATTTGAATATTTTCCTTTTCTCACTTTTATTTAAATTTATAGTCTGATTTCGATATGACTCAAATTTAATATATTTTATCCTCAATTCGATCCGACATGATAAAAGTACAATTCAGCCTCAATTCAATAGTCGATCTTGAAATTTTTAAAAATTCTACTAAACTTGACATGTCTCGAAAAAATTAATAAAAATATTAAATATAATGTATAAAAAAGTAATTTATAAATAAAACGAGTCAAATCAAGTAGTAAAATTTACACTCTAAACTTAAAATTGACTTAAATTTTTCAAAAAACTTGAGCTAACATAACACAACTTAATCCAAATTCGATCTTTTAAACGATAAAACCCGCCCCTATCAGGTCGAGACCGGATAATTTTACCATCCATGCTCCTATAGTATTAGTACCCACCTCTTTTGACCGGTCAATAAATTATGAGTTCAAATTGTAACGGAAGAAACAAAATTTGCAACAAAAACCATATTTTATTAATTAAAAAGGATTTCACATTTGTGCCGCTTTCTTCCCCCACATCTGATTCGCTCACACCTAACATCCCTCTTTTCGTCCCAACTTCACCACTTTTTCTCTCTCTGTCTCTTCAATTGAATCGAAAGAGACTCCATTTCTTCGTTTTCTCCTAATATTTTCTACAAACGAAGAAACCCAAAGTCGTAGCCTTTGAGCCCTTGAATTCAAATCTTTTCTCCCTGTTGAAAATAACCCATAATTCGTTCTGTTTCTCTAAAACCCTTCCGAATCTTATACTGTTGTCAACATTTCCCATCTGGGTTTTACCTCCCTTTTAGTCTCCATAAGTATTTTGGTTTGTTCGAATACCAAAACCCGGGGGGAAGAAACTGAAGGAAAAGAAGCAAAAATGGGGAAATGGAGTTTGTGGGAAAATGCGTGAAGAGAGAGTTCAAAGGAACTGGTCTTCACTCGGGAACTGTTGATTCATTTGATTCCTCATCTGGGTTTTTCAAGATCGTTTACGAGGACGGCAATTCGGAGGAACTCGATTTTCATCAAGTCGCTTCTTTTGTCATGGCTGATGCTTCTAACCCGACCTTTGACCCGAGATCCGACCCTGAGCTTGAGGTTGTCCGTGAGAAGCCGAGGGTTGGAAGGCCCAGGAAACGACGGCGTGTTGAGAGGAAAGTTCGTGTTTGTCCAGGTACTGCAAATAATGAAACCCTAGATATTAATACAAGTTTGAATTTGAATGCAAATGTTGATCTGAACGAAGGGTTTACTGGGAATTTGAAGGAAAGTGAGGATATTGATGGGAATTTGAGTGAAACACTAGATGGGAAGGGAATTGGATGTACGGCGGATTTGAATTTAAATAGGAATGGGGATATTGAAATGAAAAATGGGTTTGATTTGAATTCTTCTGGGTTTGATTTGAATCTTAATGATACTTCTTGTAGTAATAACTATTTAAATCATACTGGAATTTCTTGTGGTGAGGGAGGGAATGTGAAGAGAGGATGTATTGATTTGAATTTGGACGCAAGTTGCAATTTGGATGATAATATCAATCTTAATTGCCAAACCCCTGGGAAGGAATGTGGTTTTGATTTGAATTTAGGGGTTGATGAGGAGGTTGACAAAGATGCTATTGATGGTGACTGTGGATGGCAAGTGGACGCGAGAGAATCTACCACTTGTGCTGAGATACTTAAAGAAGCACATGTAATGGAGCAAAATGATATTGCAGAGGGTGTTTCTAACAAGGAATTGAAGAAAGATTATTCAGTTTTTGGGTCTGTTGAAGGAATCCTTGAGAAGGGTGCTGTTGTGGATCTGAATGTCGTCAAGTCTGATGGTTGTGATGGAGTTGGGTTAGAGGGTGTCCCTGAGCCTGGTACTGCAGTAATTGATGGGTGCCAAGTTGATATCGGTAGTTCGTTAAAGAAAGCTAGTGGTCGGAGAAAGAGAATGAAGGCTGGAAATGACTTGGATTCTTCAACAGAAAGGGTCTTAAGAAGAAGTTCTCGTAGAGGGTTTTCTAGAAATCATGTTTCAAGCTCACCACCACCTGCAACAACATGTGCTGTTTCCGGTTTGGCAACATCTCCTTCAGTTAGTGCAGTAACAGAAGAGAAACTGATTAGGTCAGATCGTAGAGTGTCTGAAGAGCCCGTTGTTCTTCCTCCACGACTGAAACTACCACCATCTTCTAAGAATTTGAATTTAGATGGGATTTCTGTACTTGATATTTTTTCTATTTATACATGTTTGCGGTCATTTAGTACCCTATTATTTTTAAGTCCCTTTGAGTTGGAGGATTTTGTGGCTGCAATGAAGTGCCCGTCTCCCAGCTCACTATTTGATTGTATTCATGTTTCCATTTTGCAAATTCTGAAAAAGCATTTGGAGTACCTTTCTAATGAAGGTTCTGAATCTGCTTCTGAATGTTTAAGGTATTTTTGTTCTTTCCATTTCTTTTCCATCTCTTGCCCTTGGCTTTTCAACATTGTTTCTATTTTCCAGTTGTCATTGTTTAATATTTCTTGTTGATCATACAATGTAGGAGTCTTAATTGGGGTTTCTTGGACTCCATTACATGGCCCATGTTCTTGGTCGAGTATCTGCTCATTCATGGTTCGGGATCGGATTATGGTTTTGATCTTACTTGTTTCAAACTATTCAGAAGTGACTATTATAAACTACCTGCACCTGTTAAGGTTGAGATTCTTAGGTGTTTGTGTGATGATTTGATTGAGGTGGAAGCTGTAAGATCTGAGATTAATAGAAGGTGTTTGGCATCTGAGACTGACATGGATTTTGATCGAAATATGAACAATGGGGTTTGCAAGAAAAGAAAAGCTGCTATGGAAGCAAGAGGATCTGTCTTACGTGAGGATATAATTGATGACACTACCGACTGGAATAGTGATGATTGCTGCCTTTGTAAAATGGATGGGAGTTTAATATGCTGTGATGGCTGTCCTGCTGCTTACCATTCAAAGTGCGTAGGTGTTGTGAATGCTCTTTTGCCAGAAGGTGACTGGTACTGCCCTGAATGTGCAATTGAAAGAGAGAAGCCTTGGGTGAAACCTCGTAAATCGCTTAGAGGAGCAGAGCTTTTGGGCATTGATCCTCATGGTCGGTTATATTATAACAGCTCTGGTTACTTGTTAGTGTAAGTTTGTTTTACCCAGGTTATTTAATAATGATTTCTAGTACGGCCTTTGTTGATTAGTCATTAATGCATGTCTGTATTATGATTTGGAAGTTCTACCCTGGATTATTGATGAAGAGTGACCATAATCCCTTGTTGTCTTTCATTTTTTTGACCTATCATTTCTCTCCAAATTCTTATTAATTGTCAGAAATTGTTTTAGCAGTTAGTAGCTATTATTAACCCTACTGTGTGAAGAAGGAAATGGCTTTTGGAGTTGTTATTATATATATATATATAATCCTTCAACCATAGAATCTTCATGTCATTATCCATTCAAGCCAAGGGTCTAGTTACTTATGGTATGTGATATGGTGACATCATAGACACAGCCTTTAACAGCCATCCTCTCCATTTATGACCTTTGTGTTGCTTTGATATATTTAAGAGTCATTTTATTTGACATGATTATGTTGTTTTTGGGAATTGCTGATTTCAATATAAAATCTGCTGATTGATGGTTAGCATGTTTCTATTTTAGATCATCATTCTGTGTAAATGATATTGTTGCACAGTTTTTCACCCAAAAATTTTGTTGCATATTTCTGTTTAAATTATAATGACATTGCTTATAATACATGCGCGTGTGCTCACACACACATATATGTACACAAGAAAGGTTGCTGAAGATAAGCAGGAAAACCTTGCTTCTAATCCTAGGTTTAAAACTTTTATGAATTACAAAACCAGAAGAAGGCAACTTCAAGAGTTTGTGACTTGTTACAGTAAAATAATTTATGAACAACAAATACTAGATTTAATATTCTTTTGCACATGTCCAAAAATCAGTTACAAGTTGCTAGCATTTTGTGTTATCCATGATGAATTATACATCTTTCTAATAAACTAATTCAATGGAGGAGTATTTTATTGCATCATGATATAATTTGAGTCGCTTTGGTCTATTACTCCAAATGATTTGGTTTCTGCCTGTGTTTGTGTCCATTTCTGAATGTATTATCATTTATTTTCCCAATCTTTGTTTATCCCAGATTCCATTTCTTAAACAGGATACACACATTTCCTTCATCTAACAAAATATGGGCACAAAGGATTACTTATGTCAGGGTTAATGACTTTCAATTTGTTGTTGCTTCTGCTGTTACTGACATTGTATTGTTGATATTGCAGGTTAGATTCATTTGATGCTGAATACTCATCAAATTACTACCATAGATATGACCTCAATCTTGTACTTGATGTGCTAAAATCTTCATGCCAATATAGTGACATACTAAAAGTGATTTGCAAGCAGTGGGATGTAGCTGTTGGCTCAAATGGTGCTAGTAATAACTTTGAGTCTCTGAATTCTTCTTGTTCAGAGACATGTAGAAAGCGGCAAATTCCTACTGTTAGCTCATCCCTGCCAACTATTTCTTCTGCAGAAATATGTACTATAAAGAATGGGGCTGTTGCTGGTGGAAAACCAGAAGAGAAGGAAGTTGCTGAAAATTCTGGGCATCCTGATATTGAGGTTGCAGGGTCGTCTAACATGTTGGATTTGGTGGCTGGAACAGAAATTCCATATACGAGTTCTGAAGGGTCAGCTGAAACAATGCAAATGGGTTCAGTCTTTCCTAACTTTCAGAAACAGGGATCTGTTGAGGTCTCAAACCAATTTGAGATTCTGGAAAAATGTTCAACTCTTGAAGACAGTTCTCTAGCATCTAATGATTTGGATGCCAAGCAAGAAAGTAAAAGAAAGTTAGCATCTCAGCAAACTCCATGTGTCATAAATGCAAAAAGAGGTGTTGCATCAGAATTGCAGCCTGGGAATGGCTACATGAATCGCTATAGTTTTGCCCAAACTGCCTCATTAGTTGTAGAAGAGTTAATGCGTAAGCCATCAGAAAAGAAAAATGATGATTCCCTCGAATCACTTGAGGGGATAATTGCGATGCAGATGAAGGTTATTTTGAAGAAATCCAACAGGTTTCATTGGCCGGATATTCATAATCTATACGTAGATGCTTGTAAAGAAAATTGTGGGTGGTGCTTCCCCTGTAGATATCCTGTGGATGATACAGATTGCTTGTTTAAAATTACTTTGGGTCGTGTTCCAGAAGTTTCAAAAACTGAGATGGTTGACCTTCAGTCAAGGTGGAATGAAAAGGGCCATGTTATAGATGTCATATATCATATATTTTCCATCGAAAATCGTTTGAATGGGCTTCTTTCGGGTCCATGGCTGAATCCACAATACATGAAGATCTGGCATAAAAGCATTCTCAAGTCATCTAGTATTGCATCTGTTAAACATTTATTGCTAACGGTAAGTATTTTCTGCAAAGTCTAGAAGTTTCTGCTTTATATGTTACTGCTAAGTCCAGTACTATCTCTTTCAAATTTTCACACTAATACACACACATATAATGCTGATTGCTGCGAAATGAAATTTGTTAATTTAGTGGTAGCAATGGTTGGGTCAGGTTCATTGTCTTTTCCACTTCTGTGGACAGTTTTCCATTAAGATCATTATCATTTTAGCGTTAAAGTAGGTTGGGTTAGGTTTGGCTGGACATTTGGGTTTCCACAAACTTTTTAACAATATCATGTCAAAGCAAATATTTGCAGGTTCAAATAATTTTGGACTTTATTAGAACCTTTGAGTTCTTTCGTGCATTCTTACCTGGTTCACTCAAGTTTTTTTTAGAAGGTTAGATGGGTTTATTTTGGTTATGTTAGTTTTACCCACCTCAGCTCTTTGAATAAGTTGAGCTAGGTCCTGGTTATCTATCAACTATAACCACTTCAACCATATAACACTGGTCAAAGATATAGGTTATACTACTTACGGCTTATTCTCTATCGTTTCTGACATTATCAGTTTCATTATTGGTGTACAGTTAGAGGCAAACCTGCATCATCTTGCTCTTTCAACAGACTGGATGAAACATGTGGATTCTGCCGTCGCTATGGGTTCAGCTTCTCAGTTTGTGATTGCTTCAAATCGTGGATCTGCCAAGCATGGGGTTGCAAGAACTTCGAATCCTGCTGCAGGACCAAGTATTTGTTGGTGGAGAGGTGGTGGGGTTTCTCGTCAATTGTTCAACTGGAAGGTTTTACCCCGCTCTTTGGTTTCGAAGGCTGCTAGGCAAGGTCTGCATTTTTCCTTTTGTTCTAAGTTTTCTGGTTGGTATTGTTAAAAAAAAGAACAATGATTCTGAATTTCTCTAAAGTTTAAATTCTGCAGGTGGAGGCAAAAAGATACCAGACATACTCTATCCAGAGAGTTCAGATTTTTCAAAGAGAAGCAAATCTGTTGCATGGCGAGCTGCTGTTGACTCATCAACTAATGTAGAACAACTTGCTTTCCAGGTATGATTCCTAACGACCCTCATGTCTTATTTGTAATAAATTGTAACTGCAAAAGTGGAGGGAAAATATTTATGCCCATCTTCCCGCTGTGTCTCTTGATTGAATTGTAAAGAAATGTAGCCTATTGACTTCCATCTTCATGCAGTTTTCCTATAATTTCGCAATTTTCCCATGTAGCTGGACTGATTCTAGGCTTAATATCCTGTGGCTTGAATAATTTTTTATTCAAATATTGATTTCTTTCTCATGAGGCTACATGGGAAAAAATATATAACTATATAAACACCCACGAGCCTATAATGAAAAAAATGTATTTAACTTTGGAAAATTCGAACGGGTAATATGTAAACAAAAATTAATTTATCATATTATAATGCATTAAAGATTTATTATTTTTCCCTGTATGAAGAAAAGATGTATTAATTCTTTTTCATTTAGTTTTCTTACTTGATTTTTCTTTAAAAGACAAAAAAGGTATTAAGAGAGAACTTTGGTAGAAGGGGAATTTCTTGGGATTCTTTGCCTGTTTTCATCATAGCCATGTTAAAATTACTTTTGGGAAGGGTGGAACTTTGGCTCTTTATTTTTGGTAACAGATGCAATTAACTTTTATTTGGAATTAGATGATTTTCGGTTGTTTTAGGCTTAGTTTTAAAAAGCACGCCTAGGCGTGCTTAAGGAGTAGTAGGGCGCTTGTGGGTACCGGAAAAAAACACCTCCATAGGCATAGGCGCAGCAAGGGATGGGAAGCCCACCCAGGCGCAGTGAGTTACACGCTTTTTGAAGTCACGAGGCACGATGCTTTTGGCACCTTCTGGCACCCTGGATTCTGCCACAGTCACAGCGAGGTTCAAGGCAGCCATGAATGGATGTGGAAAGAGGTTGGGCTTTGGGTTGGAAGAGAAAATGATGAAAATGGAGGGAAGTTGAAGGATTTGGGAAGGATGGGCTTTGGAGAAATAGAAATGGTGAATTGAAGAAGGGAAGCTTTTGCAGCAGCTCATTTTTGGGTCTGTGGGAAGGATGCACCGACTTCTGAAGCTAGAAAGGAGAGATTTTTTACTGGTTTCATAAACCAGAAGAGAAAGGAAGGACGGACGGCTTATCTTCTTCCTTTGGTTTTAATTTATTTCTCTATCGTGGCTGATGGCTCTCGAGCATTGTGTCTGTGGGGCCTAAGATAACATTTTAATGCACGGTTTGATGGCTTGGTTCGCTAACCCACTGCTTCTTCCTTGCTTTATTTAATGAATTGTCAGCTCTTTGTTAAAAAAACTAGGGCTTTTAGGATTTTGTCATTATTATTTTTATTTACTTTTATAAAAACATCCATATTATGAATTTCATGATTCGAACACTCAATCAAGACTGAGAATATTAATTTTAATACTGATTTTGATGTAAATTAATATAATAAAATAATATTTAGTTCTAAATATTGGGAGAAGCTAAGGTGCCGCACCCTTAGGATGCGGCTAAAAATGGCCAACATAAATTCTTACCATTTTGGTAACAATTTAGGTTGGACTGGGTAATGATTTAGGTAGAACCAAAATTTTTACCAACTGAGTAAGAATTTATGATGGAACCGAAATTCTTACGTTGTCCACAACATTTTAGGTTATAACCGAAATTCTTATGTTGTCCACAACATTTTAGGTTATAACCGAAATTCTTACCATTTGAATTAGGTTTTAGGTTGGATTTTGCTTTAGGTAAGAATTTATGTTATAACTTAAATTCTTACCAAGTTGGTAAGAATTTAGGTTGGAGGCCGCCTTAATTTAGCCGTACCATAAGGTGCCGCACAACAGAACCTCCGCTAAACATTTACTAATTCAAAAAATACTAAAATTATATATTCAAATAATATAAATTTATTAATATTTTAAAATATTCATTTTTAATAATTTTGAAGTTTTCATCTGTAATATGATTATCATGTTGTTTTGAGTACAAGATATACTCTAGAATTAATTTATAAGTTTTTAGCACAAAAAGTGCGTCTCGCCTACGAAAGGCGCGTGCCTAGGCTCCAAGGACCTTTTGCGCCTCGATGCGCTTTGCGCCTTCTAAAACTAAGGTTTTAGGTGAAGAGAATGGTGGTTGACGTTCCATTTTACATGTATGTTAAAGAAAGAAATAGTTCATCAAGTGAAGTGGAAAGAATAAGGAATAAAAATGGTGTTACTGGTGGTGTTTTCTGTAAAGATGAAAAATGCAGTAGATGTAGTAATTGGTTTTTGAGGCCGTTGAGAGGTGAAAATATGGAGGTGGCTGGGCTGAAGAGAGGAACAGTGCCGAGGCAATTTTGTACGAAGAATTTGCTTCTTCTTTTTTTAACTTCCCCATATTATTTTTGATAATGTGATGCCCATGGGAATGCTACATCCCCAGGAATATACCTTACCAAATGTGGGAACCTACTTGCCACCTGCTAAAATCTGAAGTATGTGAATGGCGTTCATCATGCCAAATGCACCCTAAAAGGAAGATGGCGAGTTTGACAAGAAGCCAGAATTAACTGGCTTGAAAGCTCTGGCAGTTCGAGAAAGTTTGGTTTTTGCCCTGGGGGGTCCGATAGGATTTAACTTTAGATGCTGGCTTGTGTATTTCCACCTTATCTTGCACATGTTAGATATGTATGCAAAGCAATGCTATTTAGTTCTAAAGTCTGTGGTATTGTTTCTTTATTTAACTTTGGCCAACTACGGTTACATCATTGAGCCATATGTATTTATTTATAAATGTCTTAATATGGTTGGTTGGTTGCCTTGATTATTGCATTTTCGGTTACATGTTTTTAATATGGTTATCAAAGTTTTCATGAACCAACCATTCTTTTGAATACTGGCTTATTTTTCGTTATATTTTCAGGTAAGAGAACTTGATTCAAACATTAAGTGGGATGACATTGAAAACACACATGCTCTCGCTACATTAGATAAGGACTTTAAGAAATCAATTAGACTGTTCAAGAAATGTGTTGTGCGCCGAAAATCCATAGAGGGAGATGTGGTGAAGTATCTTCTTGATTTTGGGAAGAGGAGAATCATCCCTGACATTGTCAAAAGATATGGGACTGTTGTTGAAGAATCTTCAAGTGAAAGAAAGAAATATTGGTTGAATGTATCTTATGTGCCCTTGCATCTTGTGAAAAGTTTCGAAGAGAGAAAAATTGCCCGGATGTCTAATAAGATGATTTCTGAAAAATCTTCTGAGATCAATAGGGTGGAAAAGATGTCATTAAAGATCAAGGGTTTTCCCTATCTCTTCTCTAAAGCTGAAAGGTCAGAGTATTATCAATGTGGGCACTGTAACAAAGATGTCCTCATCAGGTAGAAACAATGATTCTATTACTTTTAAGTGCTTTATCATTTCTTATAGTTTTAGTTTCATGGTATTTGAACTTTTGTTTCTAAGATCCCCCGTCTCAAATATGATGTCAGTCCATATTTCATAATTTGCTAATAACTAAGACTGTAAAGAAAAAAGAACTTAAAATATATGTTTTGTTAGATACTAGAGGCTAGAGCATGATAACAAAATTGATATTTTAACTTTTTTTTTCTGGTGTTCATAAATAATTATTCTTTTATGAGATAATGACACTTGCTATATTTGGGATGGAGAATTATCTGGTCTACTCAATTCTTATTCAAGCACTAATAAGTAATAAACCCTTCATAGAGAAATGATCCGAAATTTCAAAGTTCAGGGATAAGTTTTTGATCAGAACTAGAGATTAGTTTTTGGTTTGAATAGATGTTCAAGGATACCCATTTTCATAGTTTATGGCCTAATACTTAATGAGTTGTTATTCCTGAACTGTTTTCTTTTAATTAACAATGATTTTTTTTTATCAAATTGGCAGGGAAGCTGTCTGCTGTCAGTATTGTAAGGGTAAGTGGTGCTCTTCTATATTAAAGTGTATTTGGCTTGTTCTTAAATGCTTGATTTGTTTTACAAAGTGATGCTCAGCATGCTTGATGTCATTGCTTTTATGAGCTTCCGCTCATACGTGCTTTTCTTTACATACATTTCACATTTCTGATTAGTTTGATATAATTTCAGGATTTTTTCACAAGAGGCATGTTAGAAAATCCGCTGGAGCTATCATTGCTGAGTGCACATATACATGCCATCGCTGCCTTGATGGCAAGTCGAATGTCAATGCAAAAAAAGGGGGTAATGTCATGAAAAGAGGAAAGGGTGACACAAAGGGGCAGAAGACAAGCGCAAAAAGTGCAAAGAAACAGCCACAAAAAGGTAAAAAGGCTAATGAAAAGTCACTGGCAGTACGAATGTCACTGCGTTTGCAGAAGGATAAAAAGGTTGCAGCTGCTGTGCCACTGCGCCGTTCACCTAGGAAAATAAAACTAGTTTCTTTGCAAAAGAAAAAGCCTGGTAGGTGCAAGAAAGGCAAAAAGAAATCAAAGAAGAAAGCACCTAAGAAGATAAAGGAAATTTCTTGGCAGAAGAAGAGATCAATGGCTTACCATAGTTACTGGATTAATGGTCTTCGGTTGTCTAGTAAGCCAGACGATGAACGGGTGATGCAATTTCAAAGAAAATTGGTTTTTGCTCCTGATCATATGACTGTCACCCCTGACCCACCCAGATGTCTTCTTTGTAGTGAATCGGGAAATGCATCTAATTCATCCTATATTGCATGTGAAATTTGTGAAGGTAATTAATTTTCAGTTTTTTTCTATATCATTTCAAATTGTAGGCCTGTTATTAAAAACACTCCATGCTGATGTTTGAAAATTTCTTTGTTTATATTGTTTCGTAATATTCCTTTCAATTAATTGATGCAGAATGGTTTCATGGAGATGCTTATGGGCTTAATTCAGAGAACAAAAGCAAGATTATTGGATTCAGGTGTCATGTCTGCCGTAAGACGACCTCTCCTCTCTGTCCCTATATGGTGGCCAAAAGAGTTGATGACTCTCAATTGGCTGAATTGCCAAATGGTGTTGGTACTTAATTTCGAACTTAAGGTTGTGCTTGCATAAGGAAAAATTAGTTACCTGGGACTGCTTTACTTAATTTCGAAGCAGAGTATAGATGCATGACAAACTTTTAACATTGAATTGAAACCATATACACTAACATCAACATTTAATGAAAAAGTCATGTTGCAAGGTAGTAGAATGAGTACCTGGATGATCTGGAGTTTCGCAACAATCATTTGAAAGACGGTTGCAGGTGGAGCCTCTCCTGAGTTTGCATCCAGATAAGTTAGCATATCTGTTGAATTGTTAGATGATGGAGCAAAACTTAGGGTAGATTTTCAGTCTTAACATTTAATTGGTGCAACAAGACTGAGATTAAGTGGTAGGGGTTAGAGTTGCATGTAAATTCTCTGATGTTGCAATCATTGGAGATTTTTCAACAGTGCATTGGAATGATTCATTTCCAATAGAAATATAAAACAAATGTTTATTTGAGCTGCTGGAAGTTGTTCTTAACTATTGTGTGTGCTGCAAAAGTTGAGGATTATTATGCTACAACATTGTGACAGAATGCAAGCAATATCTCCCAGTTGTGAAACTCAACTATTTAATTTTTTAGGATAAAAGAATAATTTAGGGCCAATAATGGGTTTTACATTTTTTAGGATAAAAGAATAATTGTATCATATAATTTTTTATTTTTTATATTGTGGTTAATGAACTATTTTATAAGGATGAGCTTTCATGTTGGTTTAGTGGGATGAGATACTAATTTTTTTTAGCAAGGTTAAATGTTTGAATTTTGACATTGTGAATGAAAAAAACAAGATTAAGAGAATCGTCTCATATTGGGTCTCTGCAAAACTTGGTCCAAAATTAATTTTGGTTTCTAATTTGAAACCAATGCCCACTCTAGGGGTGCTTAACGAGTTGAGCAGCTCGTGAGCTGCTTGAACTCGACTCGGTCAAAACTCGGTAAACGCTCAACGCGAGTTGATTCGACTCGAACTCAACTCGAGGCCTTAACGAGTTGAGTTGAGTAAAGCCTAACTCGACTCGATAAGTTTGCGAGCAGCTCGATAATTTTTTAAAATATTTGTGGATTGTTGTTTTAGTTTTAATATGGTAGTTTGATGAGTTTGTGGATTGTTACTTTAGTTTTAATATGCCAGTTTAGTGTATTTTGTTGATTGTTAGTTTAGAATTTAGACTTTGAAAGTGCTTTATGCATTCTTTTGATATTTTTTTTGGTTAAATTTGTTAATATATGTTAATATTAAGCCCTATATAGTATTGTTAAATTTTACTTAAAAATAAGATAAATTTTTTAGTGAGTTTAACGAGTAGCGAGTCGAGCTTAACGAGCAGCGAGTCGAGTTGAGCAACAAATTTTTTTAACGAGCACGAGTTGAGCACAATTTTAACGAGCTTAACGATTCGAGTCGAACACTATCTAACTCGCGATCAACTCGCTCGATAAGTACCCCTAGCCTACTCCTAAACCTTTAGATGATTAAAAAAACAAAACAAAACCTTTAGATGATTAAAAAAACAAAATATTATGTTATTTGTCACGGACCAAAGGTCGAGTCCATTGCAAACCAGGTTGCTAAGGAAGCTCTTTGCACGATCATGGGCCTTTCACAACCCAATGGAGCCGGCACTTCCATTGGAGATGAAGAGCCTTGTACAACATATATGGCAAGTAAACAACTTAGTCAAGCATATTCCCTTGGTTTATTTCCATATTCAGTATAATCTCTAAAATTGATCTAAATTTCTTTAGATAAGGGGATTTTGTAGATAAAATTTAATCTTGATCGTCGATATAATTTAATCTTAATCGTTAAATATAGGGGGTTTCACAAATAAATAAAGGCCTACCCCACCTCATTTATGAAGTTCCTCATTTCTTCACTTCAGTTTTGAGGAATGCATAGAGCATTCACTCAAACACTCTTGCTTTCTTTTGTGAGCATTTCATTTTTCTTCTTCTTTTGCTTGTGCAAGAATCTAAGCACTCTTGTTTTGATCGTTTAAAGCTTACTTAGTCGCTACAACATTTAAGAGGGTATAAGGTCGCACGTCCTAGATAGTAAGATTTTACGAACGTGATAAATAATATCTAAACTTATTTGATAAGAAAAAATGACACCACAAAACACTAGCGAGGTCTTAGCACTCAAAGGAATCACAATCTGCAATGTCGAGAAGCAAGTTCCAATGACACCATTTTATCATTGGACAAGAGGGTCTAAACTTAAAAATTTTATAAAGTCAAGGAGGCCTAAGATGAAGCGCAACCACACTTCAAAAAAGAAGAATTCCCTTGAGGGGAAAATCAAGAACGTAGTTGAGTGATTTATCGACGAGATGTATTAGAAGTTGAACAACCGAGATAATTCCCTAAAAGCCGTGATGGCAGCTCAAAATATAAATGTATAATAAACTTACAACTTTCACGAACCGGGTTTAAAACACCAACTTTGCTCGAGTCTATCTCTTTTGATTTCCAAGGGAGATTGCAATTGATTTCGGCTGAAATAAAATCAAAAGGTCAATCTACTTAAAAATGGTAAAATAATATAAATAAATAAATTCTAAAAAACACACATATTCAATTTTTGGGAGGCGTCTTCCAGTCAAGGTTTAAGTTGCGTTAGAGGCTATCAAATGAGAAGATTCGCAAGCCTTGAGAAAGGAACATTAAGCCTTTCAAATGTTACACTTGCAGAAGAAAGCACCTAACGAAAAATTGTCCATAAAATAAGAAAGTTGATGCTATCTAAAAGAAAGATAACGAAGAAGAGGAGACACTCAAGCTTAGCTCCATCCCTAGTTCCATAGATGTCAATAAGGGACACCATAAGAAGCCTTGGAGCTCTCCTATATAGATTGTCTTGTTAAGATTATATATTGGGTGAAATATTTCTCTACACCCAATTTGTTTAATAAATAATTATTTCGAAATCATGCATGTTCATGAGATTTTGGTTGTGCGGGTATTTAAAAATTAGATACTTAATAACAAGTATGAAAAAAGTTTAATTTTAAAAGTATACCTCCTAATAACAAGTATTAGAAAAAATTGAGTTTCTAATAACAAATACTGGTAGGAAAATTAAATTTTAATATGTCTCTAATAACAATATTGAATAATTAAGCCCCTAATACGTATTGGGAAAAATTGGACTCTTAATAATAAATATTAAAAAATTAAATTTTAAGGTACACTCTAATAGCAAATCTTGAAAAAATTGAGCCCCTAATAACAAGTATTGAAAAATTTTGGCCTTAAGTATCATGAAGAAAATGGTCTATAATAACATGTATTGGAAAAAATAAATTTGAATAGTATGTCTACAATAACAATTATCAGAAAAATTAGGCCTTTAACAACAAATGTTGAGAAAAATGAACCCCTAATAAAAAACTATTATAAAAAATTAAAGTACTAGTAGTAAGTATTGAAAAAATTGGGGTCTAATAACAAGTATTGAAAAAATTGAATCCCTAATAACAAATACTGAAAATAATTAAATTTTAAGGGTTCGTTTGGTTCACGGAATGTAAGATTACCTTTGAGAATAAGATTCTCGGAATTTAACATTACTTGACACATTACTGGGAATGTGACATTACCTTGTTTGGTTTATTGTGTAGGAATGTAAGATTACTGTGTTTGGCTGGAGGTATATAAGGTTATCTGGAAGTAAAATTTACTAAATTGTCCATATGTTATATTTTCTTTTTAACATGTTAAACTTTCAATATTAACTTAAAAATACATGCACAAAAATTAATAGAATTATTTTTTGTTACACTATCTAAAATTTGTAAAAATTATATATTTATCATATTTAATATAATTATTATATTAACTATTCTTTAAAAGAACCCAACAAGTGGTCTCAGTGGAAAAATGAATGAAGTTCGTCTTAGAAGACCTGTGTTCAATCACTTTGTATATAATACCTTGTAATCATCTTTAGACTATTAAAAAAACTATTTTATATTTACTTACCCTAGTTATCCTCTATTAAAAATATTTTGTAAATTTTTAAATGCTAGAAATATAATATGTTCGAAATTTTAATTTTTTATTACTTGTGACATGTCAAGCAAATTAAAGTAAATAATAAAATAAATCTAAAAGTTGTATAATACTTATAAGAATTTATATAATAAGTTTAGCCTACTAAAATATTTTACAAGGTCATAAACATAAAAATAAAATTAAAAAATCAACTCTAAACTTATTAATTTTTAAGCAATATGCTATCGCAACATATAACTTATAAACATCATAAATATAATATTAATAAAAATACATTAAATATTTGTAACACTATTTAAATATTAAATTAATATTAAATAAAAATATTTAATTAATTTACACCACACACATTTAATCACTAATTAATTTTTACAAAGGATCTATATGAACAAAATCTATTAACATAGGGGTAATATGGTCCAAAGGGGAGGGAATTAACAAATACCTAAGAAATTCAAGGGAATCACATTCCCACCCTTTAATGAAAAACTGCTACTGTTGGGAATGTAAAATTATCCCTTAGAGGGAATGCTCTCCAACCAAACGTGGGTATGTGATTCCGGAAAAGATCATTCCCCCAAGTAATGATCTTTTCCACGAACCAAACGCCCCCTAAGAGTAGAGCTCTAATAACAAATATCGAAGAGAAAATGAGCCCATAATAACATGGGCTGAAAAAAACTGGGAATAACAAGTATTAAAAGTATTGAAAATAATTATACCATTAGTAACAAATATTGAAAATAAAATAAAACTTAAAAATAGACCCCAAATGAACCATAATATCAAATATTAAAAAAAATAAACTTCTACGAACGTCTCTTTTACCTTTGTCCAGAATCGGCCCTGATCAGATCGAAATGTGTTTTGTGAGCTTTGTAAGTTGTTTTAGTAGTTTACATTAATTATTAATTGAGAGATGCTTATAGGGAGGATACTTTTATCTATGTAAGAAGTGTGCTTGTAACTAGGAGTTTGAGAATTTAAGGTTTAAAAATATCTTCTATGATTAATCTTTTAGTTGATTATTCTTTAAATTAAACACATTTTTTGATTTTTTTCCTTTATTATTTTTGTTTTTTTATGCATTATCTATACCTTTCAACACTCCTAAGCAAAAATCTACACCTAACATAATGAAATATTGAAAGTTATAAAGTGATAGAAACCAATTCTCTACCCAATTTCTCTAATGCCCAATACTGAAAACCAATTTGATCTCCCTAATCTTTTTCCAAAAGTTTGGATCATTAACAACACATTAAATAGATATATCATTCTAAAATCAATGACTTACCTCGATTGTTCGGATTTCTCTCATTTCAGGTGATTTTAGGTACGCAGAGGATTAGAAATCTTCTTTCCAAGTTTATAAACAATCCTTAACCAAATAGGTTTGGTAAGAATCTATTAGGAGATTAAGAAATTCATTTGAATCACTAGGATTTTGTTTTCAAGAATGAGTTGAAACAAAGGAAAATCAGATTTTCAGAGAGAGCGAGAGCGGCGAATTTAAGGTTAATAAGAGGTTTAAAGACCTAATTCAATGTTTAAAGCGATATTTATAGGCCTAGGGTTAGTCCCAAATCGATATAAGGTTGAAAACACCATGGTATCGATACTCGAGCCCAGAACTATACGTTTTGACTCTTTTTTTGTTTATTTGCATTTTAGTCACCTCAACTCGTTCAAATAGAATTCCAAATTGCATTAGAACAAGCATGCACAAAGAGGTCAAGAGTTTTACACACATATATCAATAGATGCAGGAATAAGACACATGACAACAATAAATAAAAATAATAATATAGTTTAGGGGTAGAAAGTGAATTAAGCTTTTTTTTTTTAAATAAAGATTTTAATTTAAAATCTAAAAATTAAGATACTTTAAATAAGACACATGAGAACATTAAATGTTTGTGTGTGAAAAAAAATTATAGATGCAGGAAATAATCGCCCTTATTATAAAGATTTTTAAAACTTTGATACACAAGTTATACAAATTTTAGTTTACTAATACTTTTTAGGGTGGTGTTTAAAATTTAGGACATAGAGTCTAATTTTTTTTTATAGTTTACTATTATGAATTTAAAATTTGAGTTGTAAATGTAAATATTACTCTAATTTAAATCTGGAATACAAATTTTCAAAAGAAAAAAAAAGAATACAACAAATTATATTGATCCCATCCACTAAAAAAACAAAAAGTTGTAAATGACCACTCTTTTATGGAAATAATTTATGTCAAAATCAATATTAACCATTTAAGAAGAAATTACCATAGTTTTCCTCTCAAATCTCAATATATATATGTGTGTCTCAAACCAAATCCAGAACCAGCAAAGTTTTCTTAGATCCAGAAAGCAGTAAAAGCAAAAAAAAGAGTAGAAAATGGCTTCATCAAGCTTTCATTTCTTGAGCCTGACAGCTTTGTTAATTGTTGGAACTCTTTGTGGAGTTTCAGCTCAGTGCGTGACCAGTATTCCCAGTCTGGTCTCGCACTGCTCGCAATACGTTAAAATTCCGGGGCCGGTGATCCCTCCGGCCAAAGATTGCTGTGATGTGGTGAAAGGCCTGGATGTTCCATGCATCTGCAACTTGGTTACACCAGAAGTTGAGAAGCTTGTCAGTATGGAAAAAGCTGTGTTTGTTGGTAGATCATGTGGCTTGACTATTCAACCCGGAATGGAATGCGGAAGTAAGTAATAGTATTCGTTATGTCTGCAATCGTGATAAAAGACTGTAACTGAAAGCACTACTGCAACTGCAATTTAAACCCTTGATATATGTTTATATATGTATATATTTTTTTTAAGATTATTTGGTTTTTAGTTTTGACCAAGGTATTGTGCTATTGTGTTTGTTTCAGGCTATGTTGTTCCACCACATGCTTGAGGAACTCAGCCGAGTTGATGAGTGATAGAATGAGGATCCGAGTTATGTGAAGTCTATGTATTACAAATTATAAATAAAGTTTTGTGGTTATTTTCTATATTTATTTATGGGCTACTTTCCTTTAAGATTTCTTCAGCTCCTGTTTTCTTATCACAAATTTGCTATCAAATGTTTGGTTTAGATATATGAAGGTTGAAATAAGTTTATTATTTCCATTTGAATTAATATGTGAAAAAGGAAATTCATTAGACCTGCTTATACTCAAAATTGAAATTAATTAATGAATTGCTTGTTTTTATATGGTACATTATTAAAAATGAATTAAATATTTTAATTGTCTTTATTAATATATAAAATGTAGATGAAATAAGTAAAAATTATGAGAAGAAAATAGTTTTTTTTTCTGAAGAAAGCTAAGGTGATTACAAGTAGTATCTGTTCTAAATATACTCTCCACCATTTGACAATGAACGCTCAATTACCCTGCTGCAGCTGTTGGTGCTCGAACCCGTGTCCTCTAGGAACAACAACCGTTCCCTTAACCACTGAGACAAATTGGTTCGTGCATGAGAAGAAAATAGTTGAGAGGACGTTAGTATTATTCTTTTAATAGAAAAATGGTTAAAAGAACGATTGTTTTTTTTATAAGGTAAACTATTTGTAATCACCTTAGCTTTAAAAAAAATAGAGAAATGGATTGAATTTGATTTTTTTTATTTTCTTTTAAATGCTGAATTTAAGATTATGAATCAATTCACATTTATTTAGACTAGAAAATTGCTCATATGTCGTAAAATAAAAAGAATAAACTATCATATATTCTTTTTTATATCAATTCAAGTATAATTTTATTCAATTAGCGAGAAGATCATACAAAAATATCATTTATTCCTTTTTAATGTTATTATCTTACACATTTTTTCTCTTTGAACACTAAAACTTTTATCAATCTTATAGAATTTTACACTTAAATTTTGAGTTTTTAAGTATCTAAACATTATGAGTAGAATTTCAATTTAGATTTTGTTATGGATTAAGTTTCGTTGTTTCGTAATTAATTTAATTTAAGCCTAGATATATTTTTTTATTATCAGTTTGTTCTTATATTTTTTGTTGGCACCCAGTCTTTGGGTATTGTCCCGTTTAATCCGAACCGACCCGAATCTCACACTTAGTTTTAGTACGTTGAGTCTCTCAGTGAAGATTTTTTGCATACAGAAGGCCTCGAACTCGAGACATGTTTAAGTGATACCGAACTACTTACCCCTTATAATTGTGATTATATAATTATCTTAAAAAAAGTTAATTTATGGTCTAAATGTTATAAAGAGATGGAAGAAAAGAAAAGTCATGCTTGTTATGCATGCATGACCGTTTGGAAATGCTGAAACGCATTAGCCGTTGGTTAAAAAAGCTTGAAGGAATCTGCCAAATCAATTGCTACGAATAAGCATAAACCTACCATGTTTCTGCATTTATTTATTTTTATCTAGATTCGGCATTATCTCATCTTTCATTCTTTGACTTTGTATGAATGAGTTTTAGGAAAGGACAGAACCATGATTTAATTTAATTAATTTCAGTAGGTACTCGAATGGTTGAGTTTAGAATAGGTGACATACACCGTAAATATGAAATACACCATCAACGTCACATATAACGGTGAAACTCAACGTTATTTAAAAATACTGAATTTAAGCGGTTAATAATATAAATTATATGTTTTAAGGGACTAAAATATAATTTTAGTGTTATTTCAAATATATTTTTTTTAATTTTTAAAATTTTAGAGAGTGTGGTCGCCCTCACTAATTTCCATTGAGTACCGCCCTGGTTGTGTTGGTGTAGTTGCACGGGCATTGAATCGTAATCGCACGTCATATATTCAAACGCAGAAAAATATAATCATAAAATCTCATAATATACATCTCTCGAGTGAAGACAATTCGAGTCCAACCCCTAATTGCCTTGCCTAAATAGATCCATAAGCCCCCTAATAGTATAAATAACTGAATTCTTAACTTCTCTCAATTACTTAAAGTTACTATGGTTGATGGTAGTTGAAATTCTAATAGTATAAATATTTCATTTACTTGCGGTAGAAAAATTTATTTCAGGTCATATTTTAAATTTAATAAGGTTAGAGTTTAAAGGTTAAGTATAAAAATTTTAGGTTAAGGTTTTAAATTTTATATTGTGAAATTTAAATAGACATGCTTGTGTAAAAAACTTAAATCGATCATGCATCAAACATTGTACTTTAGGGGGTGTTTAATTCACATAAAAGATTATTATAGATGGTAATGCAAAAAATATTAGGATTTACACAATTCCTCATTCGATTCAAACCCACATAAAATAGAACAAGTTGAGCATCCTTAGCTAGTAGGCCAATTAGTGATCTCTAGACTATGTTACCTTGAGATGATGGAATTTGTTCACATAAATGGTGTTAAACATATTTAAATAGTGCATCAATATTTTTTCTTAGAAAAACATTTTAGTAGGTTAATATACTTTCATCACTACTATTTTTTCTTTATAAATTTTTTAAAAATTTTAGAATTTTTTCTATAAAATAAAAAATTCTGAAAAAAAGCCAAATAATAACACTTTAAGACGACACATTGCACCAATTGGTAAAAAACCTGACGAATGATCAATGAGCGTAGCTCCTATGTGAATAAGCTAAAAGTGTCAAGGCATTACAAACAAACTCTTATAGGAAAACAGTTTTAATGATTCAAACCCGAAAACTCTGATATCATGTTTAGCCATATGATCGACATAAAATAGTTGGGTTATCAACTGTATTCGAGTTCCAACATGGACATATATCAGCCTTTTTCTCAACGAGCATCATGGGATCGAGCAAAGTAGCTACATATTTAGCAGATTTTGTCATACCATGAACTTGTCGAGACTAAAATTTATAGTTTACCTGTACTAGGTATGCTTGGATTTCTTTTTCTTTTTTGAAGGTTGTTCGGAAGCAGGGGCTGAAATATATTCTTCGGCATTGATATTCTGCAGAGATTTTTGCTTCCCGAACTCCTTGGCCTTTTGCTGCAGTGGGAACCAGTGCTTAGATCTATGCCTGATTGTAAAAAGTATCTTTGAAAAGAAATACGGCATCTTATTACCTTCAACGACTTAGCAAGGGACGCGACATCTTCCTTGTTCTCTGAATTGTTAGAATCTTGCTTCGTGGTTTCCTGCAACGGGAAAAATTATATTATTGTTGAAACAAATGAATACGTAATAAAATGGTTGGACACGGTGTTCGTGTGTGTCTGTGTGAGCCACTATAGGCTTCAAAAGTAGAACCTTGGGAGGAACAAATGCTTCTTCTCTTTTTCTTTTGTTTTCAGCTGTTTTCTCTGCCTGCTTCTCCTGCTTATCTTGCCACTTCTTTGCTAATTTCTTTTTCTCACTCAAGAAGTATTCTCCAGATTCCAGCTCTTGATCAATCTGGAACATACCACCATGTATCAATGTAAGTTTGTTTTCGACAAATCAACTCTTTATTTTTCTGGAACAACCCATGTCCAAGACCGTATCCGACATATTCAAACACAGACATAGGGATATAATGCTCCAAATACAAGAACGTATAAAGGTTAAACATGCCCAAGCAAAAGAATTGCTTACTTTCCTTTTCTATTCAGAATGGAAGAGCACAGGAGAAAATAATAACTTAGAAACAGAATAATATAAATCAAAACCCGAAGTTTCTAGTTTCTACAAAATTTCTTTTGGAATTCTCCCCACTCGCCTTTAATAGAAACCCATTATAGTTTTTTTTTGAACAAGAGAAACCCATTATAGTTAAAGAACGTGAAGGTAGCACCAGCCACTAGATCATTTGGCTCAAAAATTAGGATTTTGCACTGTACTTCTTAAAGCAAATATATCCAGTCAGCTAATCCAAACAAGATTATACTACATAAAACGACAATTATCTATCTAAAACAAACACATGCTAAAAATAAAACCTTAAACCAGAGAACAAAGCTGTGGACAACATTATTGTAAAAAAAGAGGAAACATCCAGCCTAATCTAATGCGAGAGACAAAAAGCAATCATGTTACCATGAAAAACCCCAAGAGTCGATCCACTGTCTTACCTTACTAGGTTGCTGAGGAGGAGGGAATGGTGTATATGGTTTCTTCTCTTTACTCTTGACCTTCTTTGTTTGAACATTTTTCCTGGAAACATTGTTAGATGGTTAAATGGACATCTAACACAACAATGCATGAAAATAAATCAAAATGTTAAAACATGCGAAGGAAGAGAATAGATATCTTACTTCTTGAACTTCGGAAGAAACCTGTCCCAATTTTCTTCTTTAAGTGTTGGATCCTTCTCAAGTTCTTTCTTCATCATGAGAATCTGGATTACAGAAAGGGAAGCGAAAAGAAAGATGAGGTAAGACGGGGAAAACAGGAAATAGTTGGTACTGAAGGGCAAAGCCAAGGGTGCCAAGCAGGGGCCTTGGCACTGCTTGGTTAAATGGTCCAATAGCACTTTTTGTCCCTTTCAATAATTAATAATTTAATTTAATCCCCTTTAGCATCTTTGTTCCAAGGAAAATTTGCATTTTAGCACATCTGAAAACAATAATTCAATTTGTCATTTCAACACAATTTTTAGCTCCCCCCCACCAAAAAAAAACAATGATAATTTCATTTTAGCCCCCCAATATAAAATTCCTAGATTCTCCCCTGAATGTTCATACAATATGAAAACACAACATCTAATACGACAAAATTTAAAGCAACACCCATAAAACCGAAATTGCAATGTCAAGTTTTTGGCACCTTGATATGGTATACAGGATGCATTTTGTTCTCTATGCAGTCCTCCACAATCCTCCTGAGTTGTTTTAAACCTTTAAATGAACCCATAGCGGCGACAGTGTTTCCCTATTCCATCATATTGGAAATGACAATATTTTCAGTTTCTGGTTATCCATTTCAGCAGAGTAAAAAATGCAGTTCAAAAACCAAAAAAGAACAAGAAAGGTAAGCAATTACCTGAACAAGAATGTAGCAGCCAGTCAATATTTCAAGTGCCTGCATCCAGAAATGGAAGGGAGGATAAGACAACAATAGAAGTGCAGGAGTTTATTGCAGCACACCACTTCATAGTAATAGTATATATTAGTGCCTCAACATAGCCTTTTTTCAGGGGATTAATTCAGAATCGTGTTAAGACATCATTAAGAAGGCATACACACCTTCAGAGTCGAAGAATTTGGCCCCACAAGGCGCTGCCTTCTTTTAACGAATCGTTCCTGTAAAAACAAAATATTTAGACAGCTTTATGAAAAAAATTTAGATGTAACAATGTAATATTTTGCCACCTATCAAAACAGAATAGATTAACTAAATTACACAAATATAAAAAGAAACCAAAAACTGTCTCCTTGGTGTAGGAAATAACTTGCAAATTTAAATACAAAAACTAAAACGGATGCAATTCAAATAACTCGCCTTTTCAGCATGCACTACAAATGACTGGTAACTAGTTCACACTATCATATAAGCAGATACAAATGTTCCACTTTGAACATGCTATAGCATTTTCATGAGCAGGGCAGATTGAATGAGAAATAGAAGTGCATAGATAATAAAGCCTATGGAATATAATTAGCAGTTTCGGGTTTCAGTGTGCCGCTAACAAACAATTCACAGTAGTTGGATCAAAGATAACCTAATTGATCCTATGTGGACAGAAGGCATAGATATGTACTTGTATACCTACATAAAAATACTTGGATATATCAAAAACAGAGAGGACCCTGATTCGCATTGCCCAGACAGCCATAAAAAATAAATAAAAAGAGAGAAAGATCTTACATCAAATTTAATAAAAATATATAGAACGTGTAAAACTAAAACGGTATAAATACAGACTAGATATTTGTCCATAACTAGCATCAAGAGCAGACATTAAGGCACTCAGATTTTATAATCCAAATTTTGTGGGGAATTATGTTGTCGATGCAATGCATCATAGTAGGCCCTACAAATTGCTCAGAGTGTATGCTAAAAAAATTGAAGTTCAGGTGCTCCAGAGATATAAGATCCATTGATCAGCCAAGGCTCAACTACAAGTGAAAATGAAAGAAATAATAAAGATCGACAGAAATTTCAACTAACTACTAAAGCATCTGCTCGCATGCCAATAGCAACCATTATACCAATTTCAACAAGTAAAATGGGTAAATTTTTAAACAAATAAATAATGGAAATTCAGAAAATCATACCTTGTTGCGGACCAAGTTTCCAATTTTTATAATGTCACACTGCATTTCATCATGAAGTATTTTGACGGCCTAAAATTAAAAGAAACAGTAAGAACTATACTCAAATATTGAAGTTGAGAACTCAGCAATCTGCACCATGAACAATAACCTCTATATGTATGATTTTAAGTACCAATCAAAACCTATTTCATGTGAAATAAACAAACATTTAACTACTTTGTGATTGATGAAAAGTGCATGCATAGTTAGTTGAAAAGTCTACCTGAGGTGCAGGAACACTTCTTGATAGAAGCTTGATGAGATCCCTGGCTTTAATGATAATATACGGATCCCTAGTTTTCCTTGTCGTAGATACTGTCATAGACCCTTCAACCTGATCAGCAATTAATAGCATCAGATGATTAAGAACCATATGCAAATATTACAACAATGATAGTATAGTGCCAGTAATCAATGTAAAAGATTTGAAGAAACAGGGAAAAGAAGACTTTTGACAATAGAGTGTTTACAATGTATTTTAAGCAAGATGATCCTTCAATCTTTGAAGAAGCAATCAGATATATATATGGGATTATATCTAACATCATCAATCTGACAGCTTTCTTAAGGAACAATCAACGGGGCATAAGACAGAAGATTATGTTTGTATGGAAAAAAGAAGAAAAAACATACAGAGAGATGAAAATGAAATGAAGAAAAAATAGTAGTCCTTTTTTCTTGAACGGGGCAATATGCAGTGCAAATAGTATGCTCTAAAATACTTAAAACCAATTTTACAAATAATATTTAATATAGTGGAAATTGCACCACTTTTCTTATTTGGATAGTTGCATATCGTTTTGACTGACAGATAAATGTGGAAGACATTAACTAAATCACGCCTTTCCTTTCTTTCGACTACTCAAGCAAACATGATAACTGCTAATATCACTCCGTTTTGTTTCTACTCACACTTTTGGAACATACAAACAATAAATCAATTCACCCAAACAATCTGTTACAATCTAGAGGGTTGCCGAAAACAAAATGCTCAACTTTAACCAACCCGCTGGCCAAAAAAAAACTTTAACCGACCCAAAATCTATAATACAAAAAGGTCACTAGATTCAATCAATTAAAACATGATTTGAACTTACCAAGTTGAGCTCAGCAGCAATACCATAATCTTTCAACGCTGATTTAACCTTTGGCCAAGCTTCTTGTAGGTATTTTTCTTTTAAAAAGAACACAGAAAAGGTACCAAACATAAGTAAAATTTCTAATAGGTAGTAAAACTAGAAAAAAAAATTGGCAAGGAAGCTAGTCAATTACCTCGGTAACGAGGGAAGATGGTGGAAAAAGAGCTGACTTCCAACAATCCATCCGGGTTCCAAGAAGGGTCAAACTTTTCGACTGTCCAACGATCAATGTTCGGGTCCTCGTCCCATGGCTTTGGCTTATCATGCTTACCTTTATGCTTCTTCTTCTGTTCCAGATTCACTTCTTTTGCATTTTCTACTTCCATTTTGACTTTAAAAACCCTATAATTCCATTAAACAACCAAAAAGAGAATTACTTTCAAAACCCTAGAATTGCAAGAGAAGAGTGGATAGGTGAGGATATGCTTTTACACTTAGTATTCGACCGGTTTGGTGAAAAAAGCTCTGAAAACCAACTTAACCAACTTTCGAAAATCGAGAAAGAAAACCAAACCGACCTTGAAAAAATCCGAGCCAGCTTTCGATCAGTTTGGTTGCTTAACTGACTTAAGCTAGAAAATTTAAATTTCTATACAAAGTTTGATGCTCAGTGTCAGGGTTTCAAAAACGGCCCGCGACCGCTATAGCGATAATGCCGCCGGCCGAACCCGTTATCGGCGAAAACAACGGTGGGACGCGGAATCACACTAGTAGCGGTGGATTGCGGTCGCAAATTAACGGGTAGTGGTAAATAACGGTAATAACTGGCCGCTATCTCTGTTTTCTCCCGTTACTGTAAAATCTAAAAAAATCCATGGGCGGGCGATAAGGGTGAGCGTAAGAGTGTAAAGGGAGGCGAGCTGATGAGACTTACAGGGAGAGGATTGGTCGACGTTGAGGAGAGGGGATTGACGGCTTGCCGACGACAAGAGGTGAACTCGCGCGGCTCTATATGCTGCTCTGAACGGCGTGAAAACAACCCTTTTAGGGTTTGAAAGCCAAAGAGTAAACGAAGAATAAAGAGGGGTTTAGGTTTCGATAAGAATTCGTTTTAGTTAAAAAATAAAAATAGGAAAAGAAATTAAAGTAAAAGTAATTAAAATAATATTATTTTTCAAAAATGGTTATGTATATATATATATATATATATATATATATGAAAAAAGTTTACAAAACATTTTAGTTTTAGGGGGATTTTTCTACCATGCGGCAGATTAATATGCGGCTAATATACGGCGTTATCGGAAACATGGTTGTGTATATAATGTAACCGGTAAAGCGGTACCGAATATGTGGATATGAAATGATAAAACCGGTAAAAACCACACAAAAAAATGATAAAATAATGGTAACCGGCTAATTTAAGTAAAAGGTCACACATAATAAAACCGGTAGCGTCTAATTTGTTATAAGGTATATAATGTATTCGATAACGCGGTACCGGATATGTTATATTCGAAAGTTTACATACTTTTGAAAAGTTTATCAAAACTTTTTAACAATGGTACCGGATATGTTGAATTCGAAAGTTTCCATACTTTTGAAAAGTTTATCGAAACTTTTTATCAATGGTACCGGATATGTTGAATTCGAAAGTTTGCATACTTTTGAAAAGTTTTTCGAAACTTTTTATCAATGGTACCGGATATGTTGAATTCGAAAGTTTCCATACTTTTGAAAAGTTTTTCGAAACAATTTATCAATGGTACCGGATATGTTGAATTCGAAAGTTTGAATACTTTTGAAAAGTTTTTCGAAACTTTTTATCAATATATGGATACTTATATTAAATGTTTGGATACTTCTATGAGAGGTAGAGATACTATCGAAAAAGTATGGAAATTTTATAAAAATTATGGAAACTTCTATTAAATCGTTTATATGAATTAGAATCAAGAAAATAGTAGTGCATCAGATAGAAAGGAAAAGATTACAAAATGAAAAGATTACAAAATGAAAAGATTACAAAACGATATGGCAACGGAAATAAAAAGAAATTGAGAAGAAACAAAAGATTGATCTTCTAATATTTATGTGCAATGCAAAGACCAAGCCGGATTGTTTTCAATATCATGTAATAGAGTTTTATGATATTGAAAACAATCTGGCATGGTCTTTGAACTGCACATAAATATTAGACCATCAATCTTTTCTTTATTCTGAATTCATTGTCCCTTCAAGCCTCCTCCCTTCAAGTCCCCCTGCCACCCATGGAACTTGTTCCAGCACCAGCTTGCTGTCCAACCATCTCTGCATATGGTCGCATCTCAAACTTGACCTTTTGGTTGCCTAATGAACAAATTTTTTTTGCATAAGTATGAGCAGAAGAGTATCTTGTTATTAATAATAGAAGAAAATGATAGAGAAAACCTTGGAGATGGCGGTTGAAGATGTGTATATCTTCTTTTTCAACCATGTAACCATATAGTTGGCGTTGGCTGGATGGAGGGGAAGGAGCATGACGTTGCCAAGCATCTAACCCGAAACCTTGGGCAGCAAACTGGTTATGCAGACGCTGAGCATCTAAATAACCTCTCGCTGTGCTCTCAAAAATCAAAAGGCTCATCCCACGATGGCCTCGTGGACCATATGAATGGCGAGCCTTGGCAACAGCACCAAAGGTATTGAAAGCGTTGAGAAGGTCTTGGTTTCCCATGCCAATCCACTGAAGCAAAAAATTAAAGAAATAAGAAGTTAAGTATTATAATAGTAATGAAAACATAATTCAGAAGTTATATAACTACCTTCCCCTCTTCATCTGTATGAAGTTGTGTGTTCCTAATCATCACCATGGGTGGCCAGAGTATTTGGTGATGAGGTTCCTGGTGGCTTGAAGGCGGGGGGGAGACAATAGCAGCATCATTACTCAGACCACGCCATTGGCCTGAAGCGTTTTGTTGAGGTTGAGGTTGAGGAGTGGCCGAAGCAGCCCTTCTTCGTAATTCCTCGTCCAACGTCTGAGCAAGGAGGCGATGGATTTTCATCTTATCTCTTTTTTTGGTTTTTGCATGGGTGAGTAGGGACTGAAGGCCAGAAAACGACTTAGAGGCACCAGGATCTCCGTGGCATGCTGTACAACGCCATGTAGTAGTAGGGTCGTTGATAGAGTTCATTCGATCGAAGGCCTCGAAGAAACTCCTGAAGAATTTGCTGGATTTTAATGCCTCGTGGCTTAGTTGTTCGTCATTATCAGAATCAGAATCAATGTAGAAATCATCATCATTGTTTGATGATGTGTCGAATTCAATCTTCCTTTTTGCGAAAGACTGAGGAATTTTACCCAAATTTCTGCTTGAACTCATTTTATAATAGAAGATTGTGAAAGAGAACTGATTATAAAAGCAAAGGAAAGGGTTGAGTAGATAAAATTGAAGATGTTGTGAAGAGCAAAATAGAGGAGTTGTTAATTTATAGGCAATTTCCGTTTGGGAGGAAAAGTGATAATGCATGAGACTGAAAAGGCAGAGATTCGTTCGTTCTCCTCGTTTCCCGGGTTATAGAAATAAATGAGGAGAAGGTACATGAACAGAAACGGTGCATGTGATACATTGGAAAGACGCGAAACTGAAAAGGTAGAATCAGATTCGTTCTTCTCCTTGTTTTCCGGGGTTATAGAAGTAAATGTGGAGAAGTAGGAGCAGTAAACGGTGCATGCGTGATACAGGGAGGTAGAAGTGAAAAGACACGACACTGAAAAGGAAGAATCAGATTCGTTGTGGGGAATAAGGGTTTCAGCTTTATACAGGAGGAGCAGTAAACGGTGCATGTGATACAAGTGAGAAATGACATAACACTGGAATGCAAAGTTGTAGAAGTGTATAATGAAAACGGTAATAAAAAACCGGATACATTGATGTAATGAATAAAGAATAGAGTAAAAATATACCGGGATCATGAATGTTTTTGCAAACTTATCGATAATTTCCATTAAAACATGGAAAAAGTATCGAAAATCTTGTTAATTATCGATATTTGTGTGTAAAAAGTATCGAAAATCTTGTTTATTATCGATATTTTCGAAGGAAATTCGTACCGGAACATTGATTTTCTTTCAAAAGTATCGGGTTTTTTATTAATAGTGTGTAAATTGTATCGAAACTTTTTGTTCCAGTAAGCTATGGGAATCCGTTGTTTCTTAAAGTATCGGTATTTGTATGGTAACGTTAAGGAACTATCGATATTTTCGAGCAGATTCGCTAATGTATGATGGAATTTAACAGCAGTATCGAAACATTTTCAGATAGGGGGAATAATGTATCGAAATTTTATTTGGAGCCAGTGGACAAGTAAGGGATAAAGGATGAAATAAGACGTCATATAACATAATTGGAAGATAATTTCAGAAGTTTATTGTTAATCTGAATCATCGTAGTCAGTGGACACGTCTGAACTTAGGTTTAGTTCTTCGATCAGCTGTTGTTTTCGTTCTCTACGCCTGTACATAAAAAGTTGCAGCTCATCCGCAGCCGCATCAACATCCGGTGAAGACGATGCGCGTTCAGTGTTTGGATCAGGTTGTACGGGTGCAGACGAACTACCTTCGCCGGCATTGACGTCGTCAAACTTAACATGTAAATCGACGTCTGTAGCTCTGACGGAATTGAGGCGGTCATACATGTTACGAACGTCTGTTTCGTTCGTAAGCTTCATAACGTAGTGTGTTTTGTTTGCTGACGGTGTTGGGATTCGACATTCCATGGAAGAAATTTGTTTGTCGCCGTGTTTACTAACCTCGATTGTTGTCAACTGTATTAAATCTTTCAGTGACATTTTGGTGGTGATTGTTGACTGAAAAAAAGTATCGAAAAAATAAAATGTTGCCTGAAATTTGGCCATAAGGTGAGCAAAGATTGGGCTCGGTGTTTAGAGAGAATTTGGAATGAGTAAGTGATGGTGGGATTCGTGGGTATTTATAGGAAAGCAAAACACCACATAAGTAAATTTAACTGGAATGAAAACTGTAATTCGCATTTCATTTAACAATACTTTCTTTTTACAATAGTATAGAAACATATTTAGTAAGTTGGAATAATGTTGCCTGAAGGTATCGATAATATTTATCGTCATGTAAAGAAAGAATCGATATTTTCGAGCAGATTCGGTAACGTATCAGAGAATTTAACAACAGTATCGAAACATTTTTAGAAAGGGGAAAATTGTATCGAAACTTTATTTATAGTAACCTATGAGAATTCATTGTTTCTGAAAGTATCGAAAAATTTTATCGTGAAGGAAAGAAAGAATCGAAATTTTCGAGCAGATTCGGTAACGTATCAGGGAATTTAACAACAGTATCGAAACATTTTCAGAAAGGGGAAAATTGTATCGAAACTTTATTTACAGTAACCTATGAGAATTCATTGTTTCTTTTAGTATCGAAACATTTTATCGTGAAGGAAAGAAAGATTCGATATTTTCGCGCAGATTTGGTAATGTATCATGGAATTTTACAACAGGATCGAAACTTTTTCAGTAAAGGGAAAAAATGTATCGATAATAAAATAGAATTTATTGCACGTTAACTTTGTAGGAAGGAAGAAATAAATTGCTCTAAATGCTTTCAACCACCATCAACCACCATGAACCACCACCACCTACCGAATTTAGTACCTGAAAATGAAAGCAACACAACAGAAGTCCTGTGCAGGAAAAGTTAGGACCACTTCAACCGATCGTGTTTAAGAAAATGGAAGATATTCCATCTAACGATGTTAATGGTAGCGGGAATTTGCAAGATGAGAAGTTGACCGTTGATGATTCGGAACTGTTGGTAGGTCAGCTCTTTTCTTCACGAGAGGAAGCTTGGAATTTTTACAAGGAATACGCAATGAAAAAAGGTTTTAGTGCACGTCGAGGAACATCACGGCTGGATGGCGAAGGGAATGTTAAGACACAAGAATTTTGTTGTTCAAAAGAAGGGTTTAGGTGTTCGAAGGTCGAAAATGTTAATCGTCGACGTGCGCATACGTCAGTCACACGAACAGGATGCAAGGCCAAAATCGTTGTCACAGCAACAAAAACAAAAGATCAGTGGGTTCTGAGTAAGTCTTTCCACGAACATAATCATGCATTGTGCACACCTCTTATGACACCATTTATGCGTTCAAATAGAGGTGTGACTGAGGCTGATGTGGCTGAGGCAACATCGTTGAAAGATGTTGGTGTTGGGACATCAAAGGTAATGAAATATTTCATGAATCAGGCAGGGGGATTTCGTAGTGTTGGATTTACTAGTAAAGACCTGTACAATGCACTTGATAGAGGTAAATCAAAGGATCTTGTCAATGGGGATGTGAATGCACTCCTTGATTACTTTGAGTACAAGAAAGATGATGATCCAGGGTTTTTTATGACATACTCCACAGATGAATCAGGGGCATTGCAGCATCTTATTTGGGCTGATTCAACATCGAGATCTGATTACACTTGCTTTGGTGATGTTATTGCCTTCGACACAACTTACAAAGGTAATTACTATGCACGACCAATTTTGCCTATTGTCGGTGTCAATCATCACCATAGCACAATAGTTTTTGCTACTGCGATCATAGCTGACGAAACGACTCAATCGTTCGAGTGAGTGCTGCGAAATTTTCTACAAGCCATGCTGAATAAAGCGCCTCTTTCAGTTGTGACAGACAGGGATAGGGCAATGCAGAGGGCTATCAAATGTGTTTTACCTTATGCTAAGCACAGATTATGTTCCTGGCATCTAGCTCGCAATGTACAAGCTAACATTGGTTACAGCAAATTTAGCACAGCGTTTAACAGATGTATGAGGTCGTGGTGGACAACCAGCGAATTTGATAGAGAATGGTCTAGGGTGATTTCCGAATTCAACGTCGAAAACCATCCATGGGTGATAGAGAAGGGAAATACTCAGAACTTATGGGCTCAAGCATATCAAACGAGTCATTTCTTTGCCAATTTGCGATCCACACAAAGAAGCGAGTCCTTGAATGCTGCACTCGGACGTGCCCTGATACAGAAGAAGACATATGTAGACGTAGTTCGTACAATTGAACACTATTTAATTCGACAAATTCGTATCAACGAGTTGGAAGCAGATTGCTTAAGTTCGCAGACAACGCCCTACCAGATCACCAAACTCACAGACCTAGAAAGCCATGCTGGTCAAATTTATACGCGAGCATCATTTGGTTTCTTCCAAGAAGAACTTCAAGAGGAGACTTTGTACCGGATTGACGAAAAAATTCAGTCCTTATCAGATGAGTCTGTACATTTTGTTCTGTCAAAGTACAAGGAAAAGAACATTAGATTTGACGTATCTTTTGATGTTGTCTCAGAAACCGTCACATGCTCGTGTAGGAAGTTTGAGACTGTAGGAATTCCATGTTGCCATCAACTGCATGTTCTGAAGCACTTGGATTACACATGTATTCCAAAGTCCTTGATTCTAACTCGATGGACGAAGGAGGCGAAGGCTGCTGCACCAAGTTTCCTTGACTTCAATGTAGCACCTGAAGTTATGCAAATGGCACGGTTCGCGGCCCTACGTACAACGTCAAGTCGTTTGTGCTACATTGCATCAAAGACAGATGCATCTTTCATAACCGCAAGAGATGAGATGAAAAGACTAACTGCCGAATTTGAAAACTCGTTCGGTTTGAAAGATTCAAGTAAACGAAGAAATGTTGATAATGGAGTTCGCGTTGGCGACCCTAAACGAAGACAAGGAAAGAGAAAAGTTGTCCAAAAGAAGATCGTCCAGAAGAAAAGTAGGAGTTGCTCTTTCTGCAATAATGAGGGACATAATAGAGTAACGTGTCCTAAATTAAAGCTGGGTCTGGATTCTTTTACACAACCTACCTCGACTGACTTTTTTGCTAACGATGCGGAATGGTCCTACGGCCCCGCAGATGAGGATTATAATGTAAGTTACTATATGTATTCTACAACATATTGTCCGCAAGTGTTTGTTTATGGTTAATTTTAATATCAATCACTTCTTTATGTCTCAGGGCAACGAGGACATTTGGAATACAACAAGTTCCCATCAACAGACATGGAATACAACAAGTTCCCATCAACAGACATGGTGACTGCATACAACATTACGATATAACATTCAAATGTGTAAAGAGTTATTTTTTACAAATTCGGGTACAGTACTCTGGTCATTCGCCAACTTTTCCAAAAATTCTCGGATGCTTCCGCCCTTTTCTGTGGATATATAAAAATAACCCAAATTAGCAGACTCTCCTGTCAACATCTTCAATATATAAATAAACCAATGGAATTAGTCACATATGTAACTGTAATACCTAACGCATTGTCGTTGGAAGATGATTGGTTATAGGGAGGCGGACATATGTAGGTGTATTCCTATAAAGAAAAGATAAATTAACAAAATAATAGCATATTACGTTATTAATAAATTGAATGTAAAAAATATGACTCACTGGATTATGCCTCATTTTCTCGGAAGAATCATCCACCAACAGTGTATTATCCTCTTTGAATTGAGGATACTCATTCCAAACTTGATGCAAGTCTTTGCAGAAGGTGTATTCCTCTTCCTCTATGCACTTTGTTTGATCCTGTTAATAGTAACTTGTATCAGTCCAAAATGTAAGAATCATAACAAATTCAATTACCAATATGTAAGAAGCATCTTACCCAGATGAAAAAATATCGTTCATTTTGTACGGGTATTTTGTTAAGAGCAAGGTCAATGTTATGCCTGCAATCGTGAACAATTACCACGATAAACTTCAAATTATTTAAGAGGTCAACGTTAAATGTTAACAATATGGATCATAACGGTGCTTACCTCAACTTAGATGACCATATTCCAACAAAAAAATTCTCTAAACAAAATTGCATAAATTCTTCTACACCTGGCCTCAGTTTAACATCTACAACATGAAAGGAAATTAAACATAATTGTTTTCTTTATAGCCGTAAGCAGATTTACAGAAATTTAATTACCTCTGGGAGTTTGTTTTGTATAATATGCAAGGACTCCGTTGACATAAAAAATGACAAGTTTTTTGTTCTGTGTTACAGAAATAATATATCTGCTGGGGTCTTCACTGTCATCCTCATCTGAACTGCGTACCTCTTCATCATTCTCCTCTTCAGGCACCGTATTATCCTCTTCACGCACCAGTGGATTGTCCACTTCTGTTATAAGCATGTCAATAGTCAAATAACCGAATGTCAATCGTAAATTGAAAGGTTATTTTACCTATGGGTTTGTCTTTGCTTTGAAGCCATTGATTACGGAAGTTGGAGACGTCAGCACGAACTGAGGAAATATCTGCTCGCATTTGGCCGATTTGGTGATTAATCTCGCCAAAACGAGCATCCATTTGCTCGCGGAAATGAACCATGTAATCCATCACTGACTTCATGGTAATGACCCCTTCGATCTCAACTTCTTGCATCCGCTCCTACTGTTCTGCTTCAACGTTCTCCACTTGGTCGTTGCCTTGTTCTGCCCCATTTAGACATTTGTTTATCCAACTGACGTTTTGAATAAACTCGTATCCCGCTTTTGTCAAGGTAATCATGTCGATCTTCCTGGATAGTCGAAGAGGGCAGTCAAGATTGAATTGCACTCCTTCCTTCCTCAATATATGGCAAATTATGCATCCATATGGTAGTGAGGTTGTAATGGAAGCACCCTTCTTCACTATATGTAGCATTGTCTCATATATCAGTTTTGTTATGTTTGGAGCGGTTCTTGATTCATATTTAGACAACCACCAGTAATCAATATCTCAAAGTTCTGAATATTTCCCACCGGACGGCCTCAGAAACCAACTGACAAGAAAGTGGAACAATCTGCCCTCCGCACCAAGGCGAGTGGGAGTATTCCGATCCACACGTTTCATGGTAGGATCTAAAACATGTTCATCGGAATCTCCTAGATTCTTCACTCCTATACCAGCAGCAATAGATGACGCATTTATATATATGTCCTTACCCATGACATGAGTCGTAAATCCTAATATTTTTCCCGTACCAGGCTGCGGGTCTAATTTTGCATTACTATAGAAAACTCTAACAAGATTGGGGTAATATTTTGGTTCTACACCAAGCAGTTCCAGCCACCCCCATTCTGTAAATGTATCTTTAAACCCAAATTTGTTTTTCTCATCGAAGAAGAAGTTCAAGTCAATAACACGTTCTGGACGAATCTTCCTTGTTTTGAAATTGCTATCATATGTCAGTTTCTCATCGGTGCTTCTAAAGTTTTGCGATTCAAAAGACAAATTTTCTTCAGAAGAACTTGAACTTACTTGACTAGCAGACCTTGATTTCGAAGATGACTTTGTCTTCGAAACAGAAGTTCTCTTCCGTTTGGGTGCCCCTTTTTTGGGTGCCATTATAACTGTTATATGCAGAAGATGATCGGTTACTCCATAATCGTGCAAAACCCTAACCCTAAAGTACGAAAAGTCAGTCACTTTTACTAACCTGTAAATATGATCGTTGTAATCGTCCTCGTCGGTGTTGATGTTACCCAGGTCGTCGTTGGAGTTGAAGAGATCTCTGCAATAGTTTCGAATAAATTCCTAAATGGGTGTTTGATTTAAGTTAAGAGCTGGTTTAAATAGAAATCCCGCCTAAAGTTCCGATTAAGATTATAAGTTTCGATAATTTAATAACGAAGGAAATAAAGTATCGATTTTTTCGAGGATTGTTATTATAAGGATACATATATTTCGTAAAAAAGTTTCGATATTATCAACAATTGGGACAGAAAAGTATCGACAATTTAATTCCAGTAAGCTAAGCAAGTCCGTCTGTGTCAAAAAGTTTCGATAATTTAATAACGAAGGAAAAAAAATATCGATTTTGTCGGGGTTTGTTACTCTAAGGATACATATATTTCGTATACAAGTTTCGATATTATTACTCATTGGGACAGAAAAGTATCGACAATTTAATTCCAGTAAGCTAAGCAAGTCCGTCTGTGTCAAAAAGTTTCGATAATTTAATAACGAAGGAAAAAAATATCGATTTTGTCGGGGTTTGTTACTCTAAGGATACATATATTTCGTATACAAGTTTCGATATTATTACTCATTGCGGCAGAAAAGTATCGACAATTTTATTCCAGTAAGCTATGGCAGTATCGACAATTGTTTCCTAAAGGAAAATAAGTATGATATTTTTACAATAGTAAGCTAATATGTTAACATAATTTACAACAAACTAACTATGATATCATCATTTACATAGTGGGAAAAAGTATGGTAACATAATTATCTTTTCATACGTCCCAGGCAAGCAGTTGTGAACTTCGCTCTCCTTCTATTACAATCGTGATTTATGAGATCGTTTAAAACTCTCGGACGATCAAAATCCCCAATAACCTACATTCAAATTAGGAGTCAATGTCAGTCCCAATTTTTTTTTTTTAAAAATGAAGTCCTTTTCCGACCACTTACCAAATCATCCGGTGACCTCCCTTCAGAAATAGCTTCCATCCACATGACCACATACATTCCGCAATCATGTTCGTTCGTTTGCACCTTCGTCTTACGGACCACAAATTTTAAATCCCTCGGTGGGACCTTAATCTTCCCAAATTGGGCAGAAAACGCCTCGTCCTCACTAAATTTCTGAAAACATTCCAACTGCGTAAAAAAATAAATACAATTAGATTACGAAGAATTTATGCATTATAAATTACAAAATGTATCGACACATACTGTTTTCTTTGTTTGTTCCACTCTAGTCTTGTGCCGGGGAGATCTATGTAGACTATCAAGAAACGATGCTACACGATCAACCATATCCAACACCAAGAGACACCAATGAGTATCCGAATCGTTTATTGGCATGAAGATCTACAACAATTGTCACACAAGATATTAGAACATTTATTGTTATTATTTAAATACTTAACAACATGTAAGCAAAAATATCTTACCATGTCACAATCGGTGAGTTTATTATGGCCCATCAACGTTCTAGAATAGAAGTCTACAAGATACGGCGCATTTTGACCGTCGCTTATGAACGCGCTCTGCATTTCAGAAAACAATCTCCAGTAATTGACCAGCCATGACCAAATTGGACACGAAAATGTGTAAAAATGTAACTTACTTACCACAAATTCGGATGGAAGATAGCAAATCTTCCGCTTCATGGTAGGATTCCTCATCGACTCGTAACCCAATAACCAGCCTTTCAAATTAATGATCGGACTTATTAGCCATTCCCCGGGTTTTAAGCTGCAAAGGTCGCCTGTTGTGCTATGTTCGAGCCCGTAATCTACGATGACATCTCTATAGAAGCAATTTTTTTGTATTAATTTTTTCACCACATTTATTTAAATATCACTCGCAAAGCAATATATATAACTTACCCTGGTTCTAACAAGCCACTATTCCATACATAATCACACATAGCAGCCTCGACGACATCAATTCCCTTTGGTATTTTTATTTTTATAACCTACGATATATCAATAGATATTAGCCGCAACACAATAATCAAAATGGATGTCATTTGTATTATTCATTTTACCTTTTTACTCTTCTGCTTCTTTGGTGCAGGACACCCTGAATCGAGCTCTACATCTATTGCATGACCCGGTGTCCTAGTATCTTCATGGTGGACCTCTCTTATATGTTCCTCCACCCTCTTAGTCAATTCTTCGACATTTTCTTCATCATTTTTTATAAGTTCTTCATATTTAGCCTCAACATAGCTCCTCTTTTTGTTTGTTTCAGGAATTAAATCTATCCCCTCATCCATATCTTCCTTGAATTCAGGAGTTAAATGTATCCCCTCATCCATTTTTTTGTTTATTTCAGGAATTAAATCTAACCCCTCCTCCAATTTTTTTTCCACCGTTTCAATCACCCCCTTTAACTCACCCCTCAATTCCACCACTTCTTTAACAACACCATTACACTTTTCCCCTACTTCCCCCTTTAAGCTCTCAATAGCCTGTTCGATTCTGGATTGTCTTTGCAAACAATCAGAAACGAGTTTTTTAACCTCCGCCAACTCAGCAATCAATATGTCAAATTTACTTCCCCCTTCATTCACATTCAACTTATATTCTACCTTCTCCTCTTCCTCCTCTTCCTTCTCTTCCTCCTCGCCAACCTTCACAAATAAAGTACATTATTAGAGCATCTTTCTTTTGTAAGTCCTTAGTAATCTATAAATACTGAAATTACCATTACCTTCTTTTTCGGTAATTCCAACTTTAACTTTGTCATAACTCGAACAACTTCTTCCTTGCCCCAGGCAGTGATGCGTACCACTCCGATTTTTCGGAATGTCGGCACAGAAGAAGAATCTGACCAAAAATCATACAATGCAACCTGCATTTTGTATAAACTTTATCATTTTCTATAATAACTACTTACAAAGTTTTCTAAACCAATACCAATATTCAACTCGTTTACCTCTAAGACAGCAATGCATCCTTTGAGATATGAGGGGTTTTTGGACTTTTGAAAAGTCGTGATTGCATCAATTATTTTCTCATACACATACGAAGCCCAATTTAATTCACTTCTAAACCCGGAGTCGCACAATAACTTCATACTATCCTTGCTCGGGGATGAATCACCCGTTGGACAAAGGAATACTCCGACAATGTACAATAGTACACGGGCCTTCAGATCATCCCCTTCATACTTGCCGCTTTTTATTTCGTCCTCAAGTGTAGCAAATGACACATTAGACGTTAGGCCATACTTCTGCACAAGTAATTTCCAATCCTCCCTGTTTATAACTTCATCCACACTCTGGCCTTTATTTTGTAGCCCCAATACGGCTTCAACAATTCGGACACTAAAATGAAATGAATATTCTCCGTATCGCACATCACACTTCTGCAAATCAAAATCTCCCATCAACAAACGACACAATTCCCTCCGAATTGGTCGGTCATGAATCCCAATAAGAGATCCAAACCCCATTTCTTCCAACAGATTTGATTTACCCTTCGCTTTCAACTCCTCTACTATGTGGTGCACTCGTTTTATGCTACACCTAGTCGACACTTCCTATGTAAATAATATTCATATAATGTCAGAGTTTTTATATATCATTTATAAAATATTTACAACTATAATGAATACCTTCTTCTTCTTCTTCTTCGCCTCATAGTTTCCTCTAGCATTTATGGACAACATGTTGTATGGTTGCTTCTCAGTTGCACTCATCGTGTACCATTTCTTCACCACCACGTCTCTCACCTGCAAATTATACATAAACCATAAACAATCAAAATATTCAACCTCCAATATATTCACTATAATTTCAATTTACATACCGAACCGACAGTGTAAGTCCCACAATCCCTCATCCTCTGCAATTCGTCAATACTGTCATCATAGGAAAGTTTAAATGTTCTTAAATACTTTCATCCAATAACAATTTACAGATTAATTATTTCACAATTTCTACTTACTAGAAGTACAGATATCCACCCTTTGGTCTCTTCGGATTTTCCTCCCTATCTACTCTCTCCGCCTCCATTTGAATCATTTCAGTCTCATCTTGAACAACATCTTCATGATCCTTAGAACCCATCTCGCTTCAGTTTTCTGACACAAGTATCGATATATAAATTCTACCGACATTATTACTTTCTACCGATAAGTTCTCAGAACAAAGTTCCGATATTTAATTACTAAATATATTTACACATTTTCGACCTATATAGATCAGAATTCCGATTTTACTTCAACATCACTAAACCCAAAACATTATCCCCAACTACCCAATACTACATTACCAAATAATTAGGGTTTCGACAACATACCTTTTACTTCAAAGTCCCCAAACCCTAAACCTATCCTTTTGATTCTGATACAACAAATTAGGCTTTATGTAAATGCAACCAAACTCGTGTCGATTTCACATCAACCAAACTCGGGTCGATTTCAAATACTCTCCTCTCTTAGGTTTTCTGTAAATGCAAGCAATACAAAGGATACTTTTAACCGGTTATATCATTATGATATATATAATCGATATAATTCCCAAAAGTTTCGATACGTTTTTGAATTGTGTCGATTCTTTCCACACCAAACAATAAATCCGGTAAAGATTTACCGGTTACATTATATGAATTAATAATGTAATCGGTTATGTTTTACCGGTTAGATTATATGAATTAAATATCGATTCTTTTCTGCACGCTCTTACTTAAATATCGATATTTTCAACATTTTTTTCAACCACGGTTTCGTTGGTGTTCAAAAAGTTTCGATAATGATTTATAAAGTATGGATAATTTCGAAATAATATATCCGGTAAGATTTACCGGTTAGATTATATGAATTAAATATCGATTCTTTTCTGCACGCTCTTAATTAAATATCGATATTTTCGACATTTTTTTCAACCACGGTTACGTTGGTCTTCAAAAAGTTTCGATAATGATTTATAAAGTATGGATAATTTCGAAATAATATATCCGGTAAAATTTACCGGTTAGATTATATGAATTAAATATCGATTCTTTTCTGCACGCTCTTAATTAAATATCGATATTTTTGACTTTTTTTTCAACCACGGTTACGTTGGTTTTCAAAAAGTTTCGATAATGATTTATAAAGTATGGATACTTTCGAAATAAACAACAAATTAGGCGCTACCGAATATATTGAAATTCGGATCAACATAACCGGTAATTTTACCGGTTTTGTTATAGTCCAAATGTCCGAGTGCCCATCCGCTCCAACTTAATGATAAATTCGGCGCTACCGATTATATCGATATTCGGATCAACATAATCGGTAACTTTTACCGGAAACATGATCTTTAACCGCTCACCGCCCTAGCCGGTTACGCCGTATATTAGCCGCATACTAGGCGCCGTACCGCAGAACCTCCCGTTTTAGGGCTTAGGATTTTAGCTAAGGGTTTAGGTTGTAGGGTTTAAAATTTAAGTTTACTGTTTAAAATTTATGGTATATAATTTAAGGTTTATACTTTTAGGGTTAAAAATTTAAAATTTGAGTTTTATACTGTAAATATGCAAGCTTGTGTAAAATTAAATTTAAATATACTTTGTATAAAAAATTTACACCTTATATATTTAAGACAATAATAGAAAAATTATACACGAGGTGTGATTATACCGACATTAATACATTAGATCCCATCATAACTTTACATTTAAACGTGTTTGGAGGAAAATAGTACCAAAATGGGTGATATCCTGAGATGTCCTCGTATTGCACTCCTCTTTCGCTATTTAAAAAAACAATTACATAAAAATATATATGATATTCCTTTTTATATATACGTGGTTAAATTATTAAAATTATTTACTTTGACATAAAATAAATTTCAATAGCAGAATTTATAATTATTTTTATGTCAGCAATTATTCTAATTAAAATTTAAGGTTCTTTTAAATTTGCTATTAATTTTGTGTTTTATAATTATTAAAATTATTTGAATTGTTATAATTTTAAAATAAAACTTATTTAATTACTACTTTCTCATATAAAAATCCATTTGATTTAAGATTCAAACTAGAAACCAATCTAGTTTTTGATAATTTAATTAATAATTAAGCCTATATTTTTTATAGACAATTTACATTTTTCGAAATTAAATAAAATTATACACCAATGAAAATAAATAAATAACCAACAAGATTTGAGTGCATTGGTAAAGCACATTGCACTCTTCCAAGGAGAGGATGTGAGTTAAAACCTTGGAGACAACATTATTAGAAGGGACAATTATACAACTCGAACATATACTGTAAAACGGACATGCATATTACAAAAAAAATCCGGTCTAGAAAGCATTGACACGACAATTAGCTGTAAATGCATTACACTGTGAAGTATCCGAATTTTATATTAGAAAGAACAGCAAATTCACAGTGTCACAACTCACAACTCGGCTCGCCAAGTCATAACTCATAACTGACGACTCGCAAGTGCAACTCAGAAGACAAAACGGGTAAGCAAAGAAGGGAAGGCAAATGATTGGAGGATTTCAATGAACAAAACAAAGATTATGAATTTGTACGAAGACAATCTAAAGGGGTTTATTTTGGCATTGTTGTCAAGCCTGTTTATTGGGGCAAGTTTTATCATCAAAAAGAAAGGCCTTAGAAGAGCTGCTGCTGTTTCTGGTGTTCGAGCTGGTCCTTCTTCTTCTCCCCCTCTCTCCCTTTTTGGGGTTTGTTTTAATTCTGGGTTTCCATCTATGCCTTTCATCTTTGAGTTTTGCAGGTTATGGTGGATATGCATATCTTTTGGAGCCTTTGTGGTGGTTGGGCATGTTCACAAGTATGTTGGGATCTTGTTTTTTGCTTTCTTGCTATCAAAAGTTCCCATCTTTTTGCTTGATTATGTAAAATTTTCATGTCAAAGGTGAATGAGTTTCTGTTGTTATTTCTTTGTAATTCTTGAACTTTGTTGAATTTTATTGCTTTGTGCTGCTTAAATTTCGATTAGAAACCTATGTGTACATGCTTGTGTATATTGAGGGGTAATGATGTAGAAAATATCTTGAAACAGCTAATTGTTTTGTCTGTAACTGATTATTTGTAGAATACCCTTTTTGTTGTTTGATATTTTGATGCAGTGATTGTTGGAGAGGTTGCAAACTTTGTCGCCTATGCGTTCGCTCCAGCAATTCTTGTTACTCCTTTAGGTGCAATAAGCATTATTGTAAGGTAATGACTCCTGCTACTTCATATGGTACTTCTAGCATAATGTAATTTCTTCATCTCTCGAATTCCGGTGCTTTAATTGTGTGCATCAGTGCTGTCTTGGCTCACTTCATGTTGAAGGAGAAGTTACACCAGCTAGGGGTTTTAGGCTGCGTTATGTGTATCTCGGGTTCGGTTGTAATTGTTATCCATGCACCACAAGAGAGCCCTATCACTTCTGTTCAGGAGATATGGATTATGGCTACACAACCAGGTTCGTTGTCACTGTCGATCAAGTTTATCTATTATCTCTTTTACTGTGGTTTAAATAGAATGACAATATTTCCTTCTTATTTCAGCCTTTTTACTGTATCTGGTCTCAGTTATCGTGTTGGTCGTCCTTTTGATCTTATATTTTGCACCGAGATGTGGGCATACAAATGTGTTGGTTTTCACAGGCATTTGCTCATTGATGGGATCTCTCTCGGTATGTTGTTCAACAATGGATTATTTAAAATCTCTTTTGCTACCATCTAGAGGATTAATTAGTTTTTTTCCTTGCATGGTCCACTGTGAGCTGAGTTCAACTAAAATTTTAAAACCTTTTGGATTTCTCTAAATTTAAAATAGATTACATATCATAATTGTTGAATTTAGAAGTTCTAAATGATGTGAAATACTTTAGCCTTAAAATTTTTCACTTTTTGATCTTTCTTTCATGATTAAAGCCCTCAGTGATGTGATCTTTCGAGAGTCGGGATGTGCAATTTTCTATGACAAAAGAGGTTTTTGTAGAAGAGATAAACATTTTTAATGGATATATGGTACATCGTAAATAAATGCGAGCTTCTGAGTTTTTCATACGCTGATCTGCTTCGATAATATCTTCGTCAAAAACCGGAACTGTGTAATTCATAATATTTTATTTTCCTAACAGTTATCTATATGTTGTCTTATCTTTATGAATACATGATATTTGCAGGTGATGAGTGTTAAAGCCCTTGGAACTGCACTCAAACTAACCTTTGAGGGGAAAAACCAACTAGTCTACCCGGAGACATGGTTCTTTGTGTTCATTGTCGTTACATGTGTCATTACTCAAATGAATTATCTCAACAAGGTAGATTTCTGTCGTGTTTTTGATAAAATGTCTTCTTTAAGTCGTTATGTAAAGCCGTGTAGAATACTTTCCACTACATTCGACAGTCATACATTTTAGATAAGGTTATAGAAGTTAAAGATCAACCTCTAGAAGAACCATTTTTATTCCTCTGCCTTCCGTCTTTATGCACGGAGGAGATACTCTTTAAGGATGTTTAGTTAGTGAAAGGTAATATCTGGTTTTGCAAATGTCCCTCGTGTTATTTCTCTAAAAGAACAAATCTTTTTTATATGATAAACTTCTTTGATATCTTACATCTAGTTGTTTAATTTTCCTTGGCGATGGCAGTCTTCCCTTGTTGAGTACGGTTCTTTTAAGTTTTAACCTATATATTAACAGTAAACCATCATTTGCAAGGATGTTTCAGGTTCAAAAGCTGGCTCAAATAAGCCTCGGATATGAGTTGACACCATCGACTCGTTAAATTTCCAGTAAATACTTACCGCACTGAAAAATATTCTGTTGTTTCAGGCACTTGATACGTTCAACACTGCAGTTGTGTCCCCTATTTATTATGTCATGTTCACATCGCTTACAATCCTCGCCAGTGTCATTATGTTCAAGGTATTGTTTCATCACTTTCATCAATCACTGATAGCATCTTGCTAAAACTGTTATTACCTTCGCCTTGTGAAGTTTTGGAAGTTATGGAAAGATTAAACTCCGGGTTTCATGACTTAGTGAATAGGCTGCAAGGGATGGACTAGACAAACTGGCTTAGATAAAAATTAAACATAGTTTTTGGGTGCTTCATTCCTTCCTCTGTGAGTCTTATCCTGTAAACTGAGGCTCGGCCGGACAGATTACTACAGTAGTAAAACTCATCTTCTGCGCTTGAAGATGAAATTAGAGACGTTTAAGCTGTTCCAAATTTAGTAGAACATATTACTACAGTATATCCCATTTTGAACCATTATTTGTGGAAGCATATTTTCATCCGAGGTCTTCTGCTTCGGGTGAACCATTCCGGAATGTGTATAACGCATAAATTATAAACATTTTTCAGGATTGGGACAGTCAAGATGCTGGAAGCATCATATCTGAACTGTGTGGCTTCATTTCTGTGCTTTGTGGTACCGTTCTGTTAAACTCAACCAAAGACTCTGATAGAGGATCTTCCTTCAGAGGTGTGTAAGTTTTATTTTCTGTTATATAACCAAGTCTATTTCCGTCTTCGGGTTAAAACGATGTTACGTTTTTTAAATAACTGCAGGTGGCCACGCACCTCTATCTCCCACATTGTCGACTGGACTCTTCGATGGTAATCGTGAAAGTCCAAAGCGCGATGAAGAAAACGAACTATTGCCTGATGAAATTTGCTTAAGGAAGCAAGAACAGTACTAGAGATGGTTAAATTAGTAAATTGGGAGTATAAACATATCTAACTTTTGTGTGATCAAAGTGCCAAGAATCCTTGGAGGATAACTGAGAGATGATTCTGAAAGCACGAGTTCGGTCGTATCAGACAAGAAACGAAGCAACTGAAAAAGAAACATCTTGGCTGGAGTTCATTGTCTGACACGAAGCAACTGAAAAAGAAACATCTTGGCTGGAGTTCATTGCTAATCATGCGCAATACGGGTTTACGAGTCTTTGCTGACTTCTCACACTACCAGGTTGTGGAGTGAAATGGTGGTTGATGCCGGTGCTTGAAAGGGTGACATGTTCAACTCAAAAACACAACAGGTTTGGCTGCTGAAGGCGGTACATGGTTCACTCGGAGATCTCAGGCACGGATCGAATCTTCTTGTTTTCTTCATCTGTTTCTGTGATATTGCAGTAATTGTGATAGTAAAGGTTTCTCCTATTGACTTATTGTGCTAAATATTTTACATGGTTGAGGCATTCAGTCCTAGTGTGTCCCTTTGAGACAATGAATCTTTAACTCAATGAAAAGTCCCAATGCCTTGCAATAGGGTGCTTTTCCTTACACTTTTAACTGTTAACCATAATGTAAACATAATGTATCTCCCCATTGCAAAAATAAAGACGACAGACGACTACTACTACTACTACTACGTATACAGCCGCGTTTATTCTTTTTACTACTACGTATACATTCTAAGGAACACCCCCAACGAAATGAACCATGTTCCCCTTTTCACTAAAGTTCATCACCGAAATAGAATTATAATTATAACGATAACTATGCGTTTAATTCTTATATCTTGGAAGCATCAGTTGTTGCCCGGCACAGTGCAACAGCGGTCTTCGAACCAGATCGACGACCCAGATGTTCACTGATGAAATCACCGGCCAACATGAGCTTTGCCAAATCAATGTTGGTTTTCACACCGAGGCCGTTAAGCATATACACCACATCTTCAGTAGCAACATTCCCTGAAGCTCCCTTTGCATATGGGCAGCCACCCAATCCAGCTACTGAGGAATCCACTGCACTAATCCCCATCTGTTGATACAACATAACATATATGTTATAATCAATCTCACCTTGCAATAAATCTAACCATCCATAAGATTAAGGGGAAAAGAAAAGGTAGCTGGTAATGCTTCGCAATCAATGATTTTCACATCGGTACTAATTACTTGAAAATTTGCCAGCTTAGGTATTTAAGCTTTCATTTGGGATTAGGTCCAGAGCCAAAACCCAACACAGGTGGAAGGGTTCAGACCACAGTACTAAACAATCTCTTTGTCAGTGCCTCAGCGGCAGTTGGGTCCAAAACCAGTGGCAAATCATGAGCCAGAACCGAACCACCCCAGCACAGTTGGAAGGAGTTCCAACCGCACTGCCAATTTCTTTGCCAGTGGCGATTCGGGTCCAAAATTAGATGGCATGTTTTGATGTGAGATGGTAACTATTTAAAGGAACCCTGTGTTACTCCATACCGTAAAGGAACTAACTGTTATGTAATGATTTGATGACTGAGTTTTTCTAAGGCTTACTTGGAGAGAGATTAAAATATTTGAAAGAGATTGTCCATAAGTGTCATGGAAGTGGACAGCAAGCTTTTCAGCAGGAACAACGGCCATTACTGCTTCAAGCATGGGAACCACAGTACCTGTGTCAAAGGGAAATGGCAAAGAACTCCTAAGGACCATTGTTTGACTCATATAAATCCAAGAGAACAACAAGATTTTCAGAGAATTTTACATGCTTATTGCACAGTAACCATCGATTCTTCAAGTGTGATGCTAATCCCAAATTAAAACAGCAACGCCTATTAGCTTTTTACATTTCTTTTTCGTTGAATTGAAATCTTAACATAATATCTACAAAGCATGTATGCGAGGACATTGCTGACAAGGATGGATTGATGTGTGTAGGCATGCATGTTTGAACATATGGATCTATGCATGTCAAGGTGATTGATTGTTGCATGCATTCATGGGATGGAAGCAAATACATATGCATGCATCCAGAGTAAGACAAAAAGAATATGAGACAATCATTCGAAATCTTCTATTGTTCGAATTTATTTTAGAATCGAATAATAGGGATATTGCAAGAGCTTTCTCAGTTTTTATTGCAATATTCATGTTCTTTACTCTCTTTTTCCTTTTTTTTCTTTTTACCACCACATGAACCAAAGTAGTGCATAATTCTAAAAGTCCAAATGAGGAAAACATTACTAAAAAGAAAGAAAATGTAACAAAAAAAAGCTAAAAAGTGATTACTTCCTACTTAACCACGTACTTTTGTTTCTAAAAGGTCACAATTTAGACTATAGAGAATTACCAGGGGTACCAACTCCAATTGTATCACCAAGGGAAATTTCAAAACAACCCATATCGTAAAGTTCCTTCGCCACATAGGCCACTTTGGATGGAGGAATTGCTCCCTCAACTGGACATCCAACCACACATGAAACATACCTGTAAAATTTTAGCATTGTAATTTGGACATTGTACCAGCCAAAATGAACAAAGCACAAACAAAATACTCCAACTAGAGTTATACTGCATTTGATGTGTCATTGAACAACATTTTCAGAAGTAGAATGGTGGAAAAGAAAGTTAAATATATTTAATTACAAAACAAATTCCAAGAATCCATTAACAAAGTACGATTCAAAATCCACTCTCAAACTTCTAGACTAGCCAAACATACTGAGATAAGTATCAAGCCTTCTCCCGGAAACAACTAGAAATGGATAAGAAAAGATAAGCAAAGAAATAAAGATTTGAAGACGGAAAATTTGCAAATTTATATTTTTAACGATTCATTACAGCGGACATCAATACTAAGAATAACTACATATGCAACTCAAGAACTTTCCAAAGTATAATTTTATACACATCTGATAAATCTGCATTTCTGCCAAAGCATTTGGTACTTCGTTCCAGACTTCGAGTTATTTGATGCCAATAAGCGATACCAATAAGCATAATTATATATGTAAATCATCACTCGAGTTTCAACTAAATTGAGAACAGGACAAAAAATCTTGAAGATATTGATCAGGGAACAGGAATAGTAGCTATTAACAACCATGGAATAATGACAATAAGGTTATAAAAGACATACCCACGTACTGGAATCGAATGCTGCTTAGCAGCAAGGCAAACAGCACGGTAACGCACTAGGCTTTCTTCAATGCTACAATTAATGTTTGACTTAGAAAAAGACTCGGAAGCAGATGCAAAGACTGCTACTTCTTTTGCACCTGCTGCAACAGCAGCTTCAAAGCCCTAGACGAATATGTACAGCAGATTAGGAATTTATGTGACATCACCATGAGGTTGATAACTCTTTCAAAGTAAATTACCAACCTTCAAATTAGGAGTTAGAACAGGCAATCTGGCATCCTCTATGTCACAAACTGCTTTCATTACATCTTTTGCATCTGCTAACTATACAAAAAAGGTAAAAGAATGAATCAAATGCATTGATAAATATACATTTGCACATATCTTGATTTCCATGGAAGAAATATACAAATATATGCATTTTCACGAGATATAGAAAGGTAAAGAATGAACCAAATGCAGGTTATCTCAAATATCAGCAAGGGATATGCCAAGTATCTCACTTGCATCCAACAATAATGTTTTCCAGGGAATAAATTTGTAAGCATGTAAGGTTCTGAATTAAAATATAAAAAATGCATGGATCACATATTCATACAGGATATATATACATCCATTAGTAGGTACAGCTTAAGAATAAATAACAAGGTGCACAACACAGACAAAAAGGATAATTAGTTATTGCCTTAAAACATTCATTTTTAGAGGATCTTCACCGAGAATTGAGGAATCAAGAATCACCAACTACAAGAATTTTGGCAGGCCAACAAGCACCTTAGATGTGATCAACCTCATTCAATATTTCAGCAATAATCCTAGAATAACTGTAGCGCGAGAGAGTAAGCTAAGAGCTTCATGCAAAGATTTTATGCATAAAGTTGTTCTTTATTTGCATATTTACCACAAATCATGAGCAGATTCACTAGTCGCTCTCAGGAAGCCAAGGAGAATCTGGAATTATACCAAAAACAACTGCCTCGTTGCTCGTTGTTATAAGGTCAACTCCAATTTTTTATTGACTTTCTTTGAAAACCAACTCAAAAATGCATCCAAATTGAAACAACCGACAATTTTTAGGATGTCAACATCATATGCATCCTCTATAGGTATAAATATAATCATCTAGTCATATCAAATGAAATGGAAACCACAGAAAAGAAAAGTACTATCTCCATCTAAAATAAGCAAATCATGATACCTGAGGAACCCATTTAGGAGATACAAAACTTGTAGCTTCAACAACAGGCAACCCTGAAGACACCAATCTCCGAATCAATTCAACCTTCACAGACGTAGGTACGATATTCTTCTCATTCTGCAATCCATCCCTCGGACCAACTTCCACTATCTTCACAAACTTTGGTATACCTTTTAAAAACTGCTTCACATTAATAAAAAGATTTTAGATGAAGCGAGAGCTTCAGAAAGATTAAATAATGAAGCACAAGAAAGAAAATGCATTCCACGCATACAGAGAGAACTTATTAACCATTTAAAAATCCCGGAAATGAGTATTAGGTAAAATCCTAATAGTTTCAAAAAGAAATGTATACAATTCCATTCAGATTATTTATTACCTTGTTTGTTATGTCCCATATACCTCTGTCATTGGACTTGGAGCTATACTGTTGGTCTGTCCAGTTCCTTGATTTACAAACATGTCCTCTTTTCACCCTATTCTTGCTTAAGCTTTTAGCCCTTTGGTTAAAAGCTTCTCCTTCAGACACATCCCTCACATGTCTTCTCCATGGGAATGTCTCCCCTGTATATTCTTCATGATCCTCACTGGAAAACAGATTTATCAATAAAGTCAATATATCGATAACTGATACATGCAATTTTGTTGTTAACTTCTGTGGAATAAAAAGGAGTAGATGAGCACTTTTAGGGGAACGATTCTACAGATAACAATATCTGACTTACTCGCAGCTATTAGATGTGCTGCAACTCCTCCCATCAATCCATCTGTTTCCCATGCCCATATCATCTCCTCTGGGCCGACAAGCACCAGCTGAGAACCTCTGAATCCTATCAATAGTACTCATGCTAGGAAGCTTGTCAAAACCAAGTGGCTCCTCCAAACTTGACATCGTGAACAAAACCCAAAAGGAGATACTGAAAAGTAACCAGAACATAAATTAGAGCTCCACTATAAAAGTTATAAGGCCTTCTGACAAGAAGAGAAGATCAATGGCAGAGCAATAAGGACCATTTGATTTATTTAAACATGCAATTCTTCAAAATATTTCAGCAGATAACCCTATAGAAGTACATATGCAAAAATGTACATTATACCTATCATGGTGTTAGTCAAATAAAATTCACATGAAAATGCAAAGCACTTCCCACATCTCACTAAACTTATGTCAAATCATCAGGAAGGAAGATGAAACTACCTAAACCCCTTTGGCAGCCACATGTAAAGAATAAATTCTATTTAAAAGAAAGTTGGTGCAATGGGGAGGACATGTTACTTGTCCCATTGTAATGGTTTAGGATACAGACATCTAAAACGATTAGGAGAATTGATTGAATAAAATGATGATACAAATAACTTAAAGCGGGAGTAGCAACAAAAGCTAATAAAGCTGCTTTAAGAGCAGACAGCATAGCTAAAGTGTAACATTTTGCAGCCCACTAATCATAATCAACAGAGAGTTCCAAATTCCTATAAGATAAACTAGGTATGAGTTATGACACTAAACATTTTTTCAAAAGATTACAAGCTGAACAGAAAAAAAAAATCTGAGACTGCTTTATTTTAACTTTTTTGTCTTACCAAAGTGCTTCTACTAAAAGACAACAACAAGAAAAGACAAGAGTCCGACTCCTTGGAAAAGTTTATATGAGAAAAGACAACAAGAAAAGAGAGATAATATCCTTAATATGATACTATAGATAAATCAATTGAGCCAGTTTCAACCAAGCAACCATGCTTTACTTGATTCTCCACTTTGTTCTAATCTATTTCATAGTTTCTACTAAAAGGCCGGTGTCATCTATTTCTTCAGCACCTCGCCCTTGTTTTATTATCCTCTACTTCTATCAAATTTGTTGTTATTTCCGCAGTAGCTGGCACAAATCTTACCATCCAAAGTACCAGACAAATATGTTCATTCTGAATCACATTCATATTCATAATCCAAGTTATTTCGAATCTGCACTTCAAACTGACTCATTCAAGGAAAAATAAGCTCTTTAAAGTGGACAGGTAATGACCCCAGATGTGAACTACATAACTTCTTTTCCTGAACTGAATCATAAGTTGCTAGCAAGTCAGGGTTTTGTATTGTCCTTCAAGCAGCAAAGTAAAATACGCTGATAAATCACACTTTTAGCAAATTGCATTTGGTTTGTTCAGATAAAAAGTTGAGGTCAGGTCATATTATATGGCAAAGATATATCACTAAAATTGTGTATAATATCAAGCAAACAAAAAAGCTCTAATCTAGATAACCGGTCTCTTGGAGTAAAAACTGCCGGCATTTACTCTCAGAAACAAGAAAATTTTCAAGATAGGATATTTCAAATTCGCAAGCAACAAATGTGTATTTTGCATTGAACTCTGAACTTTTACATCCTTCCCTTCTAGTCCTTTAAAATAATATCTATCCTACTTGAATTGAGGCTTATAACCAAGTTCACATTCCTTTAAATTTTCTAGGCAACCAAACAGCAGAACAACCAGACATCAATCCACCAGAATTCGGCCCAGAGTTCAAAATCCTAAACTCAGTGTTTCAACTTCTAAGGGAAGAAAAAGGTTGTTTCTAAACTCTGACATTTTCCTGTTGTCGTTTTTTTCTCTTTTCAATAACAAAAACTACAAACTAAAAATAATTGAACTCGTCTCTCAAATCTACCAACCAAAACAGGAAACACAACATTCTAACTATCATTAATTTTCCTCATCCGTTTTAGCTAATGGATTTCTCGGCAACCAAACAGGCAGAGAAAGAAAACAAATTCATGAATAAATCAAAGAAAAAGGGAAAAGAGAAAGAGGAATGGAGAGAATTACCGAATTAGGATTTCTAATAAAGGAGAAAAGAAAACGAAACCCTAGAATTTGGGAGTTTAGAAGAATCCGGAGGTTTTTTTTTTCTTTGGTTTCTTTTCCGAAAAGAGAGAGAGTTGAATAAAAGACGAGGAAGAAGAAGAAGAAGAAGAAGAGCAGGTAACGCAACGTGCAGGACGGTGTTGTTCACAATGCGTTTTCTTGTTTGAGTTTGGTGGGACAATTTTTATATTTAATAAAGCATTTATTTTTTTCTTTTTAAAATTATTATTTATGGCTGTTATAAATTGGTGGGCCGATTCTAATAAATTATTAGACGTGTTCGGTTTATCACGTTATTTATAGTTCATTTAATAATATTTATGCATTTCAATGTAACTTTTAAGTAATTTTCTATTCTTTAATCACATGTAGAAAAGAGTTGAAGATTTAACTTAAAAAAATATAATGAAAATTTTTTTATTAGATGAGATCATAAATGATGTGATGAGTAGTACTCATCTAATAATTTTTTGGTGGGATGAGTGTTGCTATAAAATATCAATTCCACACATTTATTTTCTTAATATGTATATATAAAAGATTTTGTGGTAATATTTTATTTATTAAAAATTAATGAATGATTATAGGTAAGTTGTTTATTTATCAAATAAAATATTCAATTGAATTGATAATTGATTAATTCATGACACCAACTTAATTAGTAATTTTTTATAAAATATTATTAGGAGTAAATTGTTCATTTTATTATAAAAATAAATATTTGAAAATGATTAACTATGTATACATTAATTTTGAAAGGAAATAAGTGAAATTATAAACAAAAATAATATTCAACATCAAAGGATTGTTACTAACAAGAAACTGGTTTTTCTTAGCAAAATTATTAGTTTAAATTTTGACGTGGTAAATAAAGTAATTAAGTTGGGAGAATCATCCTTATTAAATTTTTGTATAATTCGACCAGAATTGGTCAGTTAATAGATTAAATATCAGTGATTTACAACAAAAAATCATAAGTTACTGGTTAATCATGTTTTGAGGAAGCTAATCAGTTTAATTTAATATATATATATATATATATATAACTTGAAATAATGATTAACAAGTTTTATAAAAAAAATCAACAATAAAATGGATGTATCAAACTATAGTTACTTATAAATCTCTAATTTAATTTCATAATATAAGTAAAACAAACAGAGTTAATTAAAAAACAAATTTATTATTAATAAAAACATAAAAAATATACTCCTTAATCATTCATTTTTATTTGAACAATTAGGTTTAAACCCAGTTATTGCTAAACTAACATTTTTTAATTAGTTCACCGACTAACATTGCATAGGCATCAAATAATTACAAATTATCTAATTATTGGATTTCCATCCTCTACTTTATGAAATCTGTAAAGTTAGTCACTTTAATATGTTAAAATTCGATCCTTGTGCTTTACAAAAATTGAAAAATTAGTTCAACAGAATAATATTATTAAATATCACCCAAAATGTTGACTTAGAAATCAGCAGTTAAACAACTTATATGTAAGAAATTAGCAAAAACTAATAGTTAACCAATTTATATGCAAGAAATTAACAAAATTCAGTAGTTTAAGTTCACACGTTTGTAAATAACTGGATTAACTTTTCAATTTTCATAAACTACGAGGATCAATAACAAATTAGAGTAAAACAACCAGCTTTACAATATTTGTAAAGTATAGAGATGAAATTCAAAGTTAAACAATTAAAAATTCACAATTGAATTTTATAAAAAACTTAAAAAGAAAAAGAAAATTATATAATAAAATATTGAAAGATACAAAAGTATTCATAATTATTTAAAATCCATATAACCAATATTTAAGAGAGATTACCTATTTAATATATGTGTGCATATTCCTTTGAAAATGGTTTATTTAGGGGTGGCAAAATATTCGGCCCCGACTCGACCTGGGGTGTCCCGACCCAACCCAACTGGGTATTTTTGCTAAAATTTTGGGGTTCGGGGCGGGTGTGAAAATTATGAAGTCGGGGCGGGGCGAGTTCGGGTATTTGCTAGAAATTTTTCATCCCGCCCCAGTACATTTTTATATTTTTATTTATTTTATTTATAAAATATATCATTATATATAAACACTTTTATGAGTTTTTAGCTATTTTTTGTTTTTGTTTTGGTTCGTGCTTATATTTAAATTTTGTTAGATGTTGTTCAAGTTTTAATATATTCGATTTTAACGATCAATGATTCAAGTTTATTCTTTTAAATATGTAATTTAACATGTGGGTAATTTAAAATTGGTTTTATTTTATTTTTTATATAAGTTTGAAGTCCCTTGAAATCATAATTTGTGATTGTGGTGGAAGGTTGGTCGAATCTAACATTTATCGTCGATGAAGATTAAAATTTTTTAATTTTTTGGGGCAAGGTCGAGTTTAAGGGTTATTTTATCGAATTGGGTTGGAGCGAGTAAATTAATATCTTAATTCAGGACGAGACGAGGTCAGATTTAATATCTTATAGATCGGGGCGGCCAAAAACCCACCCCGCCCTATTGCCATCCCTAGATTTATTCCACATAAATATTGTTTATTCAAATAATAAATTATTTTGCCTAGAAATTGGAGTAGAAGGGAGGAAAACAAAACGGTGGTTAGGCAGTTTTCAGTTGGGAGTTAGGTCATTTTCTTCATAATATTAAATTTTTTCCTCTAGTAACTTGCATATATACGTCACACTGTCCATCTTTTAAAGGGATGAGTAAATTAGGTAATTCAATTATGGATAAAGTTATATCAAAATTATCTAATTATTAAAAGTTATATTTAGGACATTCAATTAATATTATGGTTACTTTAGTTTAGGTTTCTCAACCGTTTAATTGCAAGCAGCCACTAAATGTTATCGTTTAATTTGGTATAATGATAATTTTAGTCCTCAAAACTTTTACATTAAATTAATTTAGTCCTAGTTCAAAATAATAATTCAATCAATTTAACCTATATATATATATATCAATTTAGTCATTTTTTTCTTCCAAATCACTTGTATACCCTTGTTAACAGTAGAGTAATTCATTTTGAAATCATTAATTGATTTAATACATAAATTTATAAATGTAAATATATTTAATATTATTTTTAATGTTAAATATTTAATTAATCTACATTAAATTAAACTCATTGAAATCTATTGAAAATTATTTATGAAAACCTTCGAGTTTTAGTTACTTCTACCACGTAATTTTTTTCTTCAAAAATTCAGGTTTTAGTTACTACTACCACATAAGTTATTAAGTTTTTATTATAAAACATATTTATGAAGTTCTCTACAAGTCTGTTTTATAATATAAAAAAATTACTGCTACAAAAATTATTGCAAAAATTATACTTTTTAAAATATGAAGGGTTATAATTATTCAATTATTTTGGATTAGGACAAAAGGATTAATATCATATACACTGGCGGTGAAAACTGAAAGTTTCCACAAGCGCCTTAGTTTTAGCGTATAGGGAGTTAGTTTAGGGTATAGAGTTTAGGGGTTTAGGTGTAGCGGTTTAGAATTTAGGTATAATTGTTTAATTTAAGGTTATAATTTAGGGTTTATAGGTTAGGGTTTAGTTTTTAGGGTAATATGGTGAGGATTTAGGTTTTAACCTATAAACCCTAAATTATAATCCTAAACCTTAAATTGAAACAACTATCCTTAAATTCTAACCCCTACACCTAAACCCCTAAACACTATACCCTAAACTAACTCTCTATACCCTAAATCTAAGGCGTTTGTGGAAACTTTCAGTTTCCACCGCCTGTGTATAGAATATTTATCCAGGACAAAATTGATATCCATTAGAATTTTAACGGAAGAGTGACTCGATTGTAAGTTTTAATAATTGAGTGAATTATTTGTAACTTCACTAATAATTGAGTGACCCAATTAAACATCAACAATTAATAGCCGTTTGCAATTAAACGATGATGACCCAAATGTAACCGGAATATTAATTGAGTGTCTCAAATATAACTTTTAGGTCGAACCTGGAACCTTTAGGGCGAGAGTGCAATACTTATCCACTAGGCTAGACAAGAAATTTAATACTATTTTGAAAGAAAAATGATATTTACGTTTAATTGTAATTGAAATTAATTTTATTTATTTTAAAAATATTTATTAATTATAACACTAATTATTATAATAATAATTTAATTAATTTTTCATTGGTTTCTTATACGCATTTTGAAGAAACTATTTAGATTTTTTGAAGAAAAAACTAATCAAAATTGAATATATCTTTTAAAATTTTCAAAAAAAAAATCTATCATATATTATGCTAAAATCACATAGTAGTCTTTGTACTCTAATTTGGTCACTTTAAGTTTCTATACTTTTTAAATTTAGAATTTTCGATCCTGACATGAATGGTAGTATTTAAATATGTTAAGTAAAATTTTCTTTTTAGCTAATTTATTATACATAAGTTGCTTATTTAATTTTTGTTCTTTAATTTGATCATTTTTAGTCCTTGTAATTTAGTCATATTGCCGGTGTCCCGTTAGGATTAGGATTAAAATTTAAAAAAATTTAGGGACTAAAATTGATCAAAATAGATTAACTAAAACAACAATTTACACATAGTATAGAAATATTTTACCTTTTGACAAACTAGTTTATGATAACTTTAATTTTTTATAATTATAAAAATAAATTTATCATTGTGATAATGTATAATTTGTCATTGCTTTTATTTTTTTATTGGTGACAAAATTTATCACAACAAAAAGTGAAACTTTAAGTGACAAGTAATTTCATTGTAACAACAAATATCAAATAATAGTGACCACTTCACTTATCGTCACTACCATGTGTCAAAGTTTTAGTGACAATGAACTTTGTGTCACAATTGTATACTTATAGTGAGAATTCATTTGTGAAAAATGTAATCGTCACAATTACTACTGTTACAATGACCAAATAAAAATATGTCACAATTACTTATACTAATAGTGTCGCACAAAAAATTTGTCACAAAAAGTTAATATTTGTGACAAAATTATTCCTAGTCACTATTAATTTGTCACTAAAAATCTATATTGTTGTAGTGGTGAGAGAAGACATGTGACTTTGGCCGGATCCAAGGGTCAAATTAAAATTTTATTTAAAGTTCATGGGTTGAACTGATATTTTATCTAAAGTTTAGGATAAAATTAGTATTTATCTAAAGTTTATGGGTAAAATAAAAAGTAACCCCTTTTACTAGCGTGCCACATCATCAAACTAGCGACATTTAACGTCCTAGTGATCAAAACGTAAAAACAATAACATGACTAAAACGTTATAAAACAATAACGTAAGTGATTAAAATATTATTTTTTAAATTCGGTGAGCAAAAGTAAACACTTATAAAACAAAAATAAGAGTGTAGTTTAATCTATTTATATAGTTAATATTTTGTGTAATTAAAATTTGGTTAAACTCTAGTAGAGGTCACTTTTATTTTTTTATCTTATTTTGACCACCATATTTTAAAAAACACGTTTCGGTCACTTACATTGTCAATTTGTTACAATTTGATTATTGAGTCGTTAACTCTTGTTGCATTAATGATATGACACGTTAGTAAAAATGATCAATTTTTAATTGTTTCTTTGAACTTTAGACAAAATATCAAATTAACTTGTAAACTCTCTCAACTTTTCTTTTATCTCGCATTGTCGTCACTCACTATCAACATCGTTTTAACCAATTTTTTGGTCAATGATGACACCAAACCAAAACCCTTCATTCCCTATTCGCTTATATGATTTTTATTTTCAACTATTTTAGAGTTTTTGTGTAAGGGTTATATATAAATGATTCACTTTCATTCTCTCTTGTAATGCAACAACTAAATGTGATGGTAACAAAGAGGAACAATTTATGCTCGAGCATAAATTGCGTTCTCTTAAAATTTATGCTTGAGTATGACATGGATATTATAACTTATAGAATTAAAATATTATTTGAAGGATATACAATTTAGAGTTTAGGGTTTAAGGGTTTTAGTGCATTTAAAATTTATAGTTCATCGTCAAAATTTAAAGTTTAGGGTTATAATTTAGGGTTTATGGTTAGGGTTTAGGTTTTAAGGTATTATGATTAGGGATCTAAGTTTTAGCCTATAAACCTTTAACTTTAACCATGAACCTGAAATTCTATCAACAACCCATGAATTCAACTACTACATTTAAACCCCTAACTCTTAAGCACTAAACAAATCTCTAAACCTTAAAACTAAAGCGCTTGTGTAAACAAAGCGCTTATGCATGTAATTACCCTTATTTGAATATCTCTAAATTCGTCCAACCTAAACCGATCCAAATCCAAATTAAAAGGATCCAATTCTGAGAAAAATATGAGCTCAAGAGAACCAAAATCTGAAGATAACTCGATCTGAGCCCGTTTGAACCTGCTTTTTTGTAGACCTAGTAAATTTAACTTGAGACATGAGAACCAAATCGATTTACCCAACCAAGACCTGATATGGACCCGGATATGATGGTCCAATCTTGACCCCAACCCGGAAAACACCAAACTGAACCAAAATCGACCAGATTTTAGTTAAACCAAAAGTAACATGTACCTAATCCGACCCGAACCAAAATCAACCAAAATCGAAAGTAAACTAAACGAACCAAATGCTACCCGAATTTAATTTGCTCAAATATATATGTTTTATTCTTATTTTGTATTATATTACTAATCAACAACCATATTTAGTAATAGTTTAATGGTTTAAAAATCATATTTTCTCCTCTAAAAGACCATTTTCATATATTAACTAAAAACGTAAACCAAACGATCCGATATTGACCTGATCAGAAAAACCAATAGATTCGAAATTGACCCAAACCTAAATATGATCGACCTAACCCGAAAAATCAACGGTATTGATTCGACCTGAAAATCAATTGATCTGATATTGCCCATATACCCGATCCGACCATTGTAACACCCGTGTTTTGGGCCTAGGAGTTAGCCGGGTTTTAGTTCGAGTCAAATAAAACTTAATTAAAACATTTCAACTTCAAATAATGGTGTATTTGAACTTTAGCAAAAAGGGGAGGGACTTATGTTGGAAATTACCCAAAAACTTTTAAAAAGGATGACAACTTTTATAGTTGTCATCTTCTTCCTCCTTTTCACATTTGAAAAGCCCCCCACCATTTCTAAAACCTCTCAAAACCCTAACTCCTTTTCCATCAATTTGCTACTCGATTTCAACCCCGTTTTAAAAGGTAATTACATTTTCTTAATCTCCTTTTCAATCTCTATCTATCCTTTGTTTTAGATTTCAAAAATATAGTGTTTTGAAAATTAGGGTTCATATGGGAAGTTGGGGTTTCAATGGGGGTTTTCAAATTGTTTTGATAAATTGTATTGGGGGTTTGTTTAAGCATGATGAAATACACCATATATGTTAATTTGATTAATTTTGGATGAAAATTCGTAGTTGTTCTTTGGGGCAAGTTTTAAGGTAGTGAAACTTGAGTTTTTGGTGTGATTTGTGTTGGAAATTGAAGGTTGGTGTTATGGTAATAGTTGGGGGCTGTTTTGGAAGCTTTTGAATGTGCTAAATGTGTTGAAATCACAAGTTTTGGGCTGTGTATAAGGGCTGCTCGGATTTGGTGATTTTGGGGGTTGTTCATGGGTTGAAATGTTGAGTTTGGTGTTTGATTAGTGTTCCGGGTTTACTACATTAATTGATGAATTGATTTGTGGTTGTTTTACTTGTGTTGAGATGTCTAGAAGCTTGGTTTTTGGGTTGGTGAAGCCTTGGGAGCAAATCCGGAAAAAAGATTGAAGACCATGGTTGCTTGGTAGTTGAGCTTGGAGTAGAGGTGAGTGGTTAATGTTTTTAAATTGGTTTTTAAGTGGTTGGTTCAAGCATGTGAACTAGGTTGGGATTGGTAGACCCACCTAGAGTTAGGATTAGGGTGATAGCCTAATCCTAAGCTTTAGTTAGAGACATTGGATGTACTCTTTGATTGATGTTATGCCTCATGATTATCCGTGTATGTATAATGTGTTATACACGTTGTTGAGACATAGTTTGATGCCTTGCTATGCATGTGGGTTGGATTGTAATTGTGTATGATGATGTTGAGTTTAATATGATGTAAGATGCCATATTTTACTCTTGAACATGACATTATAATATTATGTTGTTGAGATAATTGATGTTGAGCTTAATATGATGTAAGATGCCATATTATGATACTTGAACATCAAAGGTTGTGAAATTTGATTAGTTGGCACTAGTATGCTTGGGTACAATGATCGATCATTAGGATGAGTGTGCACACAAATTGAGTCAAAACGTACGTGGCCTTGGCGGCGTTAAGGCACCAAGGAGGAGTACGGTGATGTAATATTCCACCGGAAGCTTTTATATATTTCTACGTGATGATGAGTGGAATCCCATCCGTAGGGCATGTGGCGATGAGTGGAATCCCGCACATGCAAGGACCGGTGATGAGTGGAATCCCACCGAGGTAATGTTGTTGTTGGAAATGCGTTCCAACATGTTATCCGCGTATTCGAGTCATAGCTAGGTGCCAATAAGAGAAAGTATGTTTATGCCAATATGAAATTATGCATACATGATAATATGAATTGATTTGTGTATCAATGTAATATGAAATGTGAATTGCAATGTGAAACGATATATGATGTGGTTAATACTTTGAGTTATGTATCATTGTATGTTGAACTATTAAGTTGTTGAGCATGGCATGAATTTGGTAGTATGTTCATGCATCACCTATACTTATGGCTCATGTGAATCGAAGGTAAAAATCAAGTATAATATCATGTTAATTGCTCGTGCTTGGACCCTGCATTGTCGAAGGTTTGTTTTATGAGCTTACCCTCACTAAGCTTTTATGCTTACGCTCTCTTTTGTTCGACAATGCAGATAAATAGCTTGTGGGTGGCAAGGGCAAGGAAAGGTTTCCAAGTGTTGCTTTTGGTGAGGTCAATGTATGAGTTTTGAGTAAATTAATGTAATAGTTAAGCAATGGGATAGATGTCTTTGATTAGAGCTTTGATGTTTATCGTTGTTGGCTTGGTTAGTGGATGCCTTGTCTGATTGTAAATATTGCTTATGTTACATGCCATGAATGTCTACGTGTTTTGGTTGCTAAGGCATGAAATCTTAAATGCTTGTATGACCATATATGCATGAATTGCTCTTTAACTAGAATGCTATGTATGAATGCTTAAATCCATGTTTGATTGACTCCCTTGGCTTAAATATGTATGCTTTTATGGTTGGCTTGCCTTAGGGATTGATGATAGGGTGTTGGTTGAAGTGTTAGAGGGATTTAGGGGCCTCCTTATGCCCTAAATCAGCTCAAACCTGCAGTTTCGTAGCTGGGGTATCGATACCGTTGATCTGGTATCGATACTACCCTGTGGTTTCAGGCCTCGTGTATCAATACTCGAGGGGAGTATCGATACCTTTTTGGCCACTGGAGCCACTGTCGATTTTGGTATCGATACTGGCCTCTAGGGTATCGATACTGTTGTCTTGGCTTTGACCGTGGGAAGTCAACTTTAGGGGAGGGTATCGATACCCTCATTTGGGGTATCGATACTGTCTCCTCAGGTTGACCAAACCCTGTTGACCTAGTCAAAGGGGTATCGATACCCCCCTTAAGGGTATCGATACCGCCTGCAGTTTAACTTTAAACATAGGCTTTTAAATGATAGTTTGAGTTCGTCTGATTGCTTTGAAAATATTGTTCCGCTGTATGATCACTTAGGATGTAATTCTCATCTAGACAAGATTTAAATGAAAAGAAATAGGGTTGCTAACCGAGGGAGAGTTCCTTAGGGAGTTTTCACTCGGTTTTCCCCGTGTAGCTCACTCGGACCGGTCATTCGGCCAGACCGGGACGAGGGGGTTACATTTGTTGGTATCAGAGCCTAAGGTTTCCGAGACCTTGGGCAGGTAAGTGAGGTAAGTTTAAGTTCTGAATTGATATGCACGGTGTTTGCTTGCTCTGTAAGTATGACTGTTTGTATGACAAGTATGATGATTGTTTGTTTAAAAGCATGTTGCTTGTTTTCCGTGAATGTTGTAATGTATGATTGTTTGATTGAGAGTATATGTTGTTTGATGGTACGCATGTGTTTGCTTGTTTAGCAAGTAAGCCCTGTTATATACTTGGTTGAGCATGTATGTGTGCTGATTTGTTTGAAACATGTTTAGTAGAGTCCCATTGCTACTATTACAACGAAAAAGAGATTTTAAGTGAGGGAAACATACTTGAGCCACTTGGAAGTCTTGCCTTGCTAACCCAAATCTTGTATGTTTTACTGTTGATACTGTTGTTGATTTAATTGCTTTTCGGTAAGTAGAAGTCGTAGTTTCTGAAAGGGTGGACTAGGTTGGGGAGTCCATCACCTCAGTTAGAGAGGTATGGTTGTACCGGAATTGAGGTACAATTCGTCTGTTTGAGACAGTGTGTATGTGGATTGGTTCGTGTGGATGAGGGACGATGTGATCGTTTCTGGTGTTAGTTGGTAAAAAGAAGTGAAGACTTATGAGTGAGAGTCAGAGTAGTATTGATGTTACAGTAGATAAGCCCTCGGTACTGATTTGAGTCTGCCCCTTTTGATCGATTCTGAATCCGTATCTCTGTACATCGTTAGCAAGCATGCACGTTTGAATATGCCTGGTGAGGTGTTAGTTGGTGACCGTTGGGGTTGGCCTATGATTTTAATGCAAGACAGCCGGTCAGTGTACGTGAGTGGGAGCTAGTTTGTGTGATTGAGTCAGTGTAAGTTGAGTTGTTTTCCAGCAAGCGGAAGAGATGAAGTCACTTCCGATATGGTTGAGCCGAGAAGGGAGCCTTGAGCTTTGACTTCAGGATTGTTTGGTAGGGGTAGAACAAGTCCAACAAGACTGTTTGTGTGCGATCAGAATTGAGTCTTGAAGTTACGAGATGCTCTAAGAACAGTTTAGAAGATTCAGATTTTGTTGAAGAACCAGTCTGAAAACAAGAGGACCGAAGACTATCAGTTGTGTACATGTGAACTTGCAATTTCTGTGAATACCTCCTTTTTGTGTGAGCATGTAAGAAATTAGATATTCTTGTTGAGATCTTAGATGTAGGGACGCATGTGACTAGCCCTCTTTGGGAGACAGTAGTGATCAGAAAGATGTACAGAAGATGTTTGTTGGTGGTTTAGAGTTACTAGTTTCTAGTAGGTGTGAAGCGATCGTCTTCCTACGGTTTTGATGTAACTTTTGACAAGGTTCGGCTTGAAGAGCACGGAGTTAGTGTGTACGTTGAGACAAAGAGAGAGTTGCCTTGAAATTGCAGATTTTTGTGTGACTGTAGTGGTAGGTGAGGATGTGAGCTTCTTATTGAATGTTGATCTAGTTTTAGAGATCAAAGGTTGATTGAGTTTAGTGACAGACTTGCTGAGCAATTGTGATGGATTTGATTTTTGAACGAAGATTAGACCGCAGAATGTTAAAATAGTTTGTGATTCCTCCTAGAAGTGTTTAGAAGAAACGCCCAGTTTGTCTCCTAACAGCGAAGAAGAGTTTATTATTGATGTCGTCTCCGAGTTCGCTCGTGTTTTAGTTTGCTCTGTATCTTATGGTTTCCGACAGAATTGAGAATGTTGAAGAATTAGCTTCGAGACTTGTTAGACCTTAGATTCATTAGGCCTAGTGCATCATCTCAGAGTTCTACAGTGTAATTTGTGAAGAAGAAAGAGTGACAGTACGAGAATGTGTTCAGATTACATACAGTCGAAACAAGTGTCAGTGATTTGTTGATCAGTTAGTGTGTGCTCCAGTCAAATTGAATATTAATTTGGATTCGATTAGTACCAGTTGAAAGTGAGAAAAGTTGAAGTATCGAAGACAGCTTTCGAGGCAAGATATGATCGCTTTGAGTTCCGAGTTATGTCGTTTTGTTTGATTAGTGTATTAGTTACCTTCATAGAGATGTTGAGCAGAATATTTTCTGAGTTTCATGATCAGTTGCAGTAGCTCTTCTAGTTGTCACGAGAGTATATTCAAGTACCGAGGAAGATCACGACAAGTTTGAAGTTAGAGTGGTAGATTCTATTAGAGAATTAGTTGTATGTTAAGTTGTGCAACATGAACTTCGAGTTAATGAAGATGTTCTCCTAGAACATGCAGATCATCCGAGTGTATTAGGGTAAACCCCAAGTAGGCAAAAGAAGACATGAGTTGGAAGAAATTGAAGACTGTGACAGATATCTATAGTTTCTAGGTCTAGCATTGTTACTTTCAGAGAATTATGAATAGTGTTTTGAAGATAGTTGCTCCATTGATAGATTGCTACAGAAGAATGTTCAGTTGTGTGGTTAGATGCGAGACAATGAAACCTTGAGAAACTGAAAGAAACTTTGAAGAGAGCTTCGACCATGAATCAACTTATATCAGGGAAAAAGTTTGTGAACCATAGTGAAGTGTTACATGTAGAGTTAGGTTGTGTGCTTGTGCAAGACAGAAGATAGTGGCTTGTTCATCAAGATACTTGAAAGACCGAGAAAATGGTTACCTCACACTAGACTTAGAGTTAATTACAGTTGTATTTGCTTCGAGGACTTAGAGACAAAGCTTGTATAGTATGAAATGCGCAGTGTATATGTACGTATCATTAGAGCTTGAGATATTTGAAGACTTGGGAATGGTTGGAACTTGAACAACATGAGTAGTTAGAATTGCTTGAAGATTGTGATCCCAAGATTGAGTACTATCTGAGGAGAGTCTACGTAGTAACCGATGTTCCAAGTTATTTTTTTTGATAGATTAGTAGTTGGGTTGCGAGATGTGATTGTCGAATTCAGTGTGCCGAACGATAGTAGTTTTGTGGCCGAGTTTCGGGTTGAGACTACTTTGGGTCAGAATGTTTGATGAGAAACAGTTGCAAGACAGATTCTTGGCACCTCACGTGCAAGACATAGCGGAAAGAAGACCTTCAGAATACAGCTTAGAGGTGATAGAGTTTGTATTGTTAGAGATAGAATTGTTGTACTGATCGGCATAGAGTTTTGAGACGTGTTGTTTTGGCCGAAGCGCACGGTGGTTCATTTGTGTTGCATCTGAGTAGTATGAAGACGTACTGTGGGTTGAAGATGAATGCTTCTGAATTGAGCGGATGAATAATGTGGTTCAGTATGAGAGCGAGTATGTAAATTGCCAGCGTGTCAAGACTGAGCTTCAGTTTTCTTCTAGTTTGCTACATTCGTGGAAGATTGTTAATGAAGGTGAGTAATAGAGATTCAAGATTTCAGCTAGATTATTTTTGAAGACGTTTGTATAGTGTTTGGTTACCTGTTGAAGTCAGATGGTCAGTTAGAGAAAGTTATAAGTCAAGTGTTCAAACAATGTTGTATGAGATGGTAAATCGGGCTAGTATGGTTGTTTATTTGTTGCGGTTACCACCAGAGCTAGAAAGAGGTTTGTGATGTGTTTGTGAACCTATAATTCAGGAGTGTGAGTCAGACATGTTCCGTGCTATGTTTGTTGAAGAGATTGAGTTGAGTTTGAAATTGACATGCCTTGAAGAATCAGTTGGGATCGTAGTGTAAGATAACAAGTGTGGTGTGGTAAGTCTTTCGAGTTGGTTAGTACGTTGTGGTGAGAGAGGAAGGCGTGGAGGTGCATGTTTCAGTGGCCCTCCGTGATCGATGAATTTCGGGGACGAAATTTCCTTAAGTGGGGGAGAGTTGTAACACCTGTGTTTTGGGCCTAGGAGTTAGCCGGGTTTTAGTTCGAGTCAAATAAAACTTAATTAAAACATTTCAACTTCAAATAATGGTGTATTTGAACTTTAGCAAAAAGGGGAGGGACTTATGTTGGAAATTACCCAAAAACTTTTAAAAAGGATGACAACTTTTATAGTTGTCATCTTCTTCCTCCTTTTCACATTTGAAAAGCCCCCCACCATTTCTAAAACCTCTCAAAACCCTAACTCCTTTTCCATCAATTTGCTACTCGATTTCAACCCCGTTTTAAAAGGTAATTACATTTTCTTAATCTCCTTTTCAATCTCTATCTATCCTTTGTTTTAGATTTCAAAAATATAGTGTTTTGAAAATTAGGGTTCATATGGGAAGTTGGGGTTTCAATGGGGTTTTTCAAATTGTTTTGATAAATTGTATTGGGGGTTTGTTTAAGCATGATGAAATACACCATATATGTTAATTTGGTTAATTTTGGATGAAAATTCGTAGTTGTTCTTTGGGGCAAGTTTTAAGGTAGTGAAACTTGAGTTTTTGGTGTGATTTGTGTTGGAAATTGAAGGTTGGTGTTATGGTAATAGTTGGGGGCTGTTTTGGAAGCTTTTGAATGTGCTAAATGTGTTGAAATCACAAGTTTTGGGCTGTGTATAAGGGCTGCTCGGATTTGGTGATTTTGGGGGTTGTTCATGGGTTGAAATGTTGAGTTTGGTGTTTGATTAGTGTTCCGGGTTTACTACATTAATTGATGAATTGATTTGTGGTTGTTTTACTTGTGTTGAGATGTCTAGAAGCTTGGTTTTTGGGTTGGTGAAGCCTTGGGAGCAAATCCGGAAAAAAGATTGAAGACCATGGTTGCTTCGTAGTTGAGCTTGGAGTAGAGGTGAGTGGTTAATGTTTTTAAATTGGTTTTTAAGTGGTTGGTTCAAGCATGTGAACTAGGTTGGGATTGGTAGACCCACCTAGAGTTAGGATTAGGGTGATAGCCTAATCCTAAGCTTTAGTTAGAGACATTGGATGTACTCTTTGATTGATGTTATGCCTCATGATTATCCGTGTATGTATAATGTGTTATACACGTTGTTGAGACATAGTTTGATGCCTTGCTATGCATGTGGGTTGGATTGTAATTGTGTATGATGATGTTGAGTTTAATATGATGTAAGATGCCATATTTTACTCTTGAACATGACATTATAATATTATGTTGTTGAGATAATTGATGTTGAGCTTAATATGATGTAAGATGCCATATTATGATACTTGAACATCAAAGGTTGTGAAATTTGATTAGTTGGCACTAGTATGCTTGGGTACAATGATCGATCATTAGGATGAGTGTGCACACAAATTGAGTCAAAACGTACGTGGCCTTGGTGACGTTAAGGCACCAAGGAGGAGTACGGTGATGTAATATTCCACCGGAAGCTTTTATATATTTCTACGTGATGATGAGTGGAATCCCATCCGTAGGGCATGTGGCGATGAGTGGAATCCCGCACATGCAAGGACCGGTGATGAGTGGAATCCCACCGAGGTAATGTTGTTGTTGGAAATGCGTTCCAACATGTTATCCGCGTATTCGAGTCATAGCTAGGTGCCAATAAGAGAAAGTATGTTTATGCCAATATGAAATTATGCATACATGATAATATGAATTGATATGTGTATCAATGTAATATGAAATGTGAATTGCAATGTGAAACGATATATGATGTGGTTAATACTTTGAGTTATGTATCATTGTATGGTGAACTATTAAGTTGTTGAGCATGGCATGAATTTGGTAGTATGTTCATGCATCACCTATACTTATGGCTCATGTGAATCGAAGGTAAAAATCAAGTATAATATCATGTTAATTGCTCGTGCTTGGACCCTGCATTGTCGAAGGTTTGTTTTATGAGCTTACCCTCACTAAGCTTTTATGCTTACGCTCTCTTTTGTTCGACAATGCAGATAAATAGCTTGTGGGTGGCAAGGGCAAGGAAAGGTTTCCAAGTGTTGCTTTTGGTGAGCTCAATGTATGAGTTTTGAGTAAATTAATGTAATAGTTAAGCAATGGGATAGATGTCTTTGATTAGAGCTTTGATGTTTATCGTTGTTGGCTTGGTTAGTGGATGCCTTGTCTGATTGTAAATATTGCTTATGTTACATGCCATGAATGTCTACGTGTTTTGGTTGCTAAGGCATGAAATCTTAAATGCTTGTATGACCATATATGCATGAATTGCTCTTTAACTAGAATGCTATGTATGAATGCTTAAATCCATGTTTGATTGACTCTCTTGGCTTAAATATGTATGCTTTTATGGTTGGCTTGCCTTAGGGATTGATGATAGGGTGTTGGTTGAAGTGTTAGAGGGATTTAGGGGCCTCCTTATGCCCTAAATCAGCTCAAACCTGCAGTTTCGTAGCTGGGGTATCGATACCGTTGATCTGGTATCGATACTACCCTGTGGTTTCAGGCCTCGTGTATCGATACTCGAGGGGAGTATCGATACCTTTTTGGCCACTAGAGCCACTGTCGATTTCGGTATCGATACTGGCCTCTAGGGTATCGATACCGTTGTCTTGGCTTTGACCGTGGGAAGTCAACTTTAGGGGAGGGTATCGATACCCTCATTTGGGGTATCGATACTGTCTCCTCAGGTTGACCAAACCCTGTTGACCTAGTCAAAGGGGTATCGATACCCCCCTTAAGGGTATCGATACCGCCTGCAGTTTAACTTTAAACATAGGCTTTTAAATGATAGTTTGGGTTCGTCTGATTGCTTTGAAAATATTGTTCCGCTGCATGATCACTTAGGATGTAATTCTCATCTAGACAAGATTTAAATGAAAAGAAATAGGGTTGCTAAATGAGGGAGAGTTCCTTAGGGAGTTTTCACTCGGTTTTCCCCGTGTAGCTCACTCGGACCGGTCATCCGGCCAGACCGGGACGAGGGGGTTACAACCATGATCGAACTTAAACAAAAAAATATTTAGAACCAAAAACAATCTAAATCGAAATGACCCGACTCAAATGACTCGATTGCCACATCTACTCGTTTGCCAAGACAACTAATCAATGTCTTCAAATTCATATTTGGGATAATTTGAGTAAAGTACCAATTAAAATAGTGTGGCTCTTCTACTGGAGTTTATAGAAGTAAAGAGTTATGTCTGCTCGAAAGCACAGGTGTTGCGGTATCTGACAATTTTTGGAAGAAAATTTGGGTGAATTTGGTTCCCCGAAAGTGGAATTGTTCGTGTGGCGATCAGTCCTTAACAGAATACCGACATCTAATAATCTCATAAAGAGAGACATTCAAAATGTTGGTATTGGAGTATGTGTTCTTTGCTCAAAGGAGGCTGAATCGATTAACCACGTGTTTTGCGGATGTGAGTTTACTTGGAGGATATGGCAGCGGTGGTGGAACTGTTGGGGAGTTGTTTTAGTGATGCCGGAAAACCTTAGAGGCCTCTTGGAAATCTGGTACGATCAGCACATTGACTGGAAGTCGAGACCAGTGTGGATTCTGTCTATTTTCGGTTTCATATGGTCAATCTGGCTTTTCAGAAACGAGAGAATTTTTAAGAATAAGCGGCTAGATGCTGACAGCTTATTCGGTTCATCGCTAGCAAGAATTGCTTTCTTGTGCAAGTGTAAGTGGCCGGACTCCTTTACTTCCACTATAGACTTTATGTCGCATCCAAATTTGCTGAGTATTCGAACAAAATCGAAAAGGTTAGCATGCAATGAGTCGTGGATTGCTCCGCCATCGGGTGTGCTTAAGTTCAACGTGGATGCTTCGTTAGAAGGTACATATGGTCCCTGTGGGTTAGGAGAAATTTTAAGAAATCATCAAGGCCAACATCTCCTAAAATTCTCTAAACACGGAGGTCTTTTGGATCCGACTGGTGCAGAAATTAAAGCAATTCTGGAAGCAGGACAAATTTTCATTCGATCCAATTAGTGTGGGAGTTTCTCCCTCGTAATCGAATCTGACAGCCAAATGGCGGTGCGTTGGATCATGGATGAGGCGGACTGCCCTACGCCCTTTAAAGAGGCAGTTGCAAAGTGTAGATCAATGTGTAAGGAATTTTATTTCGTTGTGGAGTCGGTGTACCGGAAGCAGAACGTCAAAGCACATAATCTAGCTATAGAAGGTTGAAAGCGTGCGATGGAGATGCGGTGGACAATAGACCGTCGGCAAGTTTGATCCTGAGATAGAAGGCCTGTGATTTGTGTGTGAGAATTTCACTTTGTGTTGTAACAAGATGTTTTAACAGGATATGCGTGGTACACAAACCGGTGTATTCGTTGTATGTACGTTACCTTGATTTTAATAAGAAGTTAGGCACTCTTTTCCCCCTATCTAGGATTAGAGGAGGTTTTTAACGAGGCCCGTTACCTTTCAAAAAAAAAGTATTGTATTATTTATATGCCACATGTATTATTAATAAATAACAAAAAATTATAAATACACGTGACATAAAATCATTTGAAAGACATATAAAAATACAAAAAAAAAAAACATGAATTTTGTTCGCTAATCAATACCTTTGGGTTCATGGTTGAGATAACTGGGGTAAATAAATCTGTTATTTATATTTTTATTTGTATTTTTATTACCTTTTCGTGCTATAATCGTTTTTTAAATGTTATATTTATATAAATTTGATATGTTTACAATTTATTTTATGTAAATTTTGATACATTCATATATTTATGACATAATTATATCTTTTTCATGTCATGTCAATACATACATAGTATTTTCATGCCATACTTTTTATTTATGCTCATTTTGTTTAGATTTTTCTTATAACAAATTAATTTTAACAATAAATTTCATTACATCCGTGGTATATTAATTATATTTTTTCCCATAAAAATCAAATAACTACCACATATAAAAATTTGATATGATATTTTCAAGTAGTGAGGGGCACATTCTATTATATGTGTGAGTTGTTAGATTTATTGGTAAAAATATGATTGATTGATCACCCATTTCAACATTTAAATTGAGGTCAATAATTTATTTAAATAAGATTGAGATTTGATGCACATGAAACTAAATTTATTATATGTTTGGAATCGAAAAATAAGATTATGGAAGTTCCATCCGATAATAAATTAATGATTTGACAAAATAAAATCTAATTAATAAGTTTAAACTAAATTTATTTAAAATAAGATTGAGATTTGATGCACATGAAACTCATTTCAGTAAAATAGCTTGCATTAACCCAATTTTTGTCTTCAAGTTTTCTTCCCCCTATATTTTCAGCTTTAATGTTTGAAGGTGTTTGAATAAGAAAATTTGATGATGAAAATATAAAAAAATGTATAGAAAAATTATTATTATTTGGTATAATAATTGCTATTCAATATATTAATCGATTAGTTCATATTGAATACAACAGTAACCAATTATGAGAGATGTGTTTTTAATTCGAATTGATTCTACTCACACATCGAAATTCAAAATACGAACTTTGTTTAAGGCAACTAACGATTTATCTCACTAATTCACTATGAAAATTTTATTTAATACTATCAATTATCTATTATTATTAGGGGTGAGCAAAACTTGACTCAACTCGGAAAAAAATCAATTTCGAGTTCGAGTTCGAGTTGATTTCAACTTTGCCAACTCAAAAGGGCGAATTTTACGATTTAGTCATTGATTTTATTTTTCTTCAATTTATAGGAACTCGAAAACTTGACTCGAATCAATTTTTTTAATAAAGTTTGAGTTATTAAGTATGATGCGTCAACTTGAATAACTCGAATTTTTTTTTATCTCGACTCGATCGAACGCTCACCCCTCATTATTATCATTATCAGACAATTAAGCAATTCCTTAACATAAAATATTGTTTTACCCAAATATCTCAATTTTCATATTATTTACGTTTATAACATCCAAACAATTATTTTCGAATCTAACACACTTTACAAGAACTCACTAAGCTGGTATGAGAATTCTATAAAAAAATAAAAATACATGAAACTCGTTATACTAGTACGGTGGCTTGCATTAACTTTTATTTCTTAAATTGAGCTGATGATATATGTCTATAAAATACCTTTTTAAATAAAAACTAATGTAACTCACCATGCAAGCATGATGTGTTTATGCAAAGGGTGTTAGATTCAAAAATAATTTGAGTAAAAACGTCAACATAAGAAAACAAAAAATATGTGTAGCTAGGGGAAAAATTATAAATGTTTGGATTTCGAATATTTAACTTATTATTTTTAATACTCTAAAAATAATTATAAAATAATATGTTCATACATATTCTAAACTCTTTGACAATACATATATAATTTACAAACAAATCAAATTAAACTTATTTTTTTTATAATCTGATTTTTCACTGAGATCAGTGTTCTGAATCTAACTTATTTAAAAGCAAAAACAAAGCAGCAATCAAAATTGGGCAGTGGCTGGCTTAAACCGTGTGGCTCCAGCTTTCCTGAATCTGTGGCGCAAACTGGAGGAGTGGTCGGAATTTAAAGAAGGGTAATCTTCACCAGTGGTCCCTTTTGTTTAGGGTGTATTTTATTTTGGTCACTAAAATTTAAAAACGTGTATTCTGGTTCCTAACGTTACAAAACGTTTATATTTTAGTCACCCAACCGTTAGTCTCCGTTACTTGGCTAACGGGTGGCTGACATGGCTCGTTAAAAAAATAAAAAAATCCACGTGTTTAGTCCACGTGTAAAATGTTAATTAATTATTATTTTGAAAAGGGGTTTAGTCGTGGATTCATCGCTATTACCGTGTTCAGAGACATAGAGCGGTATAGTGGAGATCGTCATCTTCATTCAACGGCGGAAAATTGAGATCGAAAGGCAGAGTTTTCCGGCACGGAGACGACGCGATATCTCCGTCGTCGACAACCGATGATGACGAATCACAGTCACTGTGACAATCCTCTGGCAAAACCGGCGGCGTCCTTGGATGGTACTTCCTGGTTGAAACCACCGCAAAATCCGTCGATTTCTGCTGCGGTGGTTGAGCCGGTCTGGGTCCACTAAACGACTCCACCGTGCTACTCATGCTGCTCCTCGTCGGTCTCTGTGGATTCACTTCGTGCTCATGAAAATCGCCCATCGGATACAGCCGGTGCTGGTCGATGAACCCATCGTTGTTGCGAAGATGATTCGTTTCAAACGGAAAAGCCTGGAGATTTGAAGAATTCAAGGGAAAATTCGTTTTCGCTGTAGGTCCACGGAGTGACCTCGCCGCCGCATCGTAAGCCCGAGCAGCATCCTCGGCTGAATCGAAGGTCCCTAACCACACTCTGGTCTTCTTCCAAGGGTCTCGAATCTCGGCCGCAAATCTGCCCCACGGTCTTTTTCTAACACCTCTGTATCTCTGTTCTTTAATAGATCCGCTGGGTTGTAGTGCCGGGGTTGTAGCCACGACGGCGGCGGAACCTCTGCCTCTCCTCATCGGAAAAATATTATTTTTTTTTTCAAAAAAAAGTTTAGATTCACCCAAATCCTTCAAAAGGGTAATCGGAAATCAGATTGAAAACTTAAAAAGATTAAAAGAATGGTAAAATTATTTATAAGAATCAAAAGGGTTGATGGAAAGATTAGAGATTAACCAAGGTGATAGATAACCCTTCAGTGATAGATAAACCCCTTTTCAAAATAATAATTAATTAACATTTTACACGTGGACTAAACATGTGGATTTTTTTTATTTTTTTAACGAGCCATGTCAGCCACCCGTTAGCCAAGTAACGGAGACTAACGGTTGGGTGACTAAAATATAAACGTTTTGTAACGTTAGGGACCAGAATACACGTTTTTAAATTTTGGTGACCAAAATAAAACACACCCTAAACAAAAGGGACCACTGGTGAAGATAACCCTTTAAAGAATAAAAATCTGAGGCACCGTTTAAAATCACGCCACGTGTATGGAGCAGTATATTTTGGATTTTAGTTCGTAATGTATACCTACTATTTTTGTGTTAGAAAATGATGGGCAGACCTTTCCCACACACACACACCAAACCAAGAACAAAGACCCTCTGCCCTGCTCCTTTATATGTCTTTCCTTAAAAATAAATATACTAAAAAAAATAAATTTTAAATTTTAACCTTAAATTTTATATCTTAAACCCTAAAACGTATATATTATCTTTAATTTTTTAAACAATAATAATAAATCTTAACTTTAAACTCTAAACCCTAAATCTATTTTTTCTAAAGTGAAGGCACTAAAAAACATAATTAAGGAGAAAACTATTTCTATCCCCAAACCAAACTATATTTCATATGAATGGTGAATGAATGAACACATAACATCATTGAGCACATTCCATATAAAACCGCATAGGGATAACGAAAGAAAGGGATTTTTTTATTTTTCATTTCGTAAACAAACAAATACAAATAAAGGGATTTTAGTTCGTAATGTATGTCACCAATTCAGAATTCATTTAATGGGAAGTTCCTGACCGATTGGGCGAACTGAAAGTATTCAAGGAGATTAAGTTAATAAGAAAAAACCTTATTTTGTTGCATCCTCATGGTGTAACCTTTCACTAAACTTTAATTTCCACAATCTATGTTTGGCATACGTACAATTGTTGTTGCTGTTTCTAACGCTCGTTTGCTGGCCACAACAACTCCAAACAAAATAACCACTAATTTAATTTTTAACGGGCGTTTGTCCACCTATTTTAACGCTCAAACGAACATTTGATAACAGTTAAATTCTCTAAATTTTGGTGAACGGTCGTTTACCTCTAAGAAAGCCTAAGAATAATGCAATTACAAATCACGCAGTCATCATTGACTTAATAGACCCTTTACTGAGAAATTAAAAAAAAAAAGGAACTTTGAAAGTGTCATTTTCCAGGTTGGTCCCTCAAGGCAATGGCAATTCTGGGGATATTTTCTCTTGCATTTGTACAAGCCACAAGGCCATCTCATATTGGACAATATCATTTCTGGGGGTTAACAATTATAATTCAGTAAAAAACAACAACCTTTTCTCTTCTCTCTCTACACTTATCCCATATCCATCTAGTCTTAACAATGAACCAGTCATTCACTCTTTTTACGGATGCTTATCGAGTGAGTACATCACGAGTTAAGCAGTATAACACCCCTAACCTCGGTTAAGAGTAAGGAGCGTTAAACAGATTCATATTAACTTGTTTCAATTTAGGCAACAAAAAACGTATAATATTTTTTTATTCGAATGCTATCAAAGTGGACCTAGCTTAAATTTCGATTCGTTTAATTTACATATGATCTAACATTAAATTCTTGATCTTATTTATCCAACATTTAACATATATAGATATACATATTCAAATCCTTACTTTATCATTTTCGAAAGATTTAATTTAATAAGTAAAATTAATTCCAATCATGATCAACTAGAGAATTTCATTTTTAATATCATCATTATATCTTCATGTGCTATATGCATCAATCATCCATAGTGTTTGTTTCCCTTATACAAAAGATATTTCTGTAACACCCGTGTTTAGGGGTCGGGTGAAAATAATATTTTAATAATATTCGGGTTCGGTTTTATAATTTAAGTAAATAAAATAATGATTCGGTTTTGTTTGCAAATAAAATAAAGGTGTTGGACCCAATCTTTAAACCAAGCCCAATAGCCATTCATTAATGGCATTTGTGTAAATATTTGGTCTTCTAAATTAAAAACCCCCACTTTTAATTTAAAACACAAATGTTGTCACCTTCCTCTTTTCAAAAGTACAAGTAACTTTCATTTTCATCCATGTTTTAGAATTTGGATTTTTGGGAGATTTGAATAAAAGTGGTAGCTTTATGGTGTTTAACTTGAGATTTTGATTTAACATTGTTAGATATGGTGTTTATGAATCAAATGGTCCAACATATATAATTTTTAAAGAGTTTCATTGAGATTCCCGAATTTGGGTTTTGGTGGGTTTTTAGGAGGGTTTTTAGTTGAGTTTTGGGTGTGGTTTGCGTTGGAAATTGAGGGTTGATGTTAGGGCATTGGTTGGGGGTCGTTTTGGAAGCATTTGGAAGTGTTAAATGTGTTAAAATCACAAGTTTTGGACTGTGCAAAGGGGCTGCTCGGGAATGGCTTTTTGGGGTTGTTCTTGGTTCAAAAAACAAGTGTTTAATGGTTGAATTGTATTCCGGGTTTGCTATGTTGTGTTGTGGACTGATTCGAGGTTATTTCACTTGTGTTGAGGCGATTAGAAGCAAGGAATTGCGTTGGTAAAGCTTTGGGATCGAATCCGGAAGTGAGGAGGCTTGATTCGGCTTTGCTTGTTTTGCTTAAGGAAATGAGGTGAGTGATTAAAATGTTTTAAATGGCTTTGATCAATTGGTTCGAGCATGTGAATGTGGAAATGTTTTCAAGTAACATTTGGTTCAAAGTTGGTTTTGAAGAAGTTTAGTTTTGAGCTTGAAAAGTCAATTTTAAACTCAAAGAGTAAGTGATGTGAAATGCCTCTTTAAATTTCCCCCTTTATCATTGTTTTTCATCTCTTGAAATGATATTTTGTTATACATGAAATTCCAATACTTTGGGAAGAAGCTTGTTGCTATTTATTATATCGTTGCTCATGTATGATGGTAATAATGTGGATGTTGATATGCCTTGTAAGGTGTGAGTAAGTTGGTGCAAGTTGTGCACGAAAATGGTGAGTAAGACCATTTGTGATCGGTAAGATTCCAAGTAGTAAGTGATGCCTAATTGTGGATTTTGTTACATCTTGATTTGGTTGTGCATGATATAGTGAGTACATGTTGCATGATAGTGAGTGTATACTGTGTTGCATGGGTGGTGTCTAACCTCACGTGATGGTTGTCGTTGCTCTGGTGATGTGTAGTCCCGCCGGTAGCGAGTGGTATAAGACTCCGGTGATGTGTAGTCCCACCGGTAGTGACTAGTAGAAGAGTACTTTGATGTGTAGTCCCATTGAAAAACTACTAGTCGAAACGGTGATGTGTAGTCCCACCGTGTGTGTTTTGATTATGCTTGTGCATACCATGTGTGCTCATGTTGTATCTCACTATATCAATCTCTTTTATGGTCTTGCTTTAATCTAGGATTATGTCCCCATGCATACCATGAAGTGTAATGCTATGATAAATGCCTATAGTGTTGACCCTTGGTTGAACTCGTATGCTAGTAGAAGGATTAGGTAGTTGGATGATTTGTATGCGTTGACCTTTATTTCAAAGAAAGCTTTGAACCCTGCATTGTCGTAGTTATGTTTTAAGAGCTCCGCTCACTAAGCTTTATGCTTACGCTCTCCTTTTTCCGACAATGCAGATCTTTAGCTTGGAGTTAGCAAGGAGCAAGATAAGGGCGTCCAAGCGTGTGGTGGTTTGCTCAAGTATGGTTTAATTAAATAATGTAATAGTCAGGCAATGGGAAGTGCTACGTGTTTTAGGAGCTTGTATTTAGACTTCTTTGTATTGGCCACATGTTGTTAATGCCTTATGTTGTTGTATTGGTTTGATTATGGTTTATAACGCATGATATGCTATGATGAATGTTGTGTGTGTTGGCATGTCTACGTGTTTTGGTTGCTAAGGCATGAAATCTTAAATGCTTGTATGTCCATATATGCATGAATTGCTCTTGTATGAATGCTATGTATGGATGCCTTGTTAATATGCTTGGTTGCTATCTATGGTTCATGTATGGTTGTTTAAATGATTGTATGTACGAGTCTTGTAAGTGTTAATTCATGCCTTTGGTCCTTTTCGGGCTTCTACATATGTCTATGCATGATCTGAGTGTTTTACATAGTTAGAGAGTCCTTAAGTTGGTCAGTAAGTGATCCCCTGCACTAAGGTTTCGAAACCATGGGTAAGGTTTCGAAACCTTTGCAGAAAATTTGGTTCCAGGGGTCACTGCCAGCCAAAGTTTCGAAACCTTTGGGGTAGGTTTCGAAACTATGGTCAAAGGTTTCGAAACCTTCCCCAAGGTTTCGAAACCTTTGGTGAAAATTGGCTCCAGGGGTTTCTGCCAGCAAAAGTTTCAAAACCCTTGGTAAAGGTTTCGAAACTTCTGCTTAAAACTGCACTGTTTGACCCTTTTTGGCCTGTTTGAGGAGAAAAACACATAGGTGCTAAGATGCCTTTAGTAAAGATTAAAATTGGGATGTTTGAATGTGGTTTGGGGGTTTGAATGTTGTCTCGTGTGATATGTTCCGCTGTTGATCTCTTAGAATTTAATACTCGAATGTGACAAGATTAAAATGAAAAAAATAGGGTTGCTAACCGAGGGGGAACCTTAACGGGTTTCGCTTCGGTTTTCCCCGTGTAGCTCACTCGGACCGGTCATCCGGCCAGACCGGGACGAGGGGGTTACAATTTCGGGGTAGCTAACATCGACTATACCTAATGGTTGCCTATACAAAAAGTGATCAAAAAGAAACCAGCCCAAAACATATATCAAGGGCTAAGCTATACCTCATATTTACTCCTTACTTACATAACAAAATGAGGAAAACTTAACTTAAGAGTTTTAAACAATCTTAAAGTAATAGTTTATAAACATAACCATAAGTGTAAACTGAACTAGCATGCTGACAGTTAGGCCACCCATTATAAACACATCAAAGATAATGAAAGGCATACTTTTATCTTCAACAGCTAACAAGATCAATAGGTGGATCGATAACTCAATTTCCTGTGGTTTTGAGAAGAAAGAAAAATATGAGTGATAAGTACTTACAGTACTTAGTGAGGAAACCTTAGTCTAACCATTTTAAGATTTATTGCTTTAATTATCACACAAGAATTCAATCTTTAATTTAAGTGTGATTACACCATACCATTCGAATGGTCATTAATCAACAATTAGATTCACAAGCCAACAACAAAGCAATTGCAACATGTATCATGCTTTCAATCTATTTCACAATCACAATATTACAACTTAATTACAAGCAACAACAAACTGTAACAGTATAAATAAATAGAATTTAATTCATCAATTTCATGCTTCACCACAATTTCTACTATTAACACATCGAAATCAAAAGATCAAACATCATTGTTTACACATTTATTTAATTATTAATTTAATTATGATGCCTTGGTTCATATAGTTAGCTAGGTATTCGAGTCACGTGTTATAGAAATCTGAATCAATTCAGCATATAATAGGTACCCAAGTACCACTTCATATTATCGTATTACATGTCATCTTAGTGCCAATTTACACTAAACGAATAGGTACACTTACGTACCATAACAATCTGGTACACTCACGTACCGATTGTAACGAGCTCTAGACTCTAGGCATACCGTACTACCTGGACTGACTATATATACCAAGGGTTTTGTCAATTATGTATTGAATTAAGTTCATATAGTTTAACAATCAGATTCCAAAATTTATCAATCAATCCCTTCATTTATTTCACATGTAAAATTCGATTCTATCATAGCACATGTAATTTCAATTTCAAAACATATCATATATACACCACAATTCGAGTACATGGTTTGGTTCTCATACCAAACTTTTATCTATTATTTCTCCTATTGCATATCTCAACTCAATCATATCTATGAAATTTCATAAAAAATTCATCATACATTCCAATTAAATCATCAATCAATTGATGCAATACGACAAGAAAATCAAAATCGATTAAGCTAACTCAATCCAATTGATTCGATAAATTGAACCTATCAAACGATTTAAGCAATCCTCAATTCATATACATATACATATACTCATAAATCACAGTTCAAAAATAGCTCATATTTCAATGAATAGATCAACTTAGTCATATAAACAGTCCACATATGACACATATACATCATCAATTTACTCAATCAAGCAATTCATTCAAACAATCACAAGCAATCCAAATTTTATTTCCATTAGCTTCCTTCCCTTATTAAATAAAGCCAATCTGAAATTTAAGTCATATTGCATGCAAACTATATAACATAAATTATAATTAAAATAGTTGAGACTTTAATCTCAACTCTAATTGCGTTTCACTCACAGTCGCCAAGCTAGTTCTGAATTCGAAGATTCTTCCCACGCTCCTTTGTCGATCCAGCTATCGGATCCTCTTCGATTCCTTCTCCTCTAGGCTCTATTACATCATTCACAATCATACAAGACAAAATTCAGAATTAATTAACTCAATTTTACTATTAAAATTTTACAATTCAGTTTTGGTCCCTAAACTAATTCTAATCTCGGATAGACTCGAACTAATTTACCCAATTTTCTTATATTTCTTAATCCACCACTCAATTTTTATACCTAGGCCAAATTAGTAATAATAATTTTCCCTTATCAATTCTCATCGATTCTATTTAAATTTTTATTCAAAGTTCGATGTTTCCTTAATTGGACAGTTTCGGCCATCTATACTAATTTAGCTCCAGATTTCTCTATACCATTCGAAAATAAGTTCCGTTTGTTTTCAGGCTCAATTAACATATTAAATTACCACATATCAAAATTTTAGACCAAATTTCTAAGTGTACCATTACATATGAATTTTCAAAGTTCACTGTCCATACTAAGGTATCACTGGGCAGATTCGAGTACTCTATCCAATTTCGCTCTAGATTTTTCTATAAAACTCGAAATTAGATTTCGTTGATTTCCTATTAAAGTAGACATATTAAGGTAGGTCGTGTTAACATTTTAGATTCAAATTCTTAGTATTTTATTTTCTACAATTTTTTAAAGTTGGTCATCTAGGTTGAGGCATTGCTGGACAGTTTTTAGTTCTTCCATCCTAGTGCATCTTTTAGCTCTAGAATTCTTGGTATGAGACTCACATTTCAAATTTTCTTTCCATCTCAACTTGTTAATCTTGTCTCTAAATTTTCCCAGCAACATTACCATATTTTGCTAATCAATTTTTATGAATTATCGAATGTACAAAACAAACTCATTTTCAAAAATCTTTACATAATCGAATAGAAAATGAGGAGTTTAACTTACTTTTAATTTTTAATTGATGATCCTAAGTCAAGATAATGGACATGCAAAGCTCTCTTCTTCCTTTCCTCTCAACAATGGCCGAAATGAGCTTCTTCCTTCTCCAATTTCTTTTAGTTTTGGTTTAGACTTGTGGCTTTCTTTCCCACTAAGAGAGCCGGCCAAGAGACATGTTTAATGGTGACAAGATGACCACCTAATTGCCATCTCAAATCCCTAATTTACCCATAATTTTTCTATTAATCATTTCATTAATGGGGTATTTTAGGTAGTTCGTTAATTGTTGCATGCAATTACTATTATTTATTTTTCATCCGATTTGGTCACTTCCTTTAGTTAGTAGTCTTCTCTGAATTTTTCAATTGAGTCCCTAATGTATTTAATCTAAATTAATTATTTAATATTTTTAATCTAATTGAGTCACTAATTATTAAATTAACTCATAAAACTTCTAGGCTAATTTTTGGGATGTTACAAGTAGCGCTCGACTCGTGCTCTTTAAAATATCACGTTGCTCAACTCGACTCGTTGCTTATTAAGCTCAATAAAATTTTGTTCGACTTGTGCTCATTAAAAAATCTTGTTGCTCAACTCAACTTGTTGCTCGTTAAACTCATCAAAAAATTTACTTTATTTTTTAAAATATATGTAAAATATAGTGATACTATTAGAGCTTAATATAAACATAAAAATTTAGAAATAAAAGTGAGGTATGGGGAGAGTAATAAACAAATATGTCATGACTAAGTTAGAGATGAAGTCGATGTTCGAGTGTGAGACTCTTTTATTTCTTAACAATCTTCGATGAACAACAAAAGAGAGAATGCTTTAAGAATCTCAGAGTTTTAACTTTTAATCGTATTTTTTTATATAAGTGGAAACTAAAGATTATTCCTTTTTTTATCATAATAATAAAAGAAAAAGAAAATACTTTAATAAAAAGCACTAATTATCTTAGTATTTAGCACTCTTTCATTTGTCAATTGTCATGCAGCTCATCATAGTCACAATCTCTACTCTTGTCTCGATCACTATAACAACGATCACATTTTTCGTATCAATTACATTGAGAATTATAATTACAATTATAGTTATTATTACAGTTGCAGTCACATTTTTTTTATCACGATAACATTTATGCCCTTCTTTGCACTCCTTGTAACGTATACGCTTATGGTCTTTATCACTATCTTGAGTCTTAGACTTTTTCTGTCAAACTTTTACATCATCTTTTTATCCATTAAACGGTTATCACTAGACTTACAATTAGCATGTTTACTCGTTAATCGATCATCTCTCAATTTATCACCTTGCAATTTATCTTCACAGTCCATCAACCTATTGGCAAAGGTGTTTATCTCTCTCTGTAGAATAATATGAAAAATAAATTATATGAATTAAATATTTTTTAAAATTGATTCAATCAGATGATGATATGTGCTACCATTTGATCGGTGAATTAAATTTATCAAATTAAACTAGAATTAAGAACAAAATGATAAAATGTATAGATAACGAAAATTATATAAAAATGCATTAACTGTCACACCTCATATTAGAACCTCTCATTATTGAATGACAATTCTTGTAGTTTACATAAAAACATTAATAGCATCAATTCAAATAGCATATTTAGACAAAAAGAGGCAATCCCCTTTGTATGAGCTCAAAGGACAAACCGATCACATTTAACTTAATGGACAGCACTTGGTTTGGACTTTTGTCCTTTTCTGGGAGATCCTCTTAAAAGTTCTGAGTGGGGTCGAAATATAATTAGAAATTTTTTAAAGGTTAAAGTCAAAAGTTTTATTTAAAAAAATAAATTGAATTATTGATAGGGACCAAAACTGTTATGCCTCATTAAACCAATGCAGTCATAGCATTGAATATGTTATTCGGATTTGGGTACGAGTTTAGAATATTTACGAATCTATGTTTGAAATTTTAAAAGATTTTCATACATGAATTATTGATATGGACCATAACATTCATTTTTCGGACATGAATTTCATACATGAACATAAGGCAAAAGTAGGGTTGTTATTGTAATAAAATGCAATACAAAGAGAAGCAAGGTTTTCCAAATTCATGATAAAGCTTCATAGTCATATAACATGAGCAGAACAAGTAGCAAAAAGGAGCATTGATCTGGAAGGACTAGGCTTCGGAAACATACGCAGTTGGTGCGAGGCGTGCGCGAAGGCAGGCGGAAAGAGGCACGGCCTTTTGCAGAGCAAGGCCGAAGGCCTCGTCCATGTTTAATTCCCCTGCCCCCGGAGGAACCGACCAGTCGAATGAGTGGACCAATGTGCCTAATATGTACTCAACTAGCATGATCCCCATCCTGGTTCCGGCGCAGATTCTTCGCCCAGCACCGAACGGAATAAGCTCGAAATCGTTCCCTCGTGGATCGATTTTGGCGTTTTTCCCAGTCATGAACCTCTCAGGGTTGAAATCTAGTGGATTGTCCCACACGTCGTCGTCTCGACCGATGGCCCAAATGTTGACACTGAGCCTAGTGTTCTTGGGGATATAGTAGCCATTGATCTCGCAAGGTTGTGTCGAAACTCGAGGCAAGTTCAAGGGAGTAGATGGATGTTTACGAAATGTTTCTTTGCAAATGGCTTGAAGATAGGGAAGTTTCGGAATGTCGGATTCTTCGAGCCTTCGGCTTCTGCCCACCACTTTGTCCATCTCCTCGTGAGCTTTCTTCAGGATTTTAGGATTGTTCATCATTTCAGCCAACGCCCATTCGATTATGCTGGAGGATGTGTCTGTCCCAGCTGTGAATAGATTCTACCGAGGCCAAAAAATGGAAAAAAAAAATTAATAACAAAAACGAAGAAAACTAAACCCTGCAGAGCATGACTTACCAAAAGAAGGGCCTTGATATTAACCGAACTAAGCTTTTCCCCATCAGAGTTCTCTCGGTTAGCCATAAGTATATCGAGAAAATCGGGCTTTCCCTTGCGTTCACGAGCCGTTTCGGTGTGCTCTTCCATCATCTTTGTCAACAGAACATCCCATCTTTTGTGTAATTTCTTCATCTCACCTTCGATCCCTTGTAAATCCATCCATGCAATGGAAGGAATAAAGTCACCAATGTTGAAGATTCCAGCAGATGTCATGAGCTCCACCACCATGTCCTTGAACTCGTTCGACTCCGACCCTTTGGTCGCGAAAACTCGTCGGCTTAGTATCACTTGCCCGATCATGTTGGCCATTGCGTATGTTAACATCTCCGGCACCACAACCGCCTCTCCCTTTTGGCTAGATTCGTACATGGCTCGAACCATGTGGCCTAGCTCAACTGCCCGGACATGTGACCAATTCTCAAGGGCTTTACCACCAAGCATGTGGAGATTGCTTAGTTTACGAAGCAATTTCCACCTCGGACCATACTCGGCAAACACCATGTCTTGAGAGTTGTAAGCTAAGTGAGTGGCACCGGCATTCGGTGGTCGATTAGAGAAATTCAAGTCGAGGGTCTTAAGGAAAGCTCGAGCGGCATCCGGGGTTGACGCCACCACCATGTTGCATGTGCCCATTTTGAGGTACATTACAGGTCCATATTTTTTGGCTAATTTGGCTAGTGTGACATGGGGCATGGAACCTAAGAGTGGAAGCGCCCCAACAACAGGCCAGCCTTTCGGACCCGGAGGAAGTGTTCGGTTCGTTTTTCCGAGTAGCGAACGGATGAAATAACGTGTGACGAAGAAGAGAAAAGCTGCAGCTACGAAATCTCGAAGGAAGAATGTGTCGAGTGATGGCATGGTGAAATACTGAAAATACCAAAACATGCAATGAAACTAAGTGGATTGGCACACCGTGAACAAAAGCTTGGCTTTCAAATTTATACACAACAATTTCATAATGAATTGAATGAAAAGTTAGGTTAAAATCATTTACTTTGTAACCAGATAATGATTTCACCAACTGAAGTGGGCCCTTGGCAAGTGCATTTAATAATATGTTTGTGATATTATTCATCGGTTCTTGAACCTATACAAATTTATCAAAAATTAAAAATTTTGACATATTTTCATATAGTTTATTTCAAGTAAAAAAAATAACTTGACTTACAAATTTGTTGAACGATCTTGAGAATTGAGCATCAAGTGTAGCGTCAATTTGTGCGTCACTCAAATGAGGTTAACAATATCTCTGGTAAGTTCTATACATTCTGTTCAATTAAAAGTGGATAATAATTAATAAAAGATTAATCAACACCGATATGTTGGAGTTTAATGGTAACTATGATACATACTCAATAAATAGCTCCACCTCTCTACAATTCAACAATATGTAAGTGTGAGCTGCTACAATTTCTTCTTCAGAAAGATATCTTTCATTCCCTTTTTCAATCGTCTCTGCTCTATGATGTGTAAATATGAAAATAATGTCCGGAAGTTCTCCACAACCGTTTGGCATGAGTTGTACACTAGAAATATTTGCTGGCTTGAAAAAGTAATAATGAAAGAATTTGGATCCTTCTACTGTCTCATATGAATTGCAAATTGAACCTTCAACATAAGCTTTATTACTGATAGAACCTTTCAACTTTCGAAAAAACCTAAAATATAAGGAAACAAAAGGTTGTAATGTTAATAAAAACGCTTATTCACTTTATAACAAAGTTTTATAAATTAGATTGAAAATTACCTTTCAAATGGATACATCTAACGATAATGTACTGGTCCATCAATCTTTGCTTCATATGTCATGTGTATCGGTAGGTGTTTAGTTAAATAAAAAAAAAACTTGGAAGAAAAAATCGTTCCAATTTGCACAAAGTGACTGAGATATCATTTTCTAGTCTTTTCATGTCTGCCTCCTTGATTACAGCTGATGTTAAGTCTTTAAAAAAAAGGTTAAGCTCTGTCAATACCTCCCAAACATTTGTCGGTAATAGCTCTTGAAAAGCTATAGTAATCAATCTTTGCATGAAAACATGACAATCATGACTTTTCATTCTAAATAACTTTAATTTTTTTATGTCAACACATCGATCGATATTGGATGCAAAGCCATCATGAAATTTTAAATCTTTCACCCAATCACATAGCACTTTATGCCTTTGTTTGTCTAGCGTGTAACATGTTTTTAGATATTTACCAAAGCCATCTTGATTTGCCAGTTCAGGACGATCACAATAAAATTGTAAGTTCGCTCTAGATTTTGCATTGTTCTTTGTCTTACCTTCAACATTCATTATTGTGTTGAATATATTCTCAAAAATATTTTTCTCTACTTGCATCACATCAATGTTATGACGGATCAAATTTGAAGACCAATATGGCAGATCCCAAAATATGCTACGTTTTTTCCAACCACATAATTGAGCTAATTGGTCATTAATTTCGACAGCGTCCAGCTCAGTCACTTTCAGAAAACCTCAATAATCAATCTCGTTTAGTATCTCGCTTCCAGACTTAATTGGCGAAAGATTGTTTAGAACCTTTTTATCTTTTCTGAAAGCTATAGTATTCCTTATGAAATGATGATTATGAAGTAAAAATTTACGATGATTATCAAACTAAGATTGTTTCCTATCATGCTGGAGAGTAAATGCTTAAGATTCCTCCATACAATATGGACAAGTCGTTCTTCCAGCTGTACTTCAAACCGACAACATGTCATAACAGGAAAGTCATTGGTAGTCCATAACAGGGAAGCACGAAGCAGAAAATTTTGCTTGGTTGACAAATCATATGTTACATCCCCACATCCCACAAATATATCAACTCAGCAATTAAGGGTTGTAGGAATACATCTATATTATATTTTGGATTTCTGGGATCGGGCATAATTATTGTCAAAAATATAAACTCATCCTTCATACACATAGAATGAGGTAAATTGTACGGTGTTACTATAACCGGCCACAAAGAATAGTGTTGCCCATATTGACCAAATGGTTGAAAACTATTTTTGCATAACCCAAGCCTGACGTTACGAGTCTCATACGAAAATGTTGGATGCTCCTGATCAAAATGTTTTCAAGCAAGAGAGTCAGAAGGATGACACATAGGACTGACTTCACCAGTTTGATGCTCAACATGCCACCTCATATGCTTAGCAGTAACTTCTGAGGCATATAACCTTTGCAACCGAAGAGTTAAGGGGAAGTAATACATCTTTTCGTATGCCTTTCTGTTACTAGATCCTTCGCCAGTATTATCCTTGTACCGAGGATGACCGCAAAACTTACATTCCCTCAATTCAGAATCACAATCCTAGTAAATCATACAATAATTTCTACAACAATAGATTTTTTGAACCGGCAAACCCATATCACGAACCAATTTCTTTGTCTCGTAAATGTTCTTAGGCATGAAATTATCTTCGGGCATTAACCTCTGCATTATCCGACAAAGGTCATCGTAACATGCATTAGCAATCTGATATCGTGCTTTCAAGTGTATTAATTCAGAAACCATTGATAACTTAGACTCATTGCAATCATGCCATATCAGTTAATGAACAAGCACCAAGTATATTGTACAACATTTGCGTCGAAGCAATTGGTGCTTGATCATCTTCTACCATATATGCATTTAATTCAAGACCAGCAACATCTACCTCACTGGATTTATAATTGTTACCATGCGGATCATATGCATAATCTGAAACTGGAGTATTAGAACCCGTCATATGGTTATAGTAACCAATAAGAGAAAATGTGGCTTTTCGTGATGCACCCAATTGTAATAATGTAGAACAAACCCTTCAGTGATCACATGAACTTTAACCGTTTCTGGATCTCGAAAAGTTGTATTTCTGCATTTAGGCTCATTACATTGACACCTAATATTTTTTCGATCCGCAAATCTAGACTTACTTAGCGCAAATGTAATGAATTCCAACAGTGGTCGCTCAAAATCGAGATTCACAATGTGACCATTTATTAGCCTATCAATATTGTACATCCAAGATCGATCCATGATGAAGATCAAAACATGTTTTTATAGTGTTATTAAATTAAGATACTTAAATTAGAACATATGGTATTATTATCGTAAATTATATGAAAAATGTTTTATTTACTCTTCATATATATTACTATTTTTTATTTTTAGATAATACAAGAAGTATAACTTAGAAATTATTAAATCATGTTACATGCATACATTTTTTTTTTTACGTTTTGATCTATTTTGCACTTTTTTAATTAAAATGTTAATACTAATAAATTGATAGTGTTATATTTTAAAAAAATAAAATTCAACTTACCTCAACTCACAAATTCGGTAGAATATTTCAGAGTTCTGCACAAAAAATAATAAAAAATATCAAAAATAAAATTTTAATTAATCAGAAGAAATTTGTACTAGTTAGGTAATCTAAAACAAGACTAGTTAAAATAATTAATATTATAATATACGAAACATATTAACTTAACTATAATAAAAATATAAAAATTATATATTTAAACATTAAATTGCCGGAGAAAGAAGCATCTCTACTGCCCTAATAAATACAGTCCACTCCAAAATAACTCAAAACAAGGGTGCAATGCTTGTTTTTAAAAATCGAGTGCTAGATAGAAATTGTTTATAAACAATCAAATTTTAGAGAATAACTGAGATGAACATATATTTCAAAAAGTGAATTACCATTTCCTATAAAATACTTACATGAACCAATATGCACTCTAAAAATTTATAATCCCCATAAAATATTAAAAACCTGCATACACAAAAAAATATAAGAAAAATATTTTATAAAAATATATAATAAAAAATATTAATCTATTAAAAGTATTAAATAAAAGTACTTACACCAGTTTTCAATCAAAATTTGTAGTCCTTGCTAGAAGATTGTTGCAGCATAAAAGAAATTTGAGGGTGTTGGGACCATGGGAATATTGCTGGAAAAGTGAAGAAATCAGAGATGTTGGATGGGAAAAGTGAAGGAATTGAAGATGTTGGCGTGAGGAGTATGGGTAATGAATTGAAAAGTGAGTTGGGATAATTAATATGGGTAGTTATAGATTAAATATGATGTGTAATAATTATTTTTTTATTTATTTTCGACCGAATAAGTGTTTCATCACAATTTAAATCAGTATTTTTTATTTATAAAGTGAATAAAATTTCTGACAGAATAAATGTTCCGTCTTAAATGAAATCAATATTATTTTAATTAAAACGAAAAAAATTTCTGACGAAAAAAATTATTCGGTCGGAAATTACAATCTTCCACAATTTTGTGACGTAAAAATTTATTTATGTCAGTAAATTGTGACAAATTTTAAATTCGTCAGAATCTTTCCCTCGGTAATTTAATTTTTTTTTGTAGTGCGCCCCTCGTTTTGGTTAGCATGCACGAATAAGGTCAAAAAGGAATCCGAGGAATAAAACATAGGAAAGGAGTGAACTAGGGACACTAGAGTTAGTCTAAAATCAAGTCGAGTCGAATCGAATCGAACCAAATACTCTCTGATTATTTATATTTTTATTTTAAAAAATTGAAAATAAAATCGTGTTAAAAATGATACGTTCAACTTCTTACCATTCGGTCCAACTAATATTTTGTGTAATTAAAATTTGGTTAAACTCTAGTAGAGGTCACTTTTATTTTATTATCTTATTTTGACCACTACATTTTAAAAATTATGTTTCAGTCACTTACATTGTCAATTTGTTACAACTTAATTATTGAGTCGTTAACTCTTGTTGCATCAATGATATGACACGTTAATAAAAACGATCAATTTATGATTGTATCTTTGAACTTTAGAGAAAATATCAAATTGACTTGTAAATTCTCTCAACTTTTTTTATCTCGCATTGTCGTCACTCGCTATCAACATCGTTTCAACCAATTTTTTGGTCGATGATGACACCAAACCAAAACCCTTCATTCCCTCTTTGCTTATATGATTTTTATTTTTACTATTTTAGAGTTTTGTGTAAGGGTTATAAATAAATGATCCACTTGCATTCTCTTGCAATGCAACAACTAGATGCGATGGTAACAGAGAGGAACAATTTATGCTCGAGCATAAATTGCGTTCTCTTAAAATTTATGCTTGAGTATGACATAGATACTATAACTTATAAAAACAAAATATTATTTGAAGCACATCAAATTTAAGGTTTGGGATTTAAAAATTTTAGTGTATTTAAAATTTATGGTTTATTGTCAAAATTTAAAGTTTATGGTTAAAGTTTAGGGGTTAGGGTTAGGGTTTAGGTTTTAAGGTATTATGATTAAGGATTTAAGTTTTAATCTATAAACTCTAAAATTTAACCCTAAACCCAAAATTCTATCAACAACTCATGAATTCAACTATTACATATAAACCCCTAACTCTTAAACTCAGAGAGGGGCTGGAGGGGTCAGTCGCCCCCTAAAAATTTGAAACTCATATATAATTTAAAAAAATTTTATTGAAAATTTATTTTCGCCCCTTAAAATTTTATAAGTGCGCCCCCTTTAAAATTTTATAGGTTCGCCCCCTTAACATAAAATCCTGCACTTGTCCTTGCTTAAACCCTAAATAAAATCTCTAAACCTTAAAACTAAAGCACTTGTGCTTTGAATAATTACCATTATTTGAATATCTCTAAATTCGTCCAACCTAAACCGATCCAAATTCGAAATAAAATAACCTAATTTCGAGAAAAATATGAGCTCAAGAGAACCCAAATCAGAAGATAACCCAATTTGAGCCCGTTTGAACCTGCTTTTTTGTAGACCTAGTAAACTTAACCTAATACATGAGAACCGAATCGATTTACCCAACCAAGACCTGATATGGACCCGAATATGATGGTCCAAACTTGATCCCAACCCGAAAAAGACCAAACTGAACCAAAATTGACCCGGATTTTAGTTGAACCAAAAGTAACATGTACCTAATCTGCCCCGAACCAAAATCAACCAAAATCGAAAGTAAACCAAACCGAACCAAAAGCTACCCGAATTTAATTTGCTTAAATATGTATATTTTATTCTTATTTTGTATTATATTACTAATTAACAACCATATTTAGTAAAAGTTTAATGGTTTAAAAATCATATTTTCTCCTTTAAAAGACCATTTTCAAATATTAACTAAAATCGTAAACCAAACGATCCGATATTGACCTGACCTGAAAGAACAATATATTCGAAATTGACCCAAACCTAAAAATGATCTACATAACCCGAAAAATCAACGATATTGACTCGACCTAAAAATCAACTGATATGATATTGCCCATATATCCGATCCGACCATGATCGAACTTAAACAAAAAAATATTTCGAACCAAAAATAATCTAAATCAAAATGACCCGACATGAATAACTCGATTGCGACATCTACTCGTTTGCCAAGACAACTAATCAATGTCTTCAAATTCATATTTGGGATAATTTGAGTAAAGTATCATATTATTTATATTTCCTTTTCTTTTCTAATTATAATGGGATCGCACAAATTTATAATTTGAAGTAGTTGGTTTATTAGACTCTTTTCTGTATATTTTACATGCTCTATTAATGATTTTATGCCACATGTATTATTAATAAAATAATAAAAAATAATCATTAATACACGTGACATAAAAATATTTGTAAGACATATAAAGAGGAGAAATTATATCTTTGACTTGCCACATTATCCATGATCCCAACCAATAAAAAAACATTCATTTCATTAATTTTTTCCATATCATCTTTTTACCAAGTGAATCTTCACTCAGATTTACTATAAATTAAATTAAAAAATACTTTTTACCGATCGTAGATTTACTTGATAAAAAGATGATACGAATTTTTTTAATGAAATGAATGTTTTTTCTTGATTAGAAACCATAAATGACATGACGAGTTAGGTCTATTATATAATTTCTCTATAAAGCTACACACAAAAAAAACATGAATTTTGTTCGCTAATCAATACCTTTGGGTCCATGGTTGAGATAACTCGGGTAAATAAATCTGTCATTTATATTTTCTTCTACTTTTTCCTTTTTAAGAAAATTATATATATTTGTGATGTATTTGTAATCTTATTACATTTTCGTGCTATAATTGTTTTTAGAATGTTATATTTATTTAAATTTGATATGTTTACAATTTATTTTATGTAAATTTTGATACATTTATATATTTATGACATAATTATATGTTTTCATGTTATGTCGATACATACATATTATTTTCACGCCATACCTATTTACACCGTGTTTATGCTCATTTTGTATAGATTTTTCTTATAACAAATTAATTTTAACTATAAATTTCATTACATCCGTGGTATATTAATTATATTTTTTTCCATAAAAATCAAATAACTACCACATATAAAAAATTGATACGATATTTTCAACATTTAAATTGAGGTCACTAATTTTGAATGCATTGTTTGGAATCGAAAAAAAAAAGATTATGGGAGTTCCATCCCATAATAAATTAATGATTTGACAAAATAAAATCTAATTAATAAGTTAAAACTAAATTTATTTAAAAAAAGATTGAGATTTGATGCACATGAAACTCATTTCAGTAAAATAGCTCGCATTAACCCAAATTTTGTCTTCAAGTTTTCTCCACCCTTATATGTTCAGCTTTAATGTTTGAAGGTGTTTGAATAAGAAAATTTGATGATGAAAATAAATAAAAAATGTATAGAGAAATTATTATTATTTGGTATAATAATTGTTATCCAATATATTAATCGATTAGTTCATATTGAATACAATAGTAACCAATTATGAAAGACATGTTTCTAATTTGAATTGATTCTACTCACACATTGAAATTCAAAATACGAACTTTGTTTAAGGCAACTAACGATTTATCTCACTAATTCACTATGAAAAATTTATTTAATACTATCGACTATCTATTATTACTAGGGGTGAGCAAAACTCGACTCAACTCGACAAAAAAAAATCAATTTCGAGTTCGAGTTGATTTCAAATTTGCCAACTCAAAAAGGCGAATTTTACAATTTTGCGATTTAGTCATTGATTTCATTTTTTTTTTTCAATTTCTCATTCATTTTAAGTTCATTTGGCCAAATTTGAACCACATGTTCCTAAATCAATGTAGAATACATATTTAGCTTTAATTCATATTTTTGAAAATAAATTTCACATTTTTACAATTTAGTTCCTCCACTTTGTATATTTCCTCATTTTTTTTCAACCCCTCCTTTGTTTTAAGTCCATTTTTACCAAATTTGAACCACGTGCTCCTAAATCACTATAGAATACATATCTAGCTTCAATTAATTTTTTAAAATAAATTTCCTATTTTTTCATTTCAACCCCTCAATTTTGTAAGATTTCCCATTTCTTCAATTCTTCCTTCGTTTTAAGTCTATTTTGACCAAAATTAAATCACATGATTCACTAACACCATATAATATCGATGCAACTTCAATTCATATTTTTAACAAAATATATTCTTTTGCAGTTTAGCTTTTAACTTTGCATTTTATTCAATTTGATCATTCAACTGGAATTTTTTTGTAAAGTTTTTCTCCATATCAATTTATTGACTCCTTTATACTCGCATCAATATTTTATCCTAAAAAATTCCTTATTTAAAAATAACACTATAGATATATTTTAGAAGTTTAGATGTTATTTTCTTATTATTAAATAACATTACAAATCTTATTTATACATGTGAAAAATAATATGAAGAAATATATATGCATATCTTATATGATTAGAGAAAATTGTTTAAATTAGAATCAAATCGTACTATAACTTGATAAATAATTACAATTAAATTTGTATAGGAACTCGAAAACTTGACTCGAATCAATTTTTTTAATAAAGTTTGAGTTATTAAGTATGATGCGTCAACTTGAATAGCTCTAAATTTTTTTTATCTCAACTTAAATCGAACGCTCACCCCTAACTATTATGAGACAATTAAGCAATTCTTTAACATAAAATATTGTTTAACCCAAATATCTCATTTTTCATATTATTTACGTTTATAACATCCAAACAAAATTATTTTCGAATCTAACACACTTTACAATAACTCACTAAGATGGTATGAGAATTCCATAAAAAATAAAAACACATGAAACTCGTCATACTAGTACGGTGGGTTGCATTAACTTTTATTTCTTAAATTGAGATGATAACATTTGTCTATAAAAAAAACCTTTTAAAAATAAAAGTTAATGGAACTCGTCATGCAAGCATGACGTGTTTATGCAAAGGGTGTTAGATTCAAAAAATAATTTTATTTGGATGTCAAAAACATAAATATTATAAAAATAAATATTTGAGTAAAAATGTCAACATAAGAAAACAAAAAACATGTGCAGCTACGGAAAAATTATAAATGTTTGGATTGCGAATCTTAACTTAATATTTTTTCAATAGTCTAACGATGATTATAAGATAATATCTATTTATATATATTTTTAATTTTTTAAATAATATAAATATAATTTATAAACAAATTAAATTAAACCTGAATTTTTTATATCCGCTTTTTCACTTATATCAATGTTCCGAATCTAACTTATTTAAAAGCAAAAAACAAAGCAGCAATCAAAATTGGGCAGCGGCTGGCTTAAACCGTGTGGCTCCAGCTTTCCTTCTAGAAGCTGTGGCGCAAACTGGAGGAGTGGTCGGAATTTAAAGAATAAAAATCTAAGGCACGGTTTAAAATCATGCCACGTGTTTGGATTTTAGTCCGTAATGTATACCTACTATTTTTGTGTTAGAAAATGATGGGCAGACATTTTGTTGTTTTTTTTAATCTAACGGTCACATTGAACCCGGCTTCATCTGATGATCTTTTTCTGCTTGATTTGTATTTAGTCAGCTTTTAAGCCGTTTGTTTTTAAAAAATCTCGACAGACCTTTCCCACACACCAAACCAAGAACAAAGAGCCTCTGCCCTGCTTCTTTCTATCTCTTTCTTTAAAAAATACTAAAAATTAATTTTAAATCTTAAACTTAAATTTCATATTCTAAACCCTAAAAATATATTTTATCTCTAATTTTTTAAATCACAATAATAAACCTTAATTTTAAACTCTAAATTCTAAATCTATTTTTTTCTAAAGTGAAGACACTAAAAAACATAATTAAGAGAAAACGATTTTCATCCCCAAGCCAAACCATATTTCATATGAATGGTGAATGAATGAACACATAACATCATTGAACACATTCCACATAAAACCACAAAGGGATAACGAAAGAAAGGGATTTTTTATTTATTTTTCATTTCGTAAAAAATCAAACAAATACAAATAAAGAGATTTTAGTTCGTAATGTATGTCACCAATTTAGAATTTATTTAATGAAAAGTTTCTGACGATTGAGCGAACTAAAAGTATTAAAGAGGATTAAATTAATAAAAAAAACCCTATTTTGTTGCATCCTCATGATGTAACCTTTCACTAAACTTTGATTTTCATAATCTATGTTTGGCACAAGTACAATTGTTGTTGTTGTCTCTAACGCTCGTTTGTCGACCACAACAATTCTAAACAAAACAACCACTAATTTAGTTTCCAACGAGCGTTTGTCCACTTATTTTAACGTTTAAACGAATGTTTGATAACAGTTAAATTCTCTAATTTTTGGCGAACGGTGGTTTACCTCCAAGGAAGTCTAAGGCCCCGTTTGCGGTTGCGTTTGGCAACCCAAACAAACTTTTTTAAGTGTTTTCACTTATTTTTTGGTATTTTTGGTTGCTTTTAAAACTAGCTTTTCCACTCAAATCAAAAAGCTCGATTTTATAGCTTATTGCGTGGAAAAGCTAGTTTGAAAATAAAATTATTTTTTACCCTTATTATTTAATTATAATTTATTGTACATTATGCATACATAATTGTATAATAATATATATTTTATAATATTTATATTGAGAATAAAATTATTTTATTTGTAATTTATTTTATATTTATTAATGATTTGTAAGTGATATGTCCGTATATAATCTAGAATTTAGTTTATATTTTCAAATTAAATTTTATAAAAAAATAATTTTTTTATTATAATTAAAATTGACTTATTTCATATATCATAACATTAACTATTTGAACATCATCAAGTTTACTTTTACTTTTTAATATCATGTCTAAAATAGACATTTTATCTCCTCAAAATCACTTTTTGATATCAATGATAAACACTAACCAGCTTTTTAAAACTAATTTTCAACAGTTAATTTAAAATTTATTTTTTACCGCACTTTTTAAAAGTAACCACAAACTAAGCCTAAGAATACGTTTATGCAATTACAAATCACGCACTCATCAATGACTTAACAGACCCTTTACTGAGAAATTAAAAAAAAGAACTTTGAAAATATCATTTTCCAGGTTGGTCCCTCAAGGCAATGGCAATTCAGTCAAAAACAATTATAATTCAGTCAAAAACAACAACCTTTTTCTCCTCTCTCTACACTTATCCCATATCCATCTGGTCTTAACAATGGACCAGCCATTCACTCTACTTATGGGTGTTTATCGAGTGAATAGATCGTAAGTTGAGTAGTGTTCGACTCGTGCTCGTTAAAAAATCATGTTGTTCAACTCAACTCGTTGCTCATTAAGTTCAATAAAATTTTGCTAGATTCGTGCTCGTTAAAAAATCTCGTTGCTCAACTCAACTTGTTGCTCGTTAAACTCATCAAAATTTTTACTTTGTTTTTTTAAATATATGTAAATTATAGTGATACTATTAGGGCTTAATATAAACATAGAAATTCAGAAAAAATTGAGGTATCGAGAGAGTAATAAACAAATCTGTCATGACCGAATTAGAAATGAAGTCGATGTTCGAGTGTGAGACTCTTTTAGTTTCTCAACAATCTTCGATGAAGAACAAAGGAGAGAATGTCTTAGGAATCTTGGAGTTTTAACTTTTAATCGTATTTATTTTATATGAGTGGGAAACTAAAGACTTTTCTCTTTTCTATCATAATAACAAAAGAAAAAGAAAATACTTTAATAAAAAACATTAATTATATAATTTAATTTACTATTAATTCAAATTAACAATTTTAATTTTCGGGAAATACAAAACATTTTGAAAATTTGAAACCAAAATTTTAAGGCTAAATTATTTAGCAATTCACTGAACTTTTCTAGAGTTTTTGCACAGTAATTACATTTTTTGAAACATAATTTTTTTAAGGTAGCCATAAAAAATCTTAAAAAAACTTTATAAAAAAAATAACGAGCTACTCACGACTTTATCGAGTCGAGTTGAGCCTTGCTCGACTTGACTCGTTAATATCTCAAGTCGAGCGTTAATCGAGTTTTGACCAAATCGAGTTCGAATTGTTTGTGAGCTGCTCAACTCAATAAACACCTCTAACTATACTGAACAAGCAAGTTGTCTCCCCTACAAGTTTTAAGATTCTCCAATTGACAAATTGTAATGTGCCAACAAATGCAAAACACAAGCCTTATTCCAACAACTCAAGCAAACCACCCTCAGATTTAGGGAGGCATCTTGGTTTTTGAATTTAAGTTTTAGAGATTAAGTTTAGAATTTAAATTTTAAACAATTTTATATTGTTAAGTAGAAAAAATGTTTTTAATTAGTTTTATATAATTTGTATATCAAAATATAATTCTACAAAAACACTAAACATATGTATTATTATTATTTATAATATAAAAGTCATTGGTTAACAAGTGCAAATTCCAACATTAAATAACAACAAACCATAACTAGTAACAAAAGCAACATTTAGCATTACCAATCAATCTATCACAATCAAACATATAGTCTTAAACTAGTAATTTAGCTAAAATACATAGTAAATCAAAACTAAAGGATCACAATCAGATATTTTAATGAATTATTCGATTAATTTTGTAGTTGGTACAATATATAGGAGGACGTGAGATCAAACATAATTAAATGTTTAATATTTTTTTTTATTTACGAGTGAGGAGGGTTCTGGATAGTATAAGCATTATACCACAATTATATGATCGAAAAAAATTAATTTTAAAATATGTTATTTTGAATATGCTAGTGTGATTACATGGTATTATCTGTTCACTTTTTTTAGCTTTTGATAAGGTACACACTGTGCATACATGATGTTCGAACTCGAATCACTATGATAAAACACATCGGCCATGTTTGGCAATTAGCGAATAGCTAATAGCGTATAGCGGATTACATTAGCTGATAGCTGATTGCATTAGCTGATTTGACTAGCGGATTGTATTAGCTGATTGTATAAAAGTGTTTGGTAAAATTAATTAATAGTTGATAGATGTTAGATTATTTAAACAAGTAAAATGACATATAAGGACATGATTATATTTAATACGTGTTTGAATAGTTTATTAGTTATCAATATTTTGTATCTAATTATTATTAATTAGATTTATAAAATTATTTTTAATATAACTTTTCTAAACATATTCAAATGATTTATATATTAATTTATTATTTATATAATTTAATTAATTAATAAATTTAAATACACATATAAATATGTAATAACAAAAAAAGTAAATAAGATTAGCTTATAAATAGGGTGAGAAAATATTTAATTTATGTTATTTTGAGATTTTTAGTAACTGGTAAGGTAAAAGAGTCTTTACAACTCTAATATCAAACCTCTAATCTCAAAAAGCTCCTATTATGAGCTTTTTCAAAATTAGCGGTTTCACCCCAATCCGCTCTTTCAATCTGTTGTTTACCAAACAACAATATTAGCGGATTTGACTGGTCAAACCTCTAATTATGCCTCAAAAGTCTAATTTTTGACCAAACCTCTCTTTACAAAACATGACCATCATCTTTTACCACAGAGACTGCTATGATGTTCAATTTTAAAAGATATTTAAAAATAAAGGAAAGAGAACTGAATGCATCAGGCCTGGCCCATGGTCCATGGTCCATGGACACGCCCAGAGATATGATTCAATTTCTAGCTCATCAGGGGCAGCCTACGCCTATGCATTTCACGGCCTGTGTTGCCTAAGAGCAACAAGCAGAAACTGCAAGAGGGCACAAATCCACGATTTTCTATTTTTCCAGTGCAAGGTTAGAAAAATGGTGAAGCACGAGGAGGAAGAAGAAGATGATATAGTTTGGTTGGACGAATCCTTCTTCATCAATGACAAGTATTTTCGCCACCCTTTTCCTCCACTCTCTGTAAAAGTTGTTTTTTTTTTTAAATTCTGTCGTATGTTCATATCCGCAGTTACCAGCTAACCACTTTCACATTTGGGGCACATGTTCTTCAGCTATATTGTCTTCAATCAGCTTCTAGTAAGTCCCTTTTTTGTTAATCACAACCCATTTCTCTGTTTCTCAACTTATCCTGTGTTGGGTCATCAAGTTTCTTTTTTGTTTTTGTTGTTGGGGGGATTCTGACATTCTGTAGTCTCTACTTACTTGCTTCAGGTTGTCTTTAACTATTCAAGTGTGAATTTTTTATTTTATTACAGGGGTTGAAAATACATGTAGACATGGTCGTTGAGTGGTTTCCATTGTTATTCTTTGTCTTAATTGCCTAGCACATGAAACTGGATTGAATATAGAGCAATGGCAATTATAGATTTTGAATTTAACACAGATTTGATCAAAACATTATAGAAATTCTATGGCACTGCCTCACATCTTCTATTTTGCATCTCTATTTAACATACAACATTACAACCAAAACAATTGCTATTATATGCATATTCATTTGGACATTGTAGTTGTTCCTAAAGGCCTTTCATGCTCTGTTGTATGCATGCTAAGCATTGCATTGTTATAATATTATTTTAATTTCGTAATTATTTTTTTGTTTTGTTTTGGGGTTGCATACATAATATACTAACTTTTTACGCAACAGCCGATTTTGATTTGACTGGACAATTGGTATGGCCTGGTGCAATGCTTTTGAATGACTTCCTCTCTAAAAATGCTGAGTTGCTTCAAGGATGTTCCATGATTGAATTAGGCTCTGGTGTAGGTGAGTCATATTTTCTGTTTCCATTTTAATTTGCAAGTTACTAATGCATAAATTTCAAGCCCTTGCATTTGACAGTTAGATAACAACCTGAATCTGAATCCTTGCTTATATCTGATTATCCCTTTGAATTACTCCGTGTGTTTTTGGTGCTTTGGAATTGGGCACCTTTATATTGCACCCAAGGAGATTGATGGAATGTGATACCATGTAGTCTGTTAGTTCCATTCCCTTTACTTTTGCAGTCTTTACTAATATGTGGAGCATTTATGTTCATGTGCATGGTGTAGTTTGAATGTACGTCTTATGTCATGTGCATGGTGCAGTTGGAATGTACGTCTTATGTCATGTGGATATTTTGGTTGAAAAGAAAAGGGACCAATGAGTTTTGTTCATTGAGCTACCTTTTCCCCTACCAATACTTTTGTTGGTAACTCATATAAAACAATTTGATAGACAATTACTGAATGTGCCTTCTGAGTTTAGTTGTTTTATGATTCTTGATTAATTAGTGAGATCTTCCTATGTTTTTGTGCTCACCTTTTGAAATAATAGGTTGAATGCGTTCGGAAGTCTTATGTGTGCACAAATAGTCAACTTAACGAAAACTCAAAATTGAATTTCTTGAGTCACTCCTTTATGAGCAAAAGAGTTTTGCAACTTTGATTTTTATAGCTGAACTATTATTTAGGACAGAAAATGTTTTTTTTTCAATGCTCAAGTGTATGTACCTACATTTTGTTTGAAGGTTTGGATTTTGCCACTCTAGCTTATAGTCCCAATACGAGCTCATTATCTAAAAGTTTGTTTTTTGGTTATGTTCAATGGGATTCCATGGCGTTCATCATTTCATCGCGCAGCTTACATTCCCCCCCCCCCTCAGTTTTACCTTGATTACATTATATGATTACTGTCATCTGGTATATAGGCATTACCGGCATGCTCTGCAGCAGATTTTGTCGACAAATTCTTTTGACTGATCATAATGAAGAAGTGCTGAAGGCAAGTTAGTAATGTTAAATTGAGTTCTAGGTATATATTTGGTAGCTCTTATCTCTAATTTTTTCCATTGTCTTATCACATACAGATCCTTAGGAGAAACATAGAGCTGAATGCATCTGCTGAAAATCCTGGTTTTTGTGCTGGTGAGAGAAATAAGATTGATTGAGAATGCTCATTGTGGGTTAGTTAATGTCCACTTTTCACATCTTTTGTGCAGCTCTAGAAGCTGAGAAGCTAGAGTGGGGAAACGCGGATCAAATTAACAGGATTTTACACAGATATCCTGGAGGTTTTGACTTGATACTTGGCGCAGATATCTATATCCTACTTTTAATTGAACACCATTTTAACATTATCATACCATTTAACCTGTTTCTTCTTGCTATAACTTAAATTTGCAGTCAAGTTTGTATTTTATGTTGTATATCTTAGCAGATGTGTGTTCTGTTTTGTGGCATAACATTGGACTTTAGTTTAGAAGCTGTTTGGTTATGTACTGACTTGGACTTGGTTGGACCATTATCTATAATTACACGAATAACTGCCATCAAACCTGATAGTTGTAAAAAAGCAGCATTTCCTCTCTTTCTTGGTTCAATCATTATTTCCCAGTAGCTGCTCTTGACAACTGGAAATGTAAAAAATTGCCCTTGACATTATCCAAGCTTCCAGCAGTCAAGCGTTCCTTTGCTTTTTGATACCGTAGAACAGCTCTTGAAGAACAGGGGACGTGGACGTTGCAAATTCATACTAGCATATGTATCCCGTGCCAAAATGTAAGTCTTATAGTTTCTTTTCCTCCCTCCCGTGGTTACTAAATCATATCTTTAATAAATCTGTCATCTTTGCAATGGAAGAATAACATAAAAAAATGCTTTGAACTTCTGTTTCCCGCTACACTTAGTGCCGATAACCCTTTAAGCATTACCATATATGGTTCTTGTTTTGTTATTGAGAGCCGAACAATATTCTTAAATTTAGCGTAATCATGTGGTTTAGGCAGAGTACCATCTATTCCATTCCATGTTTAAAGGTTAACCTCTTATTCACCAAGGATTATACTTAATATATTTTTATGGAAACGACCACTTATCCTCATAACTAACCCAAGAGATGTAAATATTTAAGTGCTATAAATAGGATGTTCTTGGAAATCAAACATATTATAAACATGTTAACTCTATCCAGCAGGAGCAAAGGTTGAGGATTTCTACCTATCTTTAAGATTTTTAACCTTTACCTGTTAGAGGTTGCGGTGCTGTTCAGTCTTAGTTGAAAGGACCAAAACAATTATGATTTATGAAATTCAAACCTGATTACTCTACCTTAATTGTTTCATACCTTTCTTTTCTACCCTTTTCTCTTTGCTGTGGATTTTTCATTTTTTAGCCATTCATACCTGTAACTAGAACAAAGCCAAGGAGTTGCAGTCCTGACTGATGGATCATCTGTTGCTGCTCCATTTGCGTGCATCCTACGATGCACTAGAATTTATACTATGTATACACACAGACTGGGGTCCAAACCTTTTCTTGGATATATTGTTGGTGCAAGCATGATGTCATTTTTTACAATTCTCATGTCACCCAGTTGCAGACTGAGCTCTTATTTCCTATCCAACAAATTTTTTAAAGTGCAATCATGTTGGAATTAAATGCAGGATGGACTTGATGGTTGTTGCGGAAGCTACTCGACATGGTATGCTGATAAATGAAGTAGCCGGGACACGGTCTGTGGTCGGAAACCTTGAAGGAGTCATCTTCGAAATCACACTCTGCTAGAGTCAAGAGGTGCTGAATATATTTTTGGATTGTGGAAGCTAATGCACATGAAGGAGGAAGAATGCTTTAAACTACCTTCTTGTTTGCAACATTCTTGCCACCAAAAGATTCATATTCAACAAGAAACGATTTCAGAAGGCAAGTTTAATGCTTCCGAATTCTCTCGTCACTTATAATAGTTACCTACTTCCTAAATTTTGTATGCACTTAGTAACAACCTGGGGCTGGAAATAGTTGCACCGCGTCAATGGATTTAATTTTATGTTTGTCAGTTGATCCAAAAGCCCCATTAGTCTATTTCAAAGCACTTTCTGGCTATCTTTGAGTTGTTCAGTAATGTTCTATGACATTTGTGATTTGCCATAGCTGAAGTGTTTCAATTCCATGAGAAAAGTGAGTGTTTATATGCCTGCTAGTGTCTTGAGGAATTGAACTGCAAACTTCTTGGAACCAGTTTCCACATGCAACAATGAGAAAATCACCAATTGAACCAATGTCAATGAGAAGATCCATAAATAAAAGTAGCAATCCAAAGATGAGCTTATCTCGAAATCTACAGTCTGAAAACATCCATTTGCCAAGGGTGGTGAATGACGAGAAGCATAAAAAAGTCCCGAGGCAGAGCGACCGGAGGAGTCAGGTTAGAGGTCAGGGTCAATAGCCAAGTTGAATTCGCACCGGTCCGGGTAAGATGTTTTGGATCATGTGTCTAGAGAGGAGTCATGAATCCTACAGACTGTGTGTTAGAGTTGGTCTTGGAAAAATAATTGTTCACACCACCTTTAGCATGTGACATACTATTGAGTACAAAATTGTAAAAAGCACAAAGGTCCAAGGAGGACATTGAATGGATTAAAGGGTGGATCATAGCATGAAATAGTAAGAGTTGAACAAGTCTTCTTGAGCTTGGAGGACATTGAGTTCAGGCAATGGTTTTTGTTTTCCATAGGAAGAAGATGAATTCATTTTCCACTTCCTATGCTTGTTCACTAATTCATGCTTTTGCGATTAATATATATTGGTAATTATATCATGCACTGGCGGTGGGAACCTTGATTATAACTACAACCCTTAGACCATAAATTCAATCCCTAAATTCTAAAACTAAGATGTTTGCGGAAAGTTTTTGTTTCCATCGTTAGTGCATGTAAATATTTTCCCTATATATATCTAGGCCTTAAATTCTAACCCTAAATTCTAAACATCCAATTCAAACCCCCAAAATTCTAAAACTAAGACACTTATAGAAATTTAGTGTTATGGTTTAGGGATTTAATATAGGGTTAACAAGTTTTGGTTTAGGGGTTATGGTTAAAATTTAGGGTTTATGGTAATATGTTAGGGATATAGGTTTTAACCTATAAACTCTAAATTCTAACCATAACACATCTAAATTCTAAACTCCTAAACCTAAACTTATAAATCACAAACTCTGAATTAAGTCCTTAAACCTTAAAACTAATACGCTTGTGAAAACTTTTTATTTTCGTCGCCCGTGTATAATATAATAACCCATATATATATATATATTGTAGCATTATACCTATATTAATAATTTGCTTTGAACATGTCACGAGCAGGTTTTCAGGTTGACTGATATCATTTAGTATTGTTTATTGATTTGAGTCCCGTATCAAACATCATCAAACTCCGTGACCCAAGTGTTTGATTTCCTGGCAATCATTTACATACCTGATTCAGATCCAAATCAAGACAAAAACTTCTCAACTTTTACAAATTGTTTACAACTTACAAAGACTGGTATCTTTGCTGCACCTGCTTCAAGACAAAATACTATGTGGTCCTTCATACTTGTATCATTCACAAAACAACAACCTTAGGCAGTCTTTTACAATATTTATTCCGTCACCAAAATGATAAATCATCTTCCCGATAAACAAAATGCTAATCTTTAGCCATTGATGGAGGGGACATAAACCCAGATTTTCTCCTCAGTATCTTACTAATATCTAGCTTTTAGGCTTTCGAGTATAATTAGGTTGGACAAAATTCGACTTGAAAAAAAGTGAATTATTCGACTCAATCCGATCCTAAAAATATAGAGATGGGCATTCACTCGGGCCCGACGGGTTTCGACCTGACCCGGCCCGATCGGGTCGGGTGTTTTTATGAAAAAATCGGGTTAGTATTGGGTCGGGTTTTTGTGTAGGACGAGGTCGGGTTTGAGTTTTAGGTGAAAAAAATCCGACCCGACCTGGGACTAATAGTATAATTTTTCCCTAAATTTTTTAGGGATATTTGTAATAATACCCCTCTTTATATATATATATATATATAATTAGGTCCTTAAAATTAATTTTTTATTTTCAATTTATTCCTTAAATTTATTATTTTTTATAATTATGTCTCTTAAAATTATTTTTTTACAATTAGGTGCCTAAAATTAATTTTTTTTCTATAGGTCGGGTCGGATCGGGGTCGGGTTTAGAATATTTATTTTCGGGTCGGGTTTTTTAAAGAATGTGATCGGGTCGGGTTCGGTTTTAGAATTATTCGTTTCGGGTCGAGTTCGAGTGGGCCAAAAACCCGACCCGACCCGTGGCCATCCCTAGAAAAATACTTGACTCATATCGTCTCAACTCGAAATTTTTTTTTTAAATAAAGTTTGAGTTATATAATATGACTCTTCAGCTCAACTAACTCAAAATCTTTTGACTCGATCAAATGCTATATTCCCACCCCTAAATATAATTTGGAAGGTGGTTGACCTAGTATGTATGTGTGTATATATATATACATGCAGCCTTGAAGTTGATAGTCTGCAGCAGCCAAGGGTTTTGAAAGATGGAAATGGCAGATGACAGTTTCTATATGAGTGCCCCAACCAGCCCCAGGAGAAGCAGCCCGGAAGTGGGAGGTTTGTGTTTCTTTAGTGTCCCAACAAGTCCCACTAAAACAACTCTCAAGTCTGCATATCAAGACTGGAGCTCCAATGGCGATGAGTTCGAGTTCGAAACCAGTCGTCGTTTCATTGTTGGTGAACGTGAGGCTGCCGAGTCCCAACCGGAGGAATCACTTCCGGCCATGGCGTTTGCCGATGAACTGTTTCATGATGGGAAAGTGATGCCGTTGAAGCCTCCGCCCGGACTTCAACATCATCATAAACAAAGCTCGATTTTATCATCTCCTAGGTCGTCTAGTGGTGGCCTGAGACTCTCGTTTCAGCGTAGGACCTTGTGGAATGATGACTTTGATCCATTCATGGCGGCTTTGAAGAATGTCAAGGAAGAAAAAGCCAAGAACCATAGGAGAGCTCGGTCTATGTCGCCGTCAGCGATTCAAATAGCGGTCCGCTACCGCAATGACTCAAACAAGACGATGGAAAGCAAAGAAGAGGTGAAGAAAAGGCAAGCAAAAGTGGCGGAACCCAAAGGTGTTGTTTTGGCAAGACGAGCGAGGCTTGTGAAACTTGGCAATGAAGAAAACCCCATAAAACCAGGCGTGGATTCAACAATGAAACAAGCAAAGGGTCAGAAGATGAAGAAGCTTTGGTTTAGGGGTGAAGCAATGGCTAAAATTAAAAGGAAATGTAGCTTGAAAGCCATGGGTATAACTCAATACAAGGAGGAAAAGACCCTAACAACACTCATACAATATAGACCTAAGTTGTTGCTTTGTATGGGGTTTGGGGCTAAGTATGTGAAGTGAAAGCTATGTTTTATTTTTTAAAAAATTTACAATTTAAATTATTTTTAAAATATAAAATATGATTAAAATAAATTTTGAGTAAAAAAATTCTAAAATAAATATATTTACATCTTCCTTAAATAATTTAGTTGTATTTGCTTGTTATATGAATATATTCATTGCTATTGTTTTTTTTTTTGGTTTAAAGACCAATAGTATTTGATAAGCCGAAATGTTAAATGTCGAATTAAATTATAAGTTTGTATCAGCATTTCGATTAAAATTAAATATTAGATAAAATTATATTGTTTGATACATGTAAATTGCTGTAGTTTGAATCGAAATATTTTGATATAACAAATATTTACAAAAATATTTTAGACTTAATTTATTTGAAAATTAATTTAAAATCCACAAAATTTGAAAAATTTGTTTAAAATTATTTTTTTAACTTAGCCATATTTTAAGACACTACCTTGTAATCACACCAACATATTTCAAAAAAGAAATTTAGCCAAAATTAAAAAAAAAACAAGTCTATAATGGTTTTTACACTTAAAAATAATGTTCTTCAGAATTTAAGACAAAAGGATTGATCCTTTTTTTGGACACAATAAGCTCTTGATTTTTAGATCTCGGACATTAAGTTAGAGATGATCATTCGACCTAGACTCAACGAGTTTCGATCTGACTTAATCTTATAAGGTTGAGTTTATTTAAAGAAAATTTTGAGTTTAAGCCTATTTTTTTAGGATGAGGTCGGGTCTAGGTTTAAGGTGAAAAATACCCTACTCGAAATAATAGTTTAATTTTATTTTAAATATTTATACATAATTGCTACAATGCTCCTTTTTATATATATCTTTTTAATTATCTCCTTATTTTGTCTAATAAAAATAGAATACTCATTATAATGCCCCTCTTTATATATACTGTATATATTTAAGTAATAGTCCTTGTGAATGTCGGCCCAATTGCTAAATGTTGCCTGCAAGTGTGTTTAGGTAGTGGATTTCAGATCCATCAAAGTCCAGTCTCATTCTCTTTCAGTTATTCCCGAGGCCCAAACCCTAAACCTTAAACCCCATTTCCCTCCGACATAAACTGAAGCAGGAACAAGTCGGAAGCAAATCTTGAAGAAGAGAATGGCAATGTTAAGAGGCAGAGCAACCCATTTCCCTCCGATGGCATCTTCCACAACTTTCGTTGCTCTGAGGAAATGTTTGATTCCAATCCTCACCACCTCTTCTCTTCACAAATTCTCCACCTTTTCTGCTTTTCACTCTTTCTTCTCCAGACTCATCACTCCTTCACGCCCTTATCATTCATCTCTTATTCTCAGGCAAGTCTCTCCAATGGCGGATCATCCACAACTCAGGCTTACAGGTTGGTTGTTTTTATCAAAACTCATGTTTTCTCTCTTTTCTCTAACTTGGTTTTTGTTTTCTTTTTCAGCTTCATTTAACACGGAGAGTAGTAATGGAGAGAGCAGAGAAATTTTGGTACATCACTTGCTTCTAAAAGAAGATGACCAGAAGCTCTTGGTGGAGCTTGAACGGAGAATAGCAGGAGGTGTTTTCTTTTTCTTTTTCAGACTTTAATTGGATGAATATTTTGATTTTAGAGAATACTATTGGTGCTGATTTTATTAGGGTAACTTTGAATATAAGAAGTTAAAATCTTAACAAGTGGTTTTCTTTATATAAATTAATTGTATTGGAACTGGTCTTATATTTAGTCATTTGTTCAGTTTTTGTTCATTTTTAATTCAACTTTCTAGCATTTGCTTTATATCATCTTATTAAAATCATTTTTGATGTTGCTTGTATGATATTTAACTGTCTCAAGTCATTTAACTTAGTTTTTCTTTTTTGTTGTTTGTTTGGTGAAGGGGAGGATATGGCTGATCTTGCTGCTGAATACTCAGTATGTCCCTCCAAGGAAGACAAAGGAATGCTTGGATGGGTAAGAAAGGGACAAATGGTATGTTAATTCCACTTTACATTTATTAAGACTCTTCTATGTTGTTTCAACTCTTTGTTTTTCTTGAAGTATATCCCTAAGCATGGATATGGAGGTACAAACCTCCAAATATGTGGAAAATATTAGAAAAGTTAAAAGCTAAAAAATGTTGTACCCAGTGAACAATTCTCCTACTATTAACAAGGTCTTGATGCACATAGCCTTACTCCCTGTTTTCAACGGATGGCTGTTTCGAGGGTTTGGACCAAAATTTTAGTATTAAATTTGTGGTAGCAACGCTCAAACTTCTATTCGTAGTATAGATTTTTGAATTATATGAATCATGACATATATAGTGCTTGAATTTGAAGATTTTACCAAACTTTTATGCTCATGTATTTCACGATGGTCTCATAAAGTTTATTTTACTGATTCAAAAAGTCAACCAAAATTGAGTTTAAAATTTAGAAAAACTTGGAGTTAACCATTCTGATAATGACTATTTGTGCAATTGTGGGGGAAAATGGTTTATTATTTGAGTTCTAAATTCTGATGTAATTATATAAACTTTTACATCGTTTCTCCCATTTATGGTTCTTGGAATTTGTCAATTGCTTCCAGTTGTCATAAGCTTCCAAGTTCCTTTAGATCTTGAAGTGTTATTCATTTGAGGGCATAGTTAACAGTCCATATGCTAGATATCACATTTTGCATCAGATTTTTCTTATGCATGT